>WOVY01013123.1:0-447021 GCA_013436015.1 Rhipicephalus annulatus | reverse complement strand
GGTCAAACAGATTAAAGATGACATCAGATCCGTCTCCTCCCCCATTACCACAGGTTTTCCGGTTGAAAGAATAGATAGCCGGCTCGCTCATCTTCGTGAGGCAAAGCAAGCACTACTGAACCGTTGGAAGGGTCAGCGCCTGAACCGAAGACTGAGGAAGAAGATAGCTGAGGTAAACAGATCAGTCGAGGAAACATTGTCGCGCACTATCCAGGCAGCAATGGGACGAAATCTGCAGCTCCGTCGATGGTCAGATGCGCAATGGCAAGACATGGATTATGTTAAAGCATCTCCTCAACTAAAACACCACCAAACAAATCAAAAGCATGTTATCGCTCAAATTTTGCATAAGAGAAAGAGCGCACTACAGAAACAGCATGTTGTGCAGCGGCTCGTGCATAAGTAGCTCCCTATCAAAAAAGGATTGGCACCAATAAGCAGACAGTACCAGGGCAAGGCTAATCCAGGTCTTGAGGGTGACTTTAACATCAAAGAGATCAGAAGAGCCTTGCATGATCTCAATGGCAGGTCGGCGCCTGGTCCGGACGGTATATCAAACAAGGCCCTTCGTAACCTTGATGATGATTCAATTGAACCCTAAAGGTTATGATCAATGCAGCATGGAAAGAAGGCAGGGTTCCAGAGCAGTGGAAGCTAGCCAGGACGATCTTTATTCCTAAGCCAGGAAGCCCCCTAACTTGGACAACATGAGGCCAATATCCTTGACATCATGTATCGGCAAGTTGGCAGAACATGCCATACTGCACAGGATAAACAAGTACTTGGAAGATAACGACATATATACACACACCATGGTTTGATTCAGGGCAGGGCTATCCACACAAGATGCATTGAAGCTTATCAAACAACAGGTCATCGACAACAAAACGAGAGACGTGAGAGCCATTCTGTGCTTAGATCTAGAAAATGTGTTTGACAACATCCACCACTCATTCATACTCGAAGAAATTTCTAAGCTTGGTGTGGGGGAAAGCCTTCTATGACTACGTATGGTCCTTTCTTACAGATCCAAAAGCCGTGATGAAGATTGCAGATATCAAGAGCGCAGCAATCGAACTAAAAGCAAGGGCCACGCCGCAAGGGGCAGTGATTCACCAATGCTGTTCAACGTTGCCATGATTGGACTCTCAAAGAAATTATCGAGTATTGAAGGATTGAAGCACACCATCTACGCAGATGACATTTCCATCTGGTGCACAGGTGTAAGCTAGGGGTAGATTTAGAGCGCCCTGCAAGAGGCGATTGACACCGTAGAAGAGTACCTTCCTCCTTCTGGGCTCAAGTGCTCCTCGAGTAAGTCAGAACATTTACTGTATCGGACTGCAAGCCGGTGACCGAAGCCCACGGGATGGAAGTCGTTAAACCAGAAAGACATCCACCTCCGTACAAATCAAGGGTATTGCATCCAGAGGGTCGACTCCATCAAGGTCCTGGGCATGCTAATAAAGTCTCCCGGCGCCAACAGCAAATCTATAGCCAAGTTAACTTGGAAAACAGACAGTGCGGTGCACCTCATATGCAGAGTGGCCAACAAAAGAAATGGGGTCGAGGAAGACAACTTCATCAGGTTGATGCATGTGTTTCTTTTAAGTCACTTCGCGTACGAGGCAACAATGCACAACTGGTCAAGGGCAGAGTCCGAGACACTGAATGTGCTCCTCAGGAAAGTAATCAGAAGGTCCTGGGCCTAGTCATACATACCAGCACCAAGCGTCTGCTTGAGCTTGGCATTCACAACACGCTCGAAGAAATAGCAGAAGCCCAAGAGAGAGCACAGTTTGCAAGGTTATCTACGACAAGGTCGGGGAGAATGATCCTGCAGGAGGAGGGCGAACACCCAATGGCAATCAAGCACAATTACAATGATATCCCCGACAACATCAGGGAAAAACATCACGGTGTCTCCTATACGAAGAAACATGCATCCAGAACACAATGTCGAAAGAAGAGTAGCGAGGGCCAGGACTATACTTTGTCAAGTCTCAAACGAGGAACGAGGGGTTGTATTTGTTGATGCGGCTTCCTACGCCAACGGAAAAGCGTTTGTGGCAGTGGTAGTTGATGGGGCTGGCCATGTCGTCAACTCAGCGACGGTCAGGACGAAAGACCCAATCATTGCGGAACAGGTGGCCATCGCCCTTAGCCCTCAAGATGGATAACATTTAAGTCGTCTGCAGTGATTCCATGGCAGCACTATGGGTGTTTGCCAAGGGGACAGCCTCTGAACAAACGCTGAGAATACTGCAAGGCAAGAACATAACGCATCATCTTCTGAGTTGGTTCCCAGCTCACCTTGGGCAAAACAACGATTCCCCTCCCGATCTCAATGAAGCAGCACACGAGGCGGCACGAGAGCTCTCCAACCGCGCCTCCCCGGGATGCGTTCTACCGGTGAAGGGGATAACCGGGAAATTCTCACAACATATAACGAGCTCACTAAACATTTCTACCTGTCTAGAAGGATTTTCCCTCCACCTCACAAAAGTCTAACTTGGCCCCAAGCACTTACATTAAGGCTGTTGCAAACGCGGATGTACCCTACTTTGAAAATGTTACACATCATGTACCCTGACCTTTACCCAAGTAATCTTTGTCCACATTGTGGGGAAAAAGCTTCATTAGAACACATGCTCTGGCAGTGCACCAAATTTTCTCATATATCGAACATCACCTCTGCCAGATGGGAGGCAGCAATCCGCAGCTCATCCTTGGCAGATCAGCTCTGGGCTGTCCACCAAGCCAGCGAGGCGAATGAGGAGCTTGGCATCTCAGTCCCCACGTGGGAGCTGCCCGCAACACGTTATCTGTGTTTTGGAGGACCAAATAAAAGTTTATCTAATCCAATAGCATGCTGCAATTGCATTATCTCTTCTCTCGTTCTGACGAAAGCCTTGGAAGCTAAGCAGGGAGGGGTGGCAGGGCGCGGAAACTACGGTGCCTCGTGACCTTGAGCACTTTTTTTCTTCTTCGAATGCGCAGCTTTCCAGTGTAATCGCGCACGCACGCGTGGACAAGTAGTGGCCTCGCACAGCTATCTCGGTAACTTGATTTTTCGGTCACAGATGTGCAGACGCGTTTTTCACTCACAACAAAACGTGGCTAATGCCAGCAGCGGACTTTCTGCGACACGAGCTCTTTAACGCTATCGCAATAATAAAAAATCACATATCCATGGAGTTAATGATGATGAGCTGGTTACAGCATCCATCCGTCCGCCCATGTGTCCCAACTGTCCCTGCGTTCATCGTTCGGCCGTCCACCTATCCGTCCATTCGTTAGTGCTTCCGTCTGTTCGTCCATAAATGTATGCTTCGGCCCACCCTCCCATGAGTCTGTTCGTGCGTCCGTCCATCTGCCTGTCCATCTATGCTTCTGCCTGTCCTTTGGTGAACCCGTTCGTTCGTCCATTTGTCTATCTATGCTTCCATTTATTCGTCCATGCTTCTGTTCGTCCACCCATCTGTCCGTTATCTGTCTATACGTCTATGCTTTTATCCATTCATTCGTGCTCCTGTTTCGTCCATATTTCTGTCCGACCATGCTTCATTGCCTTCAATATGTCCCTCCGTGTATGTCTTTGCCCATCCTTGCATCCATACGTACGTACGTCCGTCTCTAAGTGCATTCGTCTATCCGCCATTCTGTCGTCAGTTTTACTCTCCGTCTGTATGTCACTCCCACTAGCACCATCTGCTGAGGTAGTCATACAACTAGGTAATTACGAACCTGCCACAAGAGACATGCATTGACCTACCCACGGATGTAAGGAGCTTCGCCCCTGAAAAACAGCTATTCTACAAACTAGTCTACAAACATTCGACAAGTTTTTGATTTTCTATCATGGCATGAGTGATAACATACGACAACTATGACGAGTATTCAATAACACTAGCCTGTCCAATTTGTGACTTGCCTTTTACAGTCCGACAAGATTATCACTTGCACTTCCTGAGAAACTCATACCGAATCAAAATGGCTAATTATAAATTCTTTCATACATTTCATCTGCACCTAAAGAGCCCAAGGAACAGTTGGGATTCTTCAAAACAAACAGCAAAGATGTCTTGTCGATGCCGCTCTTGATGGTATCGGCTTTACCGCCCGTATTGATGTTGAAAATGCCGAGTGCTGTATATCACTATTTTCAGTTTTGTGTACACCTTTCGAGTAAACATGATTGTGACTCTAGCATGGGTTTCTGAGTAGTGGCTGAAGAAGTTAGCAGTAGTCTGGTTGACAAGCATAGAATCAAGACAATTCTTAAATAAAAGAATGGCAGATCCCACGTGCAGTGCGAATCGATTACATGCGAAGCACGAATCAGCAAGGTTGACGCATTACCTTGAAATCACCACAACATTAGGAGGTGGAGGTAAACACGACTTCCGCGTCATAAGTATCACGTTTGTATGTGTCGTTTACCTTCGTCATCTAATCACGTCACGTGATGCGAGATTTAGTATATGTGAAGCTCAAGAAACGGTCGCGAGCACGCTAAGAACGTGGTATGTTGTCATGTTGACTCGCTCGCTGGATTCCGTGCCGGCCGGTTGTTCCTTCACGATTTCTGACAACAGCGCAGCTCTGGCCGATTGGGCTCGCCCTACGGCACCTCCTGACGCCGACAAGAGCTCTCGCCGAGTGGTGCCCCGTCCTCGGACTCATGCGACCATGTTCATTTTTCCTATTTTCTCCTTACTTCCATCGTTCACTGTCCCTGCGCCTCACTCTCCCTCCTCTCTCTTTATCTCTTTACCTTTAATCTTATCCTTTTATTCTATCCTTTACCCGCACCCCTCGTGAGCTACTGTTGAGGTGTCCTCCCCTTGAGAGGCAGTTACGGGCCCACTTTCTCTTCTTCTCATTTAAAATCAATTCCCTCATGTTGTCATGTTCTTGAATAACACGCTTCTCATGATTATCATGTTTGCACCAATGATATACCTTCGTCATTCATTGACGTCACGTAACATCAAATTTGGTATATGTGGAGCTAGCGAAACGGCTGCGAGTGCATCATGAAGGGTCCAATATACTCCAACTTGACATTGACGCATGCACACGCTGGGAACAGTGACGCTATACAATAGCAAAACGCAAGAACTCTGTAGTCTTACGCCAAGCGCGACCGGTGCGTCCAGCGTCCATCGGCGCGGCCGATAGCAACTGGTGTGAAACGCGACATGCTGCATTTCGCGTCGATGCGTTACCTAGACAACACTGCGTCTGTATCTTTTCGTGATTCAAGGACGCCGGACGCACTGAAACGCGCATGCGTCACAACAACGCAGCGCGGTGCGCGCCTGCGAGTATACGGCAGCACCGACGCCTGGCGTGGAATGACGCGACGAAATGAACGCAGGCACGTACGCGTGCCGAGTCACGTCGAAGTGTATTGCAGCTTCGACTTTGACATGTAGTCATGTTGCTACATGACACGCATCTCATGTTTATCATGTTTGCACCAGTGCCATACCTACGTCATCAGTTCACGTCCCGAGATACTAAATTTGGTACAAGTAAAGCTAGCGAAACGGCCGCCAGCTCATTAGCGTGGCTCATTAGCTAGATTATCATGTTTCCACAAGTCGCATACCTTCGTCCTCCATTCATGTTCTGTAATGCCAAATTTTGTATACTAGCGATTTGCCGCGAGCACATCATGAGCGGGGAATGTAGTGATGTTGTTACATGACAGGCATGTCATAATTTTTATCTTAAAGTCTGTCACCTGTTTTCGCCACGCGATCGTCTCATACCATGCTAGTTTTGGAACATGTCATCTGAACGAGACCACCGCAAGAGCATCAAGACCATGAAACGTAAATCATGACATTCATGACGTACATCTCATGATTTTCATGCTATGACAAGTCAAATATGCTCGTTGTACAGCCTTGTTATTCCATACCAAGTTTGCTATCGATACCATTCACAAACCGCCCAGAAGAGCTAAACGTCGTAGGTTGCTAGATAGATAGATAGATAGATAGATAGATAGATAGATAGATAGATAGATAGATAGATAGATAGAAGATTGGCAGATCCCACGTACAGTGGGAATTGATGATATGCGAAGCCCGAATGATGAATGATGATATGTCATAGATAGATAGATAAATAGATGGATAGATAGATAAATAGATAGATAGATAGATAGATAGATAGAAATTGGCGGATCCCACGTACAGTGGGAATCGATGATATGCGAAGCCCGAATAATGAATGTTGATATGTCACTTTAAAATCAGCACAAAGTTACGAGGAGGAGGTAAATGATACAGTACAACACTTCCGTGTCATGATTATCATGTTTGGATGTGTCGTTTACCTTCGTCATCAATTCACATCAAAGTGATGCCAAGTTTACTGTATGTGGAGCTAGCGAAACGGCCACGAACACGCTATGAGCGTGGTATGTTGTCATGATTATCTTGTTTGCACCATTCATATATTTTGTCATCCACTGACATCATGTAACACTGATTTTGGTATATGTGGAGCTAGCAAAACGGCTGCGAGTGCATCATTAAGAGCCCAATATACCCCAATGTAGCATTGACGCGCGTGCACGCTGGGCATAGCGACGCTACGTTATCAAAACGAAAGAACTCTATAGTCTGACGCCAGGCACGACCAGCGTCCATCAGCGCGGCCTGACGGCAACCGACGCGATATGTGAAATGCTGTATTTCGCGCTGATGCGTTACCCAGACAACACTACGTCTCACTCTTTTCATGACGAAGAGACGTGGACGCACTAAAACGCGCATGCGCCAAAGCATCGCAACGCGGCGCGCGCCTGCGAGTATATGGCAGGACCGGCGCCTGGCGTGGCAACGCCGGCACGATGTGACGAAATGAACGCCGACGAGCACGTGCACCGCGTCAAGTCGAATCGTATTGGCGACTTGACGGTGGCGTGTAGTCATGTTCTCACCAGACATGCAACTCATGATTATCATGTTTGCATCAGTCCCATACCTTCGCCATCCTTTCGCGTACTGTAATACTAAATTTGGTATATGTGACACTATCGAAACGGCCTTGAGTGCATCATAAGCGTGGCATGTTGTCATGTTGTTACATGGCACGCATGTCATAATTTTCATGTTAGAGTCTGTCGCTTGTGTTCGCCATGCAATCATGCCATACTATACCAGTTTTGCAACATGCCTTGTTAACAAAACCACTGCGAAAGCTGCATGACAAAGAAATGTACATCATGGCATTCATGACATACGTATCATGATTTTCATGTAATGACTTGTCAAGTATGTTCTTCATGCAATCGTGTTATGCCATACCAAGTTTCGTATCGATGCCATTATCGAAACGGACAAGAGAGCTATAGGTCGTAGGCGGCAAGATAGATAGATAAATAGATAAATAGATAGATAGATGGATGGATAGATAGATAGATAGATAGATAGATGGGTACAGAATACAGGTTTCTCACTTATTTTTGCCATGAAGTCATGTCATACCATGCCAGTTTTGCAATATGTCATGTGAACAAAACAACTGCAAGAACAGCAAGACCATGAGATGTAAATCATACCAATGATGAGACACGTGTCTGTGATTTGTTATTTAGGAAGAGTCATTTATGCTCATCATACCGTCATGCTATTTCATATCAATTCGTGTATCGACACCACTATTGAAACTGCAAGCAGAGCTAAAAGTCGTAGGCAGCTAAATAGATAGATAGATAGATAGATTGATAGATAGATAGATAGATGGATAGATAGATAGATACGCTCAAAGTCGCCGAAGTTCGCTAATTAACGCTTCGCATTCAAAATGCCTCCTAGACCACTGCACTGATTGTGTCACTTTTCTACAAACTAATGATTCTATTTTCATTGAGGCGCTCTTCTTTTAGTTCAATGTGGTGATACCCTACTGAAACGTTTCGTATGAAATCTTACGGAAAATATATGGACTCCGTAACATTTCCTTTTGCTACATACGGAAAAATTATGGAGTTTTATGGGAATATACGGAAGTTGTATGGCATATACGGATCGCTTCTTATGGAGTATATGGAAAGATATGGAAATTGTAAGGCGTATACGGAAAGGTTTTTATGGAGTATACGGAAGGATAAAGAAAAGGTATGGCATATATGGAACGCTTTTTATGGAGTATATGGAAGGATAAGGAAGTTTTATGGCGTGGGTGGGGTGAGTTTTATGGAAAATATGGAAAATTAAGGAAACTTACGGAGCATAAGGAGAGTTCATTATAGAAGATATGGAAGGATAAGGAAAGTGTATGGAGTGTACAGAGGCTTTCATAAGGAAAATGCGGAACGGAAGGTCTTACAGAAATATACATATTTTGTAAGGTGCTTACGACAATGTGCAATAGTGTATGAAAGGCATGTGAATTGTTGCAAAAATGTGGAAAATCTACATTTGTTGTCACATTTTCAGCAGGAAATCAGAGCTATATATAGCTTTAAATGAATACACAGTGACATATATAATACAAAAGAATAACGCAGGCTAGTCTGTGTTGTCAGTCACCATTGTTCGCCCCTTTCCAGAATGAATACAACTTCTGCAGATGACCAGGTGCTAAAGTCTGTCACACGGAAAAATGTGTCATTCACAAGGAATGACAATAACTGTCATTTTACTTGCATGCTGTCACACGAAAACAAATCAAGCGAAAAAGCACAACTTCAAGGGCTAGTTTTTTTGTTAGAAACAATATTAATGAGAGCTAAATTCAATGCGAATGAACTTGTCAATATTGATGAAACTGTACTCATCAACATTGGCAAAGAGAAATGTCATTTTAAAATATTGACCATGAGCTTAGCCCTCCTAAACACCGACAAAAGAAATGGAAATCTATAAAACTAATTGCATGTAGCCTAAAAATAATTTTTTATTGATAGAATGTGCTCCTACAATATAAATACAGCTATACACAACTTGCTACAGCTTCACGACAGAAACGAAGTTGGGGTAGAGGGAGTGGACAGAAAAATAATTAAGTATGAGAGCACAACTGATATGTACGGACACCTAATGGTGCTTATCATTGATGCTCGGATGGTCACGTATAGAGCTGGGTCGTTTTGAGATTTTCAAAAGCATTGTTTCAGACCACCATGCAGATTACGGTTCAATTGTAGTGCTACATAAGACACAACTTATGGGCGAGCTTTAATGAATAAGAAGATTATAGGTTAAACAAATGCTTTAAAATATATCATATCATGGCTGCATGGACGCATACAAGCTAAGTAAAGCGCAATAAAGTGAGGACGCATGAGCAGGCTCTTGATGCTTAAGTTCTACATAGATGCTTCAACTGTGCTGCAAAGAAATTTAACCAATGTCTGTGTGTGCGACATTGTCCATTTTAAACTATCTATATGTATATATAAAATTCCTACTGCGAGTTAAGCGACGTAGCACTCCATACCTCTTCCTTTTATTAAGGGAAATTTTTCAAACAATGAACATTATTCATTTTCTATCTCATGACTTCGTACCCGCAATTCTTGGTTTGGCTCGATCACATTTTTGCAGCCCTTATTTTGGAGGAATCAAAAAACATCAACGAAAATATATTTTGGAACTGCTTCTCGGTGATATTGCCTTGCCTCAACTGCCACAGCGTGAGATGAGTCATTTAGCAACTCTCGCGCATACCTGGGGCCTACCCTTGAAGAAGCTGGTCCGGCTGTGAAATGCTCAGTTTTTTCTCAAATATTTTTTTTTGTTTGAGTTTTCTCACTTCTCGAGTCTCTTCACAATCAAGCAGACCCATTGTTCCCCTTATTCCTTAATTTTGTTATATTATGAAAGAAACAAAAATGTAATAATTAAAATGAAAATACTAATAACTGTTGCTCAAAAAACACAGTCCCACATACGTACTTGAACGCAATATTGCTTTTATTTTGTTTTAGTACCTAACGCATTAGAAAAGATAGCATTACATAAAAAAACATTGAAAGAAAAACTAAAATAATTGAAACTTGGCGGGATTCGAACCTGCGCAACTTAGTTGTGCTCGCGTACGTGAGCTGAGTGCGTTAGCTTGCTAAGGTATTCGCGCTTTTTTTCTTTATTACCGGTTTTGCACAAGGTACACACATCAATATAAGTCACTGTAAACAGTAACATACAAACAGAAGTGATGACAAAACAGTCGCAGAACTATTAGTGATTACAGTGCTAAAATTCCTTCAGGTTCACCAGGGGTTCGACCCTGGAGAGCCATTCCGGAACAAAATCTTGTGTTTGAGTGTATCAATGTACTGAGTAATGCTTTCGCGGAAAAGCATACGGGCCGGACGCCTGTCAGGGTCACAGTAGTACCCGGCCATTCTTACCCGCTATAGACAATGGGGGCTAAGCAGCATTACAAGATCAAAAGGCAGTCCCTCCTCTTTTTCTACTGTTAAAAACCTAATACCCAGTGAATGTAAGGGTAGTTCCTTATTTAGGGTTCTCTGTAAAACATCCCAGAAGTAAACCCCTTCCCAACAATGCAGAAAAACGTGATCTATTGTCTCCGGCTTTCGCCCCGCCACGGTGATCTAGTGGCTAAGGTACTCGGCTGCTGACCCGCAGGTCGCGGCTTCGAATCCCGGCTGTGGTGGCTGCATTTCCGATGGAGGCGGAAATGTTGTAGGCCCGTGTACTCAGATTTGGGGTGCACGTTAAAGAACCCCAGGTGGTCAAAATTTCCGGAGCCCTCCACTACGGCGTCTCTCATAATCATATGGTGGTTTTGGGACGTTAAACCCCACAAATCAATCAATGTCTCCGGCTTTCGGCAGATCAAACAGTTCGAACCCCATGGCATATAAACTCCTCCATCTTCTAAAAAAGTCTTAACCGGTAGCGTTCCAGAGTGTAATTTAAAGAAAAAGCTTTTTCCGCTTGGCTGAATTTGCATTTTCTTAACACGCTTAAGAACATCATTGCCTTCTCCCCCGCTAATAACTACCCTATACATAAGAACTGGAAAAGTCATGTCGCATATGTCTTTATGCAATTTCTTTCACCCGACCGAAAAAAGCTAATCATTGGAAAGCCGAACTAACAAGAACCGGACACTGTCCGCTACTTCCTTAAAGAAACCTCGCGTAGCTCCCGGCATGCTCGCGGTGCTAACCACAAAGTTAGGCAGAACACGACAAAGGCATTACTGGCATACCGTTCTTAAGAAGGGGTGTTGAACATCTCGAAAGAAACGAAAACGATTAACTATGAACAGATTCGATAGGCTTAGTCCCCCCTGTTTTACTCTTCGGAACAGATTTGTCCTACTACATTTTCCTAAGTAGACCCCATATAAACACAGCAAATATCCTATGCAGCTTTTGCACATGCACCCGTGAGCAACACAAAACCTGCATCACATACAATAATTTGCTCATTAAAAATATGTTGCATACAGTGGCTCTGGCAAACACTGAGAGACAGTTGCCATTCCACTGCGCTGTCCTTTCGCACGTTTATTTTATTTGTTCAGTCCAGTAGTCATTAGTGTCTTTGTAGTGCTGGAAAGGCACGCCTAGATATTTTGCTGGAGTATTAAACTAGTGAACGTTAGCATAGGTATCTGGGGTTGATGTCCAGTCTCCGTGCCACAACCCCAGACACTTTCCCCAATTAACCCGACTTCCTGTAATTTCTCCAAAATTTCTAACAAAGGCAACTGTCTCTTGTACACTCTCTTTGGTGGTGCAACACACTGCTACATCATCAGCGTATGCCAAAACCTTTACCTCGGCGTCAAGCAGTCTGAAACCACGGATGAGCTCGTTTTCTATTATGGCCAAACATAACCTCTCTATGTACAATGCAAACAAGAGTGGACTTGCCCGACATCCCTGGCGTACAGAATGTTCCAGCCTAATGGGAGACCCCGGGATCTTGTTAATAATTAGTCGTGTCGTAGAGTTCTTATACGCCAAAACTATGCCCTCTGTAATCACCGATCCGACATTGACATGTTCAAGTATGGAAAATAACACATCTTGTTTAACGCAGTCAAAAGCCTTTTCTAAATCAAGCTGGAAGATCGCAACATGAGAATTAAAGGCATCGCAACTCTCAAGGACACATCGCAGTGTGTGTGTGTTCATCAATATTGAGCGCCCCTTGATGCCACACGTTTGGTGCTCCCCAACTATTCCGGTGATTACGGACTGCAATCTACCTGCCAATACTTTCATGAGTTTTTGTAGTCAGTGTTGGTTAGCGAAATGGGCCTATATACAAAACTAGTTTTAGTTTAGCTTTGTCATCCGTCTTAGGTAGTAGAATAGTGTGCGTCTCGGCAAATGAAGGTGGTAACGCTTTGATTGCCTGGGCTTTCTTGAATACAGCTTGTAACACTGGTGAAACTTCTGTTTTAAAAGCTTTATACCACAACGCACCGAGACCGTCAGGCCCCGGCGACTTCCTAGCGGCGAGACTATCTATTGCATATTCAATTTCAGAAACGGTTATAGGCCTCTCTAACGCTTCTTTCGTTTCAAGGGATAATTGCGGCAGCCGGCTCAAGAAAGTGTCCTTGAACTTCGTAACATCTACTAATGCGGCTGCGAAGAGACCCTTCTAATACCGAAAGAAAGCTTCAGCGATAGTGCTGTTAGTATTTAGCAGAATTCCATTTTCCTCTATTTCGTCGATGTGATTACGACCCGCTCGTGATTTCTCGATTCCAAGTGCACGTTTGGTAGGAGTCTCCCCCATAGCCCACGCCTCTGCTCTCGCTCGAATAAGGGCTCCTCTGTAGCGTTCCTGCTCTACTAGCTCAATTTGTCGTTTCACCGTTCGAATATCTTCGTTATATGCACCGGGCTCCTTGCTTTCTAATTCTATCAGTTTCTTAAGCGTTGCTCTGAGTTCATTTTCCTTCATTCTTTCTTGATATTTTAAAGTACTAGATCTCGATATGGCTTTCTTTTTAACGCTTTGCTTCAAAAGCTCCCATTTCTTGCTAACATTACAGGCTCCGATCACTTTAATGTTTTTCATTCCCTCAATCACAAAATTTAAAAAAATGTCATCCCGAAGTAGTTTAGTGTTAAACTTCCATAAATCCCAACTAAATTTGATTTCTTTTTGTTTAAGTCCCACGTTGCATTGTGCAAGACAATGGTCAGAGAAAGAGACAGGTAAGACTGTGTAACTATTGCTTTTAGCTAGCGTCTTTCCTGCCATGTATATCCTATCAAGACGTGCGTGATTGGTTCCCTGAAAATGCGTAAATCGAACTTCGCGACCTGCTTCGAGGCACTCCGCAACATCATCTAGGTCAGATTCATTCAGCACGTCATAAAGCATTTCAACACTTCTGTCTCGCACATGGCGTTTATTAATTATATCCTTCGCGCTCAATACACAATTGAAATTCCCCAATAAAACAAGCTGTTTTGGTGACCGTAAATGTTGCTTAAATAACAAAAAGAAAGTTTCTCGGTCTGCCTCCACGTTCGGCGCATAGACACAAATGACGCACCATTCAATTTCGCTAGTACTATAATCACAAGTCACTGTTCTACCAGAGTCACAAGAAAAGTGACTTTCAACAATCGATTCCGGAATCTTTTTACCAAAAAGCACACAACCGGCCGAAGTTCCATTTGCGTCACTTACTATGGCATAATATTTAGACGTAAACCGCAGCATCATGCTCCGGGTCTTCTCCTCACCTTCCACTTTTGTCTCCTGCACGGCTAACACGTCAATATCTTGGTCAATTAACAAGCGATACACTTGAGCCTGCTTTTTCCTGGAGGCCAAACCTCGGACATTTAAGGTTGCAAAGCTCAATGCCCAGTGACTAGCCATCGTTACTCACTAAAAAAAAGGAGGGGGTAGGCCCGGAGCATGGTGCTTACCGTGTACGTCTAGCTCCCTGCTAGACGTCTCCGGGGCCATCCGGTGGTCCGGCATCAGTTAGCTGCTGGTCCCTTGGAGTGCCAACCGGTCGGTCCGCAGGTAGATTGGACCTCGCTCTGAGGCCCGAGGGCCACCCTGGTGTCGCCTTCGCTGGTGGTCCCTGAATTTTGCTCTCGTGAGCAGTGCCCACAGATTGCTCCAGCAAACGCTTGACCGCCGAGCTCGTGTTGATCCCGCGGGTCATTCCGTGCTCTGGCATGTCGCGTCCTCTCGCCGCTTGCGTCGACATGTCCTCCAATTGGCTTTGTGCGTCTTCAGTGGAATTCTCTTGGCTGGAGTCCACCTTAGCCGTTTCTTTCTCCTCGGGTTCCGACGCTGTATCGTAATCTTCAGGTAAAACCGGCCTACGTTCAACCAGAGAACTAGCCGCGTCCCCTGCCCCCTTTGCCGCGTCTTCCGCCTCAATGGCGTCTTTGTCTGCTCTACGATCTCATCGCACGTTGCAGCGCTCGTAACGGCTGCATATGACCGGACGCACTGAGCGTCTCGATGTCCAAATTGCCGACAAATTGAACACCGTGGCACCCTGCAGTCTCGCCGTACATGACCAGTACCTTTGCACCGCAAGCATTGCATAGGCCTGCCCGGGGCCACAACTAGGACCAATTCCCCTGCAACGCGCACTTGGTACGGAAGGTCCTCCACCGTAACTCCACCCTTTAATTTGAGTAGCACGGTTCTCGTCGTCGACGCTTTGTCGCTGACGCTGTCAACTCTCCAGCGCTCTCGATTCACTTCGACAACATTGCCGAAGGCCGCGAATGCCGTCCGCACATCCTTATCGGCGACTCCGTAAAGCAGCCAATGAAGCCGCAGTTTTATCTGCCGGTCCTGGGGATCAACGATGAGACATCGGTGTCCCTTCACCTGAAGTTCCTTGAAGGCCAGCAGTTTCTTCGTCGCGTCTTCTCCGTTCAGTGTAACCACCCAGACGTGATTAGTGTGGTACGCTCCGAGTGCTATGATGTCCGTGTTAGCACTCCAGTGGGGCCCGACGTATCTGTGAAGTCTTCAACCCTGTAGGGTCTCGCTCGAACTTCTCCGTGCAAAAACACAGTATTTAAGGCAACGCGTCTTGTTGGCAGATGAGGCAGAATCACTTGGTACTCTTCAGTTGACCTGTTACCGCGGCCTTCAAGGGCCACTGAAACCGCTCCAGCGGAGCCCTGCATCCTGCGTCTGTTCACTACCATGGCCGAAAGCACATTATGCTAAGCTATTCGCGCTGCACAGTGCGTGCGCGTTTAAGTTATATATATAAATTTTCTGTTTACACGCTATGTGTTGGCATAATTATGTACGATATGCGATCGTATCTATTGTTGTGTGCATATGTTTTGTGATTGTATATACGTCACATGCTTTTCGCATGTCTTTCAAATATATATTGCCGCTCAGTTGCGGATGAATACAAGTATTTTACACCCACACACAAGCTTGAGCAGTTGAAGGTTGTTTCCCGGGGCTCTCTTGCGATTGAGTCGGCCACCACAAAAAAATTAGAGTGATACGTCAATAATAGCTGGGTTCCACTATGTAGCTCTATCGCTTGATGACAAATGGAGCATGGGGCGCGACTGCTATTGCGCACGACCATGCCTCACGTAGCGGCGACATCAGATGATTCCGCCGGCCGGCTTGCTTCCATTTGCTTCAGAGCAAAGAAGTGTCATACCTTGAAATATTGCGTACTGCACTATGTCAAAATGTTACTGCTTTGTAGTAATCCTATGATTCATTGAGAATTGATAACTCTGATATGACTACTATAGAGCTTTGCGTCGGCGACATGCACCGAACGCAAAACCGCACTACGTCTGTCGTAGAAGCAGTAGGAGGCTGTCGTCTGCTAGAACAAAAACAAAACAAAGACCTGCGAAAATATTCTTAAGTTGTAACTTGTTTTTTGAATAACTGTTTATCACTTTTAAAGTTATTTTGCCAGATAACATACATTTTTTTCAGTTTATAGCAGCAACAGATGTTTTTTTTTCCTTACACAGATATCCAAGTCAAATCCATTCACAGCTATAGCCACATGTTGTTTGTCTTCTTTGTTTCCGTGGGCATGCCGTTTCGGTGCGTCTCATGTGTTCGCGCTGCAACGCACGAAAGCACGAAACGTTAAATTTACCCAAGGAAGTGCCGTTCCTCGTTCGTGTGATGTGTTAAGATTGCGCCCTATTCCCACGGTTGTTCGAGTGCGGATCAAGGGCGAGTTGTCCAAGGAATGGGCGGGTCTTGCGGGTGCTCGAAGGACTCCGAGGTGACGGCTGACGCCTGTGGTCGCTTCCCTCAGGACAGTGTGAAAGAAACTAAAGGTAAGGGAGACACTTTTTTATGTAGACTAAGTATGCCACTCAGTGCAAGTGTGTGTTGCTGCACTCGAACGAGGCGTCGTAAAACGGCAACCTTACGCGCCTCTGCGAGTGCGGTTGCCGATTTGCTTTGGCAACGCTAACGCCAGCAGAGCCATGGCGCATCCGCGCGGCCTTACTGGAGCTAATTCGCGACAACTGCGGCAACATGCATGTGTATGGTGATCGATTTTTTCATAAGTGCAATGTAGTGAGGAGGACGCACACGGCGCTTGCTGCGTTGTTGATTAAACGAAGCCGGCGGTGCTATTTGATGCAAAGCAGCATTTTCTTCACGTTCGCGGGTGATACAATTTGTAACTTGGCTCAATTCACCTAGTCAACCGCCTAAGTGGGATGATAAGCATACGTTCACAGTAGAGCGTTATTATATCCCTAAACAGTGGCGTATGCTTGTTAAAAATATGTGTGTGCCTAGTGTAGAGAGAGAGGTGTTCGTGCAATCTGTATGTGTACCTGCAAGACGCCTTTGCTTGTAACTAATAATGTACCGGCCAGCACCTACATTGTACGCCTGACATTGAAGAAAACTTGCATGCACAATGTGAGATTTTGTAATCTGCCAGAGTTGCTTTTTATAAAATAATACAATGCCAGCATGTACAAAATATGTTTCGCTGCTGTGTGGCAGGGGTGCGGTTATCACGGTGTTGTGTAGTTGCTGATGCAAGCACTTATAGTTTTGATGCGTTAAGATTTCTCATCTAACTTATCAGGTGTTTAGCTGTTTCAGCACAAACAAGGCATAGAGAGAAGGAAGACGGGTAATGACAGGACCAGTGCTGACTTTTTTTGCAGGAGAATACACATGTTGGTGTATTTATTGTGACAGCCTTTCTGTGTTGCTTTTTTGCCCAATTTATGCAACGACACAGTTGTCAGCAATATGAGAGAGAACACTGAAATTAGCTTTTAAAGATCATGATGACTGAATGCCTAGTAATTCACAGCACAAAGTAAGATCAAAAGACATCAGTATGATCAATGTGGGAAGAGTAAAGTCTTGCATCTAAAAAATGTGTTGTGCAAAATGTTGCCTAAGTAAAAAACCTCTCTATATTTGCAAATAGTGTGACGTCACTTCGAGCACCGTGCCAGCCATTCCCTCCCTCTGTGCAAGGGCTGGTTGGCAAGGAAGTTGTTGGTGATGTTCATGATAGACCACTGATATGTATGCGATTCTAAACCTGTAGCCTAATATATACGTAATCTTTTGTGCAGTTACATCTCTGCATCTGACACCTACAACTTATTTGCATATTTACATTGCTTCCTTAGGACCAAACACACAAACTTGTAGTGTGCATTGTCACTTCATGAATATTGAGCAGTAAAGGTACTGAGTATATGTGAAACAAGAAGCTATGCTTATTACATGAAGACATATGAGGCCTTCGATAAAACAAGTCATACGCTTATTGGGCTTGCATAATCATCGGGGCGATTCATACATGTATGCAGCTTCAGCAAATGGTATCTTCCAGCTCGGTGACCTTGCAATTTTTTTCTGCACACAGCGCAAACACTGAGCTGTAGCCACTCGCAGATGGTCGCGTCAAGTGCATATTTACCTTGACTAAAATGTCCAATCAAGTTTTTTCAACGACCGGTTCCTGCCACGAGTGCTAACGTCTTCGCAAACACGACACATTGTTATTGACACTGCACACACCACACACAATATTCTCAGTTGAACCGATATTCTCAATACCTTTCAAAGCACTCTACTCGCCGAAATCAACAGTGCACATTTTTGAAGACTGTGCCGCTGTTCCTCACACAGGTCACCACGTGTGTTCACTTCTTCAAGATAAACAGACAGCGTGGCAAATATTTTACCACACAGCTAGATGTTTGCTGACACATACTACAGCTAGTGTCGACATTGTAACGTGAAGTGTAAGCTTTGAAAAATTAAAACTTGCCCCAAACACCGCACGACTGTACCTGGCTGAGCCACCAGCGGGAGTGTTTGTTTTTCCAGCCACACCTTTTACGTGTGCCAGTGACATCATGCTGCGACGTACCTCGGTAGGAGCCTATCGCTGCATACTTCATGTGAATGAGGGTCCTGTTAGAGAAAGCAGGCATTGTTGATTTCGTAACTTGTTCATTTCCAACTGGACCTTCATTTACACGAGTTGTCTGACTAATATTCAGGCGAACTTTTGTGAAATAATTTATACAGTTGGCAGTCTATGCTTGCCCCATACTGCTGTTACCGGTGTTTCTGGTTATTACTTTGCACTGTTCATTACTGCTTACCTACAGAAACTAGCCTAGCTTGCCGCTGTTTTGGACAAGATGCAGCTGGAAAGTGCGATAGTGTTCATAACTCGAAATACTCAAGCAAAAATTATCGTTTTATATTCAGTTAGTTGCATTCATATCAGTACATTATAAGTAATCACTGACTAAACATGAATCCGTGTTCTTTCACATGATGCTCACAACTTTTATATCAAATTGAATGGTGTTTGTAAAAAACATGGGTTTTAGCTAAGCTTCATGCTGTTTTCTTGAACAGCTGACAAAACGCTATTGCATGCTTACTTGCCATGAGTTGGATTGTGTTTGAAATACATTACAATTCCTCACCGGACTGCCAGTACACTTCACATTGGGGGATTATTTATTAACCATGGATTGATCAATTTTTAAGAACGGAAAGAAAGAAGCGGCAGGCCGGGATACTTACTTAATATTGACATCCGTTTTGCTACCCACCGCATTATCATGCAATATTTCTATAGAGTGGTTATGCGTCTTGCATGTGTGTCTGTAAACCAAGAACTTCGGGTAGAACCATATTTGTCTTACAAATGGTTGCAGGACTGTGGAGGTTGTAGGGCTGCTTAGCCATAATGAATGGTGGGATCCCTGGACATGTGTTCAACCATGCTGCATCAGCTGCTTGGTGTTTGCACGGCATCTTTACAGATGTGTTCGGTGAGTAAAGCAAGCAGGTTTCAACACAGAGAAAAATATAATATGGCAGCACCTCTTGTGCATGCCTTACATCCCAAGTATATCAAATATTTATCTTGCACCTTGTGGCCTGCGATTTTTAAAAAGAAACTTCTTTTTGCTGTATATCTGAGTCTTGATGCTTCGACAGCAATGTATTTGTGTTTGACAGCAAGTGTTCTTGAACAAATAACTGATCTCAATAATCACAAAACACCCTTCATATTTGGTCCTTAGCATAAGCTTGCACATATCTATAGCAGATTCAATTGTTCATTTTTTGCTGTGATGATAATGGGCAAGTAGCAAAGGCAAGTTCAGATTGGAGTGGTCGGTGACGTCTGTTTAGGCTGGGCCATATTGCTTTGCAACCAGTGTTACTTGTGGCCACATATACAATGAAGCCATATGACGTGCATTCTAAATGAGATTCATGTCACATTTCACTGCATCTTAATATGTGTCAAACAAATGCAGATATCTTTAGCTTGCCTCTATAAAGGGATCCTAAACCAACACAGGGTTGAAATTTAGTCGTGGTGTTACAGCTGTGTATGACTCTGCAATGGATGCATAGCCGTGATAATTTTTCTATATGTTGTCGCAATAGTAATGTTACACACATTGGACGATACAAAAGAGGTCCTCGCTTATTTCGCTTTTTTACGCTATGCTTTTTTCTTGTCTCTTCTTGCCACATGCTCCTCCTCACTGTGCAAAGAACAAGAACAGTGACCATACAAACACGTATTTAAAAAAATGTTGTAAGGTGAGCACTGAGGGGCTGAACACTTCCAAAAGGCTCAAAGAGGTAAAGGTATTGTTTCTAGCTACTTTTTGGGCACTCATAGCTAGTTGTGCTGCTGCAGTTGTCATTGTTGATCAGGACACTATTCTGAAGTCGTTGCACACATTTGCTTGAAATGTTAAAACAAGAATTGGAGGTGGTTTGGCACCCTTTATTGCAGTTACATACAGAACTAGGTTTCAATGCGTAAGCAAAAGCTGTTCACTGTAAATCAATCCTAATAATATCTGAAATTCAGGAAATATTCACAGAAAAGCTCATGACAAGGCTAAGTGGTTGCCCCTTGAACGTGAAGGAGATACCTTTCTTCTAAAAGGTCAATAGACAGTCTAGTAGTCTCGATATTACATGCACTATAAAATATTCTGGTGTGGTGCTCTTCATGCATCTTATAATGAGAGGGGTTTTTAATAGAACTGTGTTGCCACTTTGCCCTGCATTGCTGAAATTGATCACATAGTTATAATACATGAATCACTTTATGCCTTTTGATTTTACGCAAATGGTTTGCTTACCCACTCGGTATAACTTGATTTGGATAAAATCATAAATGCTGAAAAATTTTTTTTACTATACAGCAGGTTTATTTTAAAATACGCGACTATAGATGTGAACGCAGTTAGTGTTGTGCTTGATTAATGCTTAACTATCACCACTCTAACTACACCTGCTACAGTGCATAGTGTGACAAAAGTAATGGTACTTAACATTACTGGCAGCATACACTTTTATGTCTCAAAATGTGTTAAAAAGCCTGGTAAAAATGTTTGTACGTTTTTTTTTGCTCCAACTAAATATTCTGGTCTACTCAAAGTAGCTTCCGCTCTTTTAAGGTCCTCAAACTATTAGGTGTTCAAAATAAGTATCAATGCCATATCCTTTCTTTGTCAGCCTACTCACCACTCTAATAATGAGAATTACCCGACAACATTACCCAGGAAAATATAGAGATGTTATATAGAGAGTAACGTCAATTCAATTGTCAAACAATGTCAACCCTTCAGTAACTTGCCGCCAAGTTACGTTTTCATTAACTTTTTTTTTCACAATTTTGTTAAAGTTATTTTTGATAACATCACCTATAGTTTGTTTGGCATCATTGTCGGCTAGTTCTCATTATTATGTGCTCAACAAAGACAACGAACCCTTAAATTTATAGTTATTTCCTTCACTCATGAATCTGAAACAGTGAATCTCAGTAATCTTAGTGGTGTGTGACTTGTTTTTTTGATCAGTTGTGCGTGTGTTCAAGTACATGCATTTAGGTGGGAGGGCGAACCATTGCCACCTCCTGTGACTAGCAGATTTTCTGAGAACTAACAGATGCATGATGCTGCCAAAGAAGTATAGGAATACTGGAAGTAATCGTAATGCGATTGCCAGTAGGCAAAAAAAGGTGTCCCACACTCGCCATAATGGTAACAGGCAGCGCTGACTGACTCTTCCATGATTAAATGCACATATATACCGTACAAAATGGAAGGGGTATAGCCGCCATGGTAGCTCAGTTGATCGAGCATCGGACATGTTATTCGACGTTCGCAGGCTCAGTCCCTGTCAAGGGCAGGTTATCTTTTTTTCTTCTACTTTTCTTTCTTCACAATTACAACACTTCTATTCTTCTTGGAGATTTTCTGGTGTAAAAAAGGTACCTTATAATCTGAAGAGGCAAACAGAATGTGCCAGTGCATGAGTTAGCTCTTGTAGTGGTTACAAGTAAGATATGTTTTGAAGAATAAATAATTCTGCCACTTGGCTACAGAATGGCTACAGTACATGGTGCTGGATGCAATTTGTTATTTTTGAATCGAGCTCTCTTGAATTCTATTTTTATAAATTACATGGGTTACTCATGACGGTATCACACTTTAATACCACAAAGAATATGCAGCGAACAATGTTATAAATGCGAAGTTGCATAAGGATAAGTTGAAAACTGCACCCTCAACGAGAATGTACAGGAAGCACAAGGTGCAGGCGTCATTCCTTCTGCCCGTGCTTTTCAAGTGCGAGCTGTTTTCCCCCCGTTCTGATCAACTAACTAGATTGAGTTGTGTTGTTATAGTGCATAAGGATGCTCCACGGGAAACTAGGTTTGTCTCAAACTCTGTGTGTCTTTCAACCTATATGGTGCCAGGTTCAAGTGTTCATGCAGACGAGATCGTTGAAAGCAGGACACCCGTTTAACATAATAACATGGCTTAAAGCATAAAGCAGTTAATGGGACCGAATATGAATTTTTATAGTAGCTGTTTTTTTCTGCAATAGAAAGCTTACTGGTCCGATTGTATAAACATGCAGTGAAAGAAGAGAATTTTCGGGGTTTGTTTCTTTTTGTTTGACATGGCTTTCTTGAGTACATCTAGTGGTAACACAGAAAGTGCTGGAAACATTTTAGGAATTTTTGGATCTCTGACTGCTATGAAGTGTTACACAACACAGGCAGCAAACAGTGGGAGGTCAGCATAACAGCTTTATATGTTTGTGCATCGCAGTTTGCTGCATCGCAGTTTGCTGCGAAAGCATGCATTTCATGTGCGTGTGAAATGCACATATTTCGCACTGTTTGCCACGATGACAGTGCTGCTTTTTGAGGGTTGACTCCTTTGCGTAGGCAGCACAGAATAATGTTGGCACAGGTAATATTGATATATGCTGTACCTTTTGCTGTATCTTTTTGCATGTTAAAGCATCAAATAATTTGCCGTAAACAGGCTGCATGGCATACTGATTTTTAGGCTTTTTAGTTGCAATCTTAAAAGGAAATGCCACCCAAGTTGCAAAAAGAATGCAGTTCAATTCACATTTCTTGATTTCCACCTCCAATCACACATTCTGGTGACTTGTCAGTCTCTTTAATGAAGAAATCCTAATCAAAATTTTTAGCTGAATGGGTTGGTGCTGATGTTTAATTTTGTGCACTGCTCATGAGTAGAACGATAGATTTGTGCCCTACCCTTCAGTACTGCCTGAAATCGATCAGGCAATCTTTGCATATTTTTAGTATCGTTGAACGATCAGTGTCAGCTTAGGCTAAGCCATGAAAGCGGCCCACAGAGTCCAGCTAATGTTGTTTTTGTGTGCAACTGTAGTTGTGGTTGTGCTGAATGATCTTTCTTTATATACACTACATAAGAAACTTACTCCTTTAGAGTCAAGTGCATCTTCGAATCGATTGTATATGTTTTGATATGTGAGGTCTTAAGTTTTGTAAGAAGTTCCTCAGTGTGCCACGAGGAAATTTGTGTTCAGCAAAAATCAGTATATCATTATATACAACTCTTGAAGCCTCGTCTACAACTTTGTGTGCAGGTTGACCTTGAGCAGAAAACTAGGAGCGGCAGCAGTCCCCAGAAAAAAGCAAGCACCCTCCAAGCTCCCCAAGCTCTCTTCGACAGGAACAGCAAAGTCACTGTGTGCCATTGAAAACCATTGCAAGGAGTGCCTTATCAGGACACTGTGCTGCCCTTTCATCGCAGAACACGAAGTTGACCACTCCAGAGGAACTTCGCGCTGTGTATTGTGAGTGCGTCAGTGGTTTTGTTTTGTCCAGCCAGCAGTCAAGAAATCATGTGTCAGATTCAGCCGGGATGGCTAGAGGGAGTCGGGAACGCACGTTTGGACATTTGTCTAGCCAAGTAGTGCCAATTTTCGTACTGGTCCAGTTGTAGTTACTGCCACAATCACAGAAGCTACGTCACCTCTCTAAATGTACAGATGTGTCGGGGAAGATTAGCTGCATTAGGTTTTTCTATAACTGATAGCTGCCAACATTCTTCATTATACAGGAGTTTTGTTCCTCACTTATGGGTGTGAAGCCCTTCACATAAAAAATGATACACGTCTACTTACAGAAGGCCTTAAGGCCCTACTTGTAAGTTTTTCCGGCTTGTATGATAAGCACCTCCTTTGGGTGTACATGAACATTTTTAAACATGTACAGCAAGAATTTTGGGTGGCTGGTCATTTTGTCGTTATAATGTTTCTCGCAATACTCTTAAGCATGTTTGCATTACGTTGTCAATCTGGTTCATGTGCATAGAAGACATTACGCAGTTTCAGGCTACTTCAAGCACTGTTAGTATAAAAAGCCAGGAAGCAAGCTATCAATATTTTTTTAACACAGTTGCTTAATCTGATGAATGATACATCACTAAACGTTCGTTCGTATTCATCAATGTAAGCTTGTCTTAGTGTTATCCAAAATGAAGATGCGAGTCGACAGATAGAAGAATCCAGTCGGGTAATCAGGGTGAACAGTGGAAGTGCCTCACCCAGGCTGGCCGATGTTGCGATAGGAGGACCTATTTTTTAGAAGTCACCATGTCATTCTTTGCCTGTTAGTTGATATGGGGTTAGTAATGACATCATCTTTTGGTGTAGGCGTGTGTGCCTGTTGGAATTGTTTGTCTGAAAAAAAACCTATAACGCAGAAGAGTGCAGCCCTTGCTTCCTTTCAAGTTAGGTTGCGATGATACAAAGTGTTCTACAGTCGGAGGTTGGGGTAAGAGAAGCAAAAAAAGGTAAAAGAAAGCAAAGAAGAAAAAAAGAAGAGAGAAAAGGGGGATGCAAAGTAAAAGTAGCGTGCTACACTGCTCCTGCATTGCATCCCCCGTTTTCTTCTTTTTTCCTTTGTTTTCTTTTTTCATCTTTTTTTGTTACATTTGCATTGTCCCATCTAGTGCATGAATCAATGACACATGGCTTTGCTGTAGCAAAGATGCCTACGTGGTGTTGGATTGAACAGTGCATTGTACTTCATTCAGTTAATTACAGGCTGATCAGTCTTGCAATAAGCGCTTCCTGTCTATCACCACACATGATCAAATGAAAAGTTTGCGCTTGGCTCTTAGTATACTGGTATATAGCTTGTGTCTTGGACTACTCAAAACGAATGTTATTTGGCTGCTGTTTATGGTAATGAATTTATCCAACATGAAAATATCTTGCCTTGTGAACCTTGTCAGACCTGTCTTTTTTTTCTTTCCTATGCAGGCATTGTATGTAAGGAAGGCAGTAGCAGAGAGGTGATAGCTTGAGCTTCGGAAGAATAAATGCTGGCAGTGAGGCAATTCCACATCAAACATCCCAGCCAATTTGCCAACCATCCTAAATGTGTTTTGAAAAAACATATTGTGCTCGTTTACTTTATTGAAAACAGCGAAAAGCTTAAATCTATCGCAGAGAACAAAATATTAGGCCACCTTGGTGCCTCTGGACTTCCCAGGATGTCGTCAAGGTGTTGTTTGTAAAAATTAAAAAGAAGTATTTCAAAAATACTGCCTCTTTTATACCAAATTTGGTCTAGGCATTAAGTAAAGGTAATTGTGTGTAGTGCATGAAGCTCAGTAATATTGGTGCAATTTTTTGCCACATCAAAAGCAAGGAAGCAGTTTTCTTTATATGGCAAGTTATATGATTACACTTTGTTTTAAAGAATAAATTAATTTTTGAGGTTTCTTAATGGTGGCTGTTTTCTGCATTTTATATACGACAGCTTCCGTTCCGAAGTTCCCCATGGCCCTCAATAGGAGACTTCAAAAATCATTTTCCTCATTGAAAGAAAAATTGTAATGATAACACTTGCCATATAACAAGAACAGTTTATTTGCTTTCAACTTACACATAAAAGTAATTTTCTATTGGACAAACACATTGTTCAAATTGCATCTCAATGTGGACAAAAACGATTATATAGTGATTGTTGTAATCTGAACCTAACATTATTTTTTTCATGAAATATAACTTCTGTGGAGTGAGTATTTGTGGCTCAAATATTCATACAGAGTGCAGTATTGCCATACAAGAAATGCAAACGATAAATAGATTGGCTAAATTTTTCAAAGCATATGTAGCGGATAAATCACACTAATGTTACTCGGCTTCAAATACTTTGAAGAAGCACGTTTACTTAATATGTAGATCAAATTTGATATGGCAAGAAAAAGCGGTACTTTTAATTTTTTCTCACAAATAACACCCACACGACATTCTGTGAAATTCTGAAGGTACCCACGTGACCACTACTTTTTTCTCTTCAAAATAATTCTGCAAATAACTATTTTCAAAAGAGTAAATTACCATCATTTTCAAAACTATATATCTGTGATGGTCGCCGGGCAGTATGATTTGGATGTTTGGTGTAGAATAGCTTAGTGGGAAAAACAACAAATGTCTGAACATCCTTTGACGCTCGGGCAATTTTGAAAGCACTTGTTTGTTAACAGCAATTCAATTAAGCTCTTGTCTTCATGCTTAGGCCCAGAAACAAAACACAAGTAACCAAAGTAGTCCTAAGAGTCATGCTGTTCCAAGGCTTGTGGAGCCTAATTCAGTACAAGCTTCACCATTTTTTTTAAATTCAGATTCGATCAACAGGTTTTGGAGGCACAGTGCATTTTCAGCTGAATTGTTTCACATAAGTTACTTAAAGAAAAAGCGGCAAGTAGAGGTAAAAATACCATTTTAAAAGCATTGTAGGTAATAACAAAAAGGTCTGCTTTCTTTTTTTGTGTGGTGCTTTGCCTGAACGATGTGCTTTTTGTGGTAAAGTTCATTGTCTAGTGAACATAGGCCTTAAAAACTAACATTAGCCATGTTGAGGTCCATTTCTTGGTTATAGTCATAGTAGCCGAAATAAAATTATGACTTCAAACTTGATTGTTCTTTTGAAGATTTTTTTCTTGCATAATGATATCTCAGAGTCTTAGTCAATTTGTTATAAGAAAACGTGATGTCGTAATAGGATCACTTGTTATAGAGTCAGTCAGTTTACCTTACCTTTTACATTCCTAATAGAGCAGTTATTTTCAATATCGGTATTAAAAATGAAATGAGCGTGCTGTATGTAGTAAGGTGTAAGCACGGCACTTACAGATAGCACATGCACCGAACTGTTCTGTTGGCAGTTTATTTCTATTATTCTTGATTGATATGTGGGGTTTCGCGTCCCAAAACCACTATATGATTATGAGAGACGTCGTAGTGGAGGGTCTGGAAATTTCGACTACTTGGGGTTCTTTAACGTGCACCCAAATCTGAGCACACGTGGCTACAGCATTTCTGCCTCCATCGGAAATGCAGCCGGGATTCGATACCGCGACCTGCGGGTCAGCAGCCGAATTTCTGTTACTCTTGCTTCCCTATTTCTGTGCAGTTCGGTTATAGTTGTCTGACTTGCACAGATTTTTAATGGCACCTGCCTGATCCTGCTTGCTTTCATGGTGATTTTAACCTTCATAATTTGCATAGGTTTACCTCTCAAAAATGTTCAAGATAGCAATTTTGTGCACAAACTGCATAGTATAAAGGCAGCAGATGTACATGCACACACCATTAAATGTACATTGAGAGCTTTCACTGGTATTTCCTAAAGTTTTACTGTGCAGGAAGCATTTAAACCATAATTCTATAAGGAGATATCAATAGATTATCTCTACCGTTGAAAATCGTGACAACCTAGTTATTTTCACTGTGATAAGCATGCTGTTTTCTTTAATGTGGCAGAACTAATTTATACGCTTATTTCTTCTATTATTCACATATGCATAACATGAAGTGTCGTGTGCCTTACATTTTCAGTTTCATTCTGTGTGTTATATTTCTTGTGCATGTGAACTAAGGTGCTAACGTGTGTCTCTGACATTATTTGTGCCAATTATTTACATTTCCAGGTGCCTATGAAGGCCACATAAGTTCTATGGCAGTGACCTCCCAAATCTACAGTGGTGCTGGAGCCTCAAGCAGCATTTCGCCGATCTTCACAAGGCGTTAATGAGATAAACACAGCGCCACACTTTCACAGTGCTATGATTAATATTTATTTTTAAAGATTTCATTCCGAAATTGCTGCTACATTGTGTTTTGTGCCACCATCCTGTGGATTCGGTGGAGCTTGTGCAATTACGGTGTAGTCACCTCATTTGTGTACAATCGACACTGCAATGTCGCTTTTCACAGCTGAAGCATACAGACAAATAAAAAAATGTATTTATTGTAGCAGGGCTGAAGTGTATAATAATGCTTCTCTTTTGCAAATAATAACTTTATAAGTTCTTTGAGTCTTGCATAGAACACTGCATTAATGTGTTGCAATGTAACCACCATTTATGATCGCTAGCATGTTAATTTAGTAGCTTTGTACGTATTTTAGTTAAAAGCTAATTTCGCTTCTGCAACATGACGATTAGAAAGATGCCGATGATTCAATCCCTCATCATATATATTTAAATAATATTGTGTTTTGTACACAGTATTGCATGTACTGAAGATGTGGACGTCTATTCAATTTTCACATTATATTGCTTTGCACTAGATTCGGACGTAACATGCACACATTTAAGTTTTTCTCCATGATACGTCTTTCCATAAAATGCGGAGTTCGCATCATGCGTCTTCCATATTCCAATAATTCCGTACTTGAGGTCTCCGCATCATACGGAACGTTTCAGTAGGGTTGCAATTTGCATGAAAACGCCTCCGAAACCACTCCACCGTAATGCCTGTCGCCTGCATTGCTTTCTTTGTGCCCGTGACAAGAACCTGAGTACCTGTGCGTCCTTTTCATTAAGTCTGATAATGATTTATATGTGAGCTTAACGTCCCAAAACGACTATATGAATATGAGAGACGCCGTAGCGGAGGGCTCCGGAAATTTTGTCCACCTGGGGTTCTTTGACGTGCACCCAAATCTGAGCACACGGGCCTACAGCATTACCGCCTCCATCGGAAACGCAGCCGCCACAGCCGGGATTTGAACCCGCGATCTGCTGGTCAGCAACCGAGTACCTTAGCCACAAGACCACCGCGGCGGGGCTTTCATTAAGTTTTAAGAAGATTATTCATTACCCGACGAACGGAGACTTGCTAACGAAGGGTCGCTTCACACCGGTTGACCACGAGGCAATCTATAGGCACATTTCAATGGCAAGCGTTGCTTGCATGCAAAAATACTTGAACTTGTTTTATTTAGCAATATTATGACTCATTTGAACACCCTTTTCTTGCTTCATGCTCAGCAGCATGGCTTTCGTAGTCATGCTTTGAAAGACGATAGTCTTTTTTGGGGACCTTCGATGCAAAAAACTTTGGTTCTTCTGTCTGTACATTTGTCTGTTTGTCCACCGTTACCTCGAATTGGGTACTCTAAACAGCACCAGCCGAGACCGTGAACTGCCGACCCCATTCACAGCGACCACCAATGTTGCTCGAGAATCAGCGTTCATACGCCTGCGTTTGTCAATTAAAAAGCAATTATTACGCTTATCTGAGGCAGCATAACAACACGAATATATTGTGTATGTGCGTATTTTACTAGAAAGTTTCTACATAAGTAATTCTAAGCACCGTAGCGTTTATCACGTTGCGCTGACTATGCAACACTTGCACGAAAAGGCGAGTGTTTCCAACGCTTTGTTAAGACGACATGGTGTTGGCACCTACCCGTCGCCTTGCGTTTTACAACTCATGACCTCTGAGGCGGGTGCGCACCCGCCTCGGAGCCACGCGCTTTGTTTTTGAAAAAAAAAACTGCCGGATGACGTGCATGTCTCACGTGTGACGTGACTTGATACGCTCGTTCGCCTCCGCTGCACGCTCGAGGCACTCTAACGCACCGCCTCCAGAATACCATTCATCGATTTTCTTGAGCAGAACATCAAATAAATGTTTTGTTCACTTTCCCCACACGCAAGACTAGCGTCATTCGAGGACATTTGCAGTATAATTGCAGATAAGGGTCATTTTTTTCTCTACGACGCAGTGCCTTGGAATTACACACGCCCTATTCTGTGCTGTAGGCAAGGGTAATCTTATGATCAGCTTCTTCCTATACTTTTAAAAACCTTTTCACGTTGTACTCACACCATATTATTCGAAAAACTGAAAATATCAAATGTGAATGATACGATACTCAACCGGATGAGCAAGTTCCCAAATTTCAGATGTGAATATTTTTATTATAAGTAAGAAATGCCCCGTAGTTGATGTGTGTTTTTTTTGGCGTGCCATAGAGGTTGGTCTTTGGTCCGCTATTTCTTCTCATCTCTATACGTAAATGCCATTTCATTTGGTATTTCGTCTGATATCGAAATATTTGCTGACGACTGTGTTTTGCACTGACTCATGCATGGCTACCATGATTGCAATACCTTTCAAAACGATCACGACAGAGTCTCTGAGTGGTCTTTTAAGTGTGAAATATTTATAATGAAAAAGTGTATATATGTTAAAATAGAAAAAGTGCCCCCCATGACTCACTTCATTTCGTAGATTCCACCAGGCTGCTTTCAGTTAGCTGACGTAAGCATCTTGATGTATATTTTACACTATACTTGTCCTGGAGCCGTAACATCAATCATGTCACAAATGAAGCAAGAAGTATGCTAGGTTTCCTGCGCACAAACGCAAAAAAGTTGCTAATTGAGGCCAGGACTGAACCATATATGTCTAATGTCCGATCTATCTTAGATCACGCTTGTGCTGTGTGGAATCAGAGGAACACATGTTACGCGTTTTATTGAGAAGAAATTTTAAACAGGGCTGTTTGGTTTGTCTGCATTATTTTAATCAGCAACTTAAGTATTTCAAAAAACGTTTGGTTGAGAATTTTTGTATAAAAATCTGAAATCAAAATTTTGCCACAAATTGTTTTCTAATCTAACACGTCTGGGCACATGCCGAAACATCTGCAAACCATAATGCGTTTCACAGCGACTAGATTATGCAGTCGGAACAAATGAGATAAAATGCCTGATCAACGCAGATAAAATATAATTTTTTCTAAGATAATATGCCCGTAGAATAGGTTGCTTTCATAAGTAGCAGAAGGGACTACATATGAAGTATTTTTCATGTTCACTGCAGGGTGTACAGTAGCTCATATGCCGAGTTTAACGTCCTAAAACCACCATATGATTAAGAGAGACGCCGTAGTGGAGGGCTCCGGAAGTTTTGACCACCTGGGGTTCTGTAACGCGCACCCACATCTGAGCACACGAGCCTACAGCATTTTCACCTCCATCGGAAATGCAGCCGCTGCATCCGGGATTCGATACCACGACCGGCTGGTGAGCAGCCGAGTACGGTAGTCACTAGACCACCGTGGCGGGGCGGGTGTATAGTTGTGTTCTCGCCGAGCCATTTAAGTATGAGGTGTTACAAACTCATTTCAGGCTGCGTACTTCTATGTACCACCTCTACATAAATGAACAGCAGTGAGCAACCACCTGCCCTAAAGTTGTTTAGGGGCGAAGCTCCTTATAGCGACACCCGTTCGTCCCTCGTAGCCGTTGTAGAATGTAACAAGTATAACATTTGGACCTCCAAGATGGTGCCGGTAAGCGATTTCTTCTGTGCGTTGTTGAACAACAAAAAATTGTGCTCAATGTACATGCCGATGGCTTCTGATGGGGAATAAGAGACACACTCGAAAATAATATCGAGTGAAAAGGGTGTATTTTTGTCCCACAACAATAATTGTCGTCAGCCTTGCGCGCGCTTCCGTTCTTGAAAACTCAGCGCTGGCCCCTTTCCTATCCAAAATGCAATGTAACCCTGATAATGGTCATGTCGATCGTGACCAAAACGCACCGAGCGCGAGGCAATAGCGCAAGGATAGAAGGCAATATAGATGACAATAATTGTTGTGGGACAAAAAGACACCGTTTTTGCTCGCTCTTTTTTTATGGTGCAGGGGCATTCGGCTTTTAGTTAATGCGCACGTTGTGATCCCTATTAGCAGCCATTGGCATGTACCTTGAGCACTATCTGACAAGAAAGGTTTGCTGCGTTATACTCGCTGGGTGTAACCTCCTTAGTTTTAGAAAAGTTTAGCGAGCGTTGAGCCGCAGTGCCATGAATACGATGAACTAGTATATAACATGAACTAGAGGTGGTTAAAGGTGGGAAGTAGATACGAAGCGCAAGCCGTAAGAAAGTAAAAGCCGAATTCTCCTGTCTCTCATTTCCCATTAGCAGCCATTGGCATGTACATTGAGCACTATCTGACAGGAAAAGGTTGCTACGTTATACCCGCTGGGCATAACCTCCTTGGTTTTAGTAAGGTTTGGCGAGCGTTGGGCCGCACTGCCATGAATACAGTGAAATAGTATATACCATGAACTCGAGGTGGTTAAAGGGGGGAGGTAGACCCGAAGCGCAAGCCGTAGGAAAGTGCCACCTCTCGTTTAGTCGTTGGAATGTCCGCTGGATGGCGGTGCTTCTATATGAGGAATATATGATGAAAAGATGCGAGATGGTGGTACTTGGAGCGTTGAGAAGATGGATGAACGGACACACAGACAGTTGCATAGATGGACGCATGAACGGACGCAGGGGCGGATGCAAGGACGAACGCGGGGATGGACGCACGAACAGGCGCCCGCACGGACGGGCGGATGGACGTATGGATGGTCACACATACGGATACATGGAGGAACGGAAGCAAGAACGAACGGACGAACGAACGCTTCGCCCCACTCTCCATCATTCACTTCGTGGATATGCTGCCATTTTTTTATTTCGCACAAGTGTATGTACATGCAGACATAGACACACGCACGAACGTTTGTCAAGTAGCAAGCCATGCCTTCCACTGCTTGTGTAACTTGTCCGGGTGGTTAGTAACGCGTAGACTATCAATGTATGTGGGCCGTTTGGTGCACTCCAATGTTATGTGGCTAAGTGTCGGTGTGTCTGAACACCATGGACATGTTTCTCTAAATTGTGGGGGATATACTCTACTTAGGTGGTACAAACATAGAAACCTATTGGATTTTATGCGTCTCCAATTCCTGCTATGTAGGCTATCCAAGATTTTTACGGAAGGCCATACCCTCTTCGTTGCTCCTTTTGTTATTATAGAAGAATGTCGCGTTGACTAGGAATTGGTTCAACGTCCGTGCCTGCAGTCGCTCGGTTGATGAAGCCTCGAGCTATACGGTCCGCCATAACGTTACCCTCTTGCCCTTCGTGAGCAGGACACCATATAATGTGATGATCTCCTGTTATAGGCTTATTTAAAATGTCCCACACTAGTTTAAATAGAGTAACTCGGAGAAACATTCGACATGCCACTTGTGAATCGGAGAGCACCACCACTGTTTCTCCACCGCTTTCTGCATTAGATATGGCTATGGGTGTGGCCGCTGCCTCTGCCACTCGCGGGAAATGTGTTTTTACTGATGCCGTTGTGGTTTGATTTGGTGCTACGATTGCCACTACACGTGTCCCTCCACTCGCTTTACTAACGTCTGTAAAGGTGACTTCAGAGCTATGTTTAGATGCTTTGCGTAAAGAGGCTGCTTTTGCCTTCCTTCTTCCTGTGTGATGCGTCAGATGCATATATTCCGGGGATAGGCGCCACTGTTAGGTGTGAGCGTTTTCCCGCATCTATTAGCACAGTTTCCCTGTCACAAAATAGCAGGCGAATTGTGAATCTTATGTTTTCCAGAAATATTCCTCCGTGAGCGCTTGAATTCAGCCTTTCCTTCGAGATAAGAGCACCACATTCGCATACTCCCAAAAGGTATTGTTTATGCCCAACTTTTCTACCCTTTCAGTTTTGGCATTTTCTAGAGTTCACAATGCTGCTTTGAGGGCTTTCCTTATGATAGTGTAGATTTGTTTTGTCTCCTAGTTTGTAGTTGTCTGGTATAGCAGCGCGTATGTAACTCTGCTTATAACAAATGCATGAACATGTGAAATGGTTTCTTGCTCTTCTAGCGCCGCTTTGCTATTTTCTATCCGCCTGATGATCCGGGCAACACTCTCTGTGGTTCCCCACAGCCTTTGCAGTGTGTCGTTCCAAAATCCTATGTATCCACATTCCTAGAACGCGTATGACCTCTGTTTCTGTGATTGGTCTCTCATCCAGCAGTACTTCTATCGATAATAAGTCCTTCTTCCTTGCGTATCTCGCCCTCATTCTGGTCATTTCAGTCTTCTCTGGTGAGCATTGCATACCTGCTGCGGTGAAAAAAGCGCGTATTTTATTTACGGTCTTCAGGAGAATATTTTCTTTGTCCGCACAAATCTCACCTTTAGTCCATAAGGCGACGTCGTCTGCATAAACGGCTGCTTCTATCCTTGTGTATTTGCAGCACACATGCTAGCTTTCTCAGGCTAATATTAAATAGCATAGGGGATAGCGTGGCTCCCTGGGGGGGGGGGGGGCTCTATTTGGGTAGTCGAAGGTTTCACACGTAACCGAGCCCAGTGATATGATAGCTTTCCTGTTTGTTAGAAATGGCCGGACATAACCATATATTCGTTTGCCGTGGTTGATTGATTCAAGGCCTTGCATTATCACTTTGTGAGACGATGTATCGAATGCTTTCCTGATATCCAGCTCTAGAACAAATCTTCTGTTAGAGTTTAATACGTAATTTTGCAACACGATGAGAAAACATCCTCGCCTGCTACATACGGCTGGAAACCGAACATATTCTGTGGTAGCAGACCCTCTCTCTCTACAAAATCTGTTTATCTAGTTAGTATTGTTTTTTTCAAAAAGCCTACCCGCATGAGGTAAGGGCGATTGGTCGGAGGTTTTTCATATCGCTTGGTTTCCCTGGTGTTGGTATTAAGATTATCTGTGAGTCCATCCAGTCTGTAGGAAGGTCGCCTCTATCTACCCATACCTTTTCATTAAATAAATCCATGATATGTAGTAGAGCCCCATAACGATGATTTCTAAGCATGGCGCTTGTTATTTTGTCTCTTCCTGGAGACGGTATTCTTTTTTGGCGACTGGGCAGCAGCATAAGCTTTTTTCAAATGCAGTGGTAGCGTCTAACTCCCGTTGTTTTTTCCCTGCATATTTGTCATGCATCAATTGGCATGTGTCCTGTCCGACATATATAATCTTGACTTCGTTGATGAGTACTTCACTGTTACCTTCGAAATCATTCTCCAGAAGATATAAAGCCCTTTTCGTCATTGTTTTTTTTTCGCCCCTGGATCGATCATAGTCCTGAGGATAGCCGTGTATTTTTGGGGTCTAACTTCTTTTTAAGTGAGTCACTAAACTGCCTCCAGTTACTGTTATTTAAGTGACGTGCCTAGTCCTGGGCTTACTGTGACAACTGAGCTATGCTGATTTTCAATTTACGGTTAAGTTTCTGTTTTCTCAATATTTTTGTGAGGCCTCTCTTCGCATCCCACTAATGTAGCAGGTGTTTGTAAGCGGCTGGAATTTCCACGCTTATTTCGAACTCCTTTGTAACCTTCCTTTGTGCCTCCTTTATCTTTGTTAGCCAGCTACCAATATCTGTTATTTCGCCTTCGTCTCCCATGTTCTCCCTAAATTTATTCCAGTCAGATATTGTAGCTTTACCGATTCGTCTCGTCATGGGGGCGTTAATTGTTATTCCAAGCATATAGTGCTCGCTTCCCAAGATTTCTCTGAGGTTTGCCCATATGGCGTTTCCTTCGGAGTTTCTAAATGTTAAATTTCCGCTCGAGCGCAATCTAATAAGGCATTGTGGCGTGAGAAAAAAATGGCAGCATATCCAAGGAGTGAATGAGGGAGAGTGGGGCGAAAAATTCGTCTGTTCATTCGTTCTTGCTTCCATCCGTCCAAGCGTCCGTCTGTGTGACCGTCCGTGTGCCCATAAGCCCAACCTTGCGTGCGTGTGTTCGTACGTCCGTCCCTGCGTTCGTCCATGCATCCGCCCTTGCGTCCGTTCATGCGTCCATCCATGCATGTCTGTGTGTCTGTTTGTCGATCTATTCAACACTGCAGGTACCACGATCTCGTATCTTTTCATCCATTTCTTCTTAGATGGTGCTCAATGTACATTTCAATGGCTGCTAATGGGGAATGAGGGGCAGGAGCATTCGGCTTTTATTTAATACGCACGCCGCTACTTTTTTACTGTTGAACAAAGCACAGGAAAAATCTCCCACTGGCAACACCTTGCAGGTCAAAATGTATGGATGGTAAAACTTTATTTCGTCAGAAAACAACTAAGGATGATTCCGTGTTAGATGGCCATCAACCCAAGGTTGGCGGCGACCTGTGTGGCCCACTCCACCACCCTTAACTGGACGACTAGGTCTGAGCTAGTCAACACGGTGTTATGCCTCTGAGTCCACAGCGAACGTCCGTGCCTCTGAAAAAGGCAATCTGTGTCAAGGCCAGCCCGCCTGACAAGAACAACTCAACGGTAAACACGCGCGGCGCCTTTCTGGCGTGCACGTGCAGTGAGTCATCTCAGCCGCGAGCCCATCGAGTAAACAACCGGCGTCTTCCTGTCTGGCGGCTGACGCAATGCGCGGCGACGTCACTCGTCCTTGTGTGCTGCCACCTGCAGCGCAGCCTCTCTAGATTTGATAAGAAAGAAGGACGCGGCCCAGCGGCGGCCTCATTGGAGGATACTGACCTCGCGACCAGCGGCGCTTCTGGTTGGACATTTGGGTTGGACCCGGTGCAAATAAAAGAAGCCCTGCGGCGCGTCGCGAGGAGACCTGTTTGAGAGCCGACATGTGTGTCGCAGCAGACCCCTTTGACGGCAGTCTTATTTGAGAGCAGACCTATGTGTTAGAGAGGAGAGCTCGGCTCTTCGAGTCTCTGTCGGCCCCAGTGCCGAATTTGTAACGCCTCTGTATATATGCTGTACATAAGCCTTGTTTAACTCACCGTCGTCTCGTCCGCTCGTCTATCAGCTCTGCGCAGAAGCAGTCGCGAGCTGAGAAACCTACGCTACCAAACGGCTGGTGACCTTCCCTACAGAGTTCGAACCAGTGGCACCTTCGGGACCGTGTTGGCGTCGCCGTCTTTCGCAGCAACGGCCAACCAGTGCTCGAGAGAGGGATCACGCATAATATCCACCGGCGGCGGCACTATGCTACATTCCCAAAGTATGTGATCATACGTTGTCACAGCCTGACACCATTTGCGTTGCGGCTTAACCTCCTCCCGGTACATTTTGTTCAACACGTAAGGGTTGGGAAAAGATCGCGTCTGCAGTTTTCTCCAGACGCATTCCTGCGCCTTAGTCAACCGCTTGTGCGGGGGCGGATACAACCTCCGCTCTAGTTTTTAATGATTCGTTATGTCATGAAAGGACACCAGCCCATCTCTCGCGGACCTCCCCGGAACTGGCGGCTCACCTACCCGGCTGACGAAACCTCAAGCATTCAGGTGAGCCGCCTCGTCGCCAGGGTTCCCAGAGTGTGCTGGTACCCAGACAATTTCTATTTCTCAAATTTCTCGTCCCGTGGCCCCATGCAGAAATCGTGCGGCGGTCGCCAATATTCTGCCCCTCGCCAGATTTCGGATGGCTGTCTTTGAATCACTAAAAAACAAATCCGACTGCGAATTAGTTATAGCTAGCGCTATTGCCGCTTCCTCTGCGGTTTCCGAGGAGCCAGTTTTGACCGATCCAGAGGCGACCAAGTGTTCCCGCCTGTCCACCACCACAATCACAAAAGCGTCTTTGTCCCTACATTCCACAACATCTGTATAGACTGCCGCTTTGCACTCGCCGTACCAAACGTGTAAAGCTCTGGCTCTTGCCTGCCTGCGCTGCTTATGGTGAATCGGATGCATATTTTTGGGCAAAGGTTTTATGTAGAGGGACTTATGTAACTGTCGCCGTACCTGAATTTTAGTGCCCAAGTGGGAGCCTCTGCTCCAATGCTAATCCTTTCTAATATGATCCTGCCAGCTTTGGTTGTCGAAAGCCTAGCGTGCTGCATCACCAGATGCGCCTCCCATAATTCATCCAGGGTGTTGTGTACCCCTAGTTTTAACAGCCTTTCTGTAGGCAACCCAAGCGCTGCCTTGTAAGCTTGCCGGAAATAGCCTCGACCTTACCTTTTTCTGCAGCATCCAACTTCATATAAGGTGTCGCGTAAGTAATCCTGCTGAGCACAAACGCATGTACCAGCTTACAGAGTTCTTTTTCTTTCACCCCGCTCTTGCGGTTAGTGATTCTTCTGATTAGCCTGACAGTAGCATTGACCATGGTCTTAAGTTTTTCAAGGGGCACCTTAATCTTCCTGTTAGTTTGCAGATATGGGTCAAGAATTCTAATCGTTTGAGCTTCAGCTACCGGACTACACCCTACTTTTGCCTCTAACGGCGGTGGCAGAATATAGTGTCTTGCATGTAGCCCTCTGGGTTTGTCCCGAACCACAAAGAGCTCGGACTTGGGCTGAGAGCATGAAACTCCCGCCTCTCCTGCCAACTTTTCGACAATAATAACTGCCTGTTGTAGTGTTTCTTCCAGATGCGCGACACTACCCCTGGTTACCCATAGAGTAATATCATCTGCATAAAATGTGTGTTTGAGTCTCGGTTTCTCCTCCAGCCTCGGCGGTATTTTAATTAAGGCGATGTTAAACAGGAACGGTGGCAAAACTGAACCCTGGGGCGTCCCTTTGCCTCCCAACGCGAATGAGTCCGATTTCATATCTCATATTGAAATTTCTGTGGTTCGGCCCTCCATGAATGATCTGATGTAGCGAAATATCCTGACCCCTGGGCCAATTTCCGATACGTTATTCAAAATTGCCTCATGCGAAACATTGTCGAAAGCTCTATTCAGGTCAAGCCCCAATACAGCTTTGGTGCACGTGCCATGCCCGGGATTGACTACATCATGTTTTAACTGTATCATGACATCCTGTGTGGACAAATTGGCCCTGAAACCTATCATAGTTGGGGAAAAGATGGCCTTGTCCTCTGCATAATTCTGAAGCCTGTTGAGAACGGAAGTGATTCTGGCGTAGAACACTGCTGTCACTATCTGTAATTTTTCAAAGTTTTTCTGCGACTCTGTGGAAGACACCGTTCCAGTGACTGCGGCGATGGACGTGGATTCGCCTGGGCTTCCACCGCAACCCTCGCGTCGTCCGCAGCTACCACGAGAAAGCGTACGGGCCACCCGAGTGATGCCGACAGCGAAGACACGCTGATTTACTCTACGGCCAGCGACGAGAGCTCCGACGAAGGCGACTTCGTGCCTGTGACAAGGCGGCAGCGAAAAAGAAGGCTAGTGATGCCGTCTCCAACAACAAGTAAGAATGTGACGACTACGCGAGAGCCCACGATATACACAATTCTGTTTGTGCCGGTCGATGCGGCTCATAGTCTCAACCGGCTCAATCGTCAAGTCACGTCTAGGTTTCTTGAGGAACTCGCCCAGGGAGAAATCGCGGACGTGCGGATCAATGGCCGTAAGACTATCCTCGCCGTAGACGTCACTCAACGAAGCACATTGGAAGTGCTGAGCAACGTCAAGATGTTGGATAACATCAATGTTCGCTCATATATACCTGATGGCCGCGACTCTACGGCAGGCGTCATTTATGACGTCGACATTTCCATCAGCGAAAGTGACTTTGCTGCTCTCATCAAACCGGTGTCTGCAGAACCTACTATACTGCAAGCTCGTCGCCTTGGCAAATCACGCTGCGTGAAGCTCGTGTTCAAGGGTGACAGCCTTCCATCGCAAGTCAAGGTCGGCCATTTTCGACACACAGTGCGACCCTTCGTACCGAAGCCCCTTCAATGCCGGAAATGTTATAGATTGGGACATGTCAGTGCTGTTTGTACAAACCTGGCTGTGTGCTCGCTATGCTCAGAATCACATAGCGCAGACGCTTGCCAGGCAGAACTTCGAAAATGTCGAAACTGTCATGGCCCTCACGAAGCATCGTCGAAAGATTGCCCAATCATGAAAAAGGAAATGCAAGTGTTGAGGCAAATGGTCCGGGATGGCTCAACTCACAGGGAGGCCGCTGCCCAAGTACGACGCCGGTGGTCTCGTCGCCGGATGCCACTGAGGAGACCCAGTGCTGAAGCAAGGATTGAACCTCACCAAACGACCACCGGCGTACCACCTCAAGCGTCCAGACACGCCGACAACAAATCCTCCAAGCAAGACAAGAGCATCACGGGCTCGCCTGAAGCATGGCCAGCGCTGCCAGCGATAGACCCACCGTCTGAGCCACCGCATCGCTCGTCTACAATAACTTCGGAACGAGAATGCGGTGATAGTCGCGACAAAGAAATCGTAGCCATGGTAAAGGCCCTTATGAACACCATTCGTATGCTCCTCACTAGCATTGACAGTCCGGCTGCAAAGAGTGCACTTCAGTTAGTGGATGCGCTGAAGCCGGTGCTATCAAGTCTGGAAAGGCACCATGGCTCCGCCTCTGCAAGCCTTTCGTAAAGAGGTCAAAGGAGCTTCGATATTTCAGTGGAATGCCTGAGGCCTCAAGCCCCGCATTTCTGATATACGACAATTTGTGTTCAAAAACCAGTTTCCAATTATTGTTATCTGTGAGCCAAGGCTACACAATGCAATACGACTATCGAGGTACGAAGCCTTCAAATCCGCTACCTGCAACGTACAGAGTAAAGTCATTGTATATATCAGATGCGACCTTACCTATATCGAGCACCGTGTAGCACCTCACGATGACAACCAGTATGTCTGCTTGACAGTTAAACGTAGAGACCTCAATTTCACGCTTAAAGGCGCATATATAACACCTTCGAACCGTTTTGATCCTGAAAGACTACGTGCACTGTTAACAGCCACACCTGGACCATGGATCATCACCGGAGATTTCAACGCTCACCACCCACTATGGGGAAGTCAGAAGACAGCCAGTCGCGGAAGGCAAGTATTCTCCTTTGCTCTGGAGCAGCAGCTGCTTTGTGTAAACGACGGAAGCCCAACGTTTCTACGGGGAACGACATACAGCAGCTGCCTTGACTTGACATTTGTGTCACGAAGCCTAAATGGAAAGGTCAAGTGGTTCGCAGACTATGAAACTCATGGAAGCGACCACATACCAACTTATTTGAAGATCAAGGGCCTGGAAAAATCGCCTAACTACGATACTTCGACTCGCATCGACTGGACAAAGTTCAGGTCACTGACGGAAAAAAGGTGTCAAGAAAATAAAACGCCTCCTCTTGACACCCTCAAGGATATGATTAGAGGTGCTACTCAAGAAGCGACCTATCATATTCATCATACTTCAGATTATTGTCAATATCAGGTGGAATTGGAACGGCTCAGAGCGATCCGTCGTCGCGCAGAAAGAAGATATAGGCGCACTAAGTCTATTCACGACTTGAGGGAGGCAAGGCGCCTACAGAAAAAAATTCAGCGGCGAATCATTTCACTTCAATCCTTTCGCTGGAAACATCTGTGCGAATCTTTGGAACCACACAAGCCTTTGACGCAGACATGGAGGATTGTCCGTGGCCTACGAACATCGCCACATCAACATCGCCCCTTCAAGTGTCTTTCTCTCCACCAAGGACGCACAGAAATTGAAGTAGCAGAAGATTTCTGCATGAAAGTTGCCGGTCATGCGTCCACGTGCACCACGCGCCACCTAGAAAACGCTTCAGTTTCCAGAGATTCAAGAATGGACACCTTTTTCTCTCTAGAGGAACTACAAGCGGCCTTGACGGCACGCAAACGATCTTCATCGCCTGGTCCGGATGGGATCACGTACATGGCTCTTGGCAACCTCGGAGAAGCAGCTCGACGGGCCCTTCTATCCGTGTACAACGACTCGTGGAGCAGCGGATTTATCCCTCATTCATGGAAATCCAGCCGCCTCGTACCTGTGCTTAAACCAGGTAAATCTCCTCTGCACTTGACCTCTTATCGTTCCATCGCGCTTACCAGCTGTTTCGGGAAAGTGATGGAGAGGATGATTTTGACTCGTCTAGAGTGGTACCTGGAGCGCCACGAGGTATACCCTCATGCTATGACGGGCTTTCGGCGTGGGAGTTCCGCAATTGATAACGTTATAGACCTGGTCTCATCTGTTCAGCATCAAAAAAGACTGAAACGTTTATCTGCGGCGTTGTTCTTGGACGTGAAAGGTGCATACGATAACGTATCACATGAAGCCATTCTGGATGTCATGAAAAATGTTGGATTAGGGGGTCGGGTATACCAATGGATCCACAGCTATCTGAAAGGCAGAACTTTCTTTGTACAGACGGAGAATGGCACAACAACGCACCATTGCAACCGTCGAGGTGTGCCTAAAGGCGGCGTTCTTAGCCCCACACTTTTCAATCTAGCGCTACTCGGCCTGGTTGATGCGCTTCCAGAATCTGTCCATCTATCAATATATGCAGATGACATCTGCATCTGGGCGTCAGGCGTAACACGCCTTCATTTGCGTGCCCGGCTTCAGAGAGCGGCAAAAATAGCGACAAAGTACCTGGAAGAACGGGAACTAGAGCTGTCGTCAGGGAAATGCTCGCTTATAGCATTCACGCATAAGGCTATGAGCCCATATGTTATTAAAATTAACGGACAGACGATCAACTACGTGAAGACCCACCGATTCCTCGGAGTCATAGTTGATCGCGACCTCTCCTGGAGCCCTCACATCACCCACATGAAAACTAAACTCACCATGATCACCCACGTACTGAGGTTCCTTGCTGGAAAAACGTGGGGTGCATCGGTACAAGCAATGCTCCAACTCTACACTGTTCTGTTCCTGGGTTATATGCGATACAGCTTACCTGTGATTTGCGGGATCCGAAGAACAAACTTGCGCGTCCTCCAGTCGATCCAAGCCCAAGCCCTGAGGATATGCCTTGGTCTCCCGAGATGCGCGTCTACAGCAGCGACAGTCATCATTGCGCGTGATTATCCAGTCAACGCATACATCCGCGTAGACGCTTTGATAATGCACATAAAACATTTCGCTCGGCTTCCATCTCATCACCTAGCCTCACTTCGAACTTCCAGGCCCCACTCAGCGTTCAGCGCAACTGTAGCTCAGCATTGCGCAGTGCTTCCATTGCACTTCACGCATGCAGCACAGCCGCCGATACCATTATGGTGCCTACACCCACTCAAAGCCTTTCTCACAATTCCTGGCATCCAAAATAAGAAAAAATCGTCGCATCTAGCCCTGAAACAGGCCACATTACTTTTCCTGCAAGAGAAGCACAACGGACGCCTTCACATTTACACGGATGGCTCGGTGTCCTCAGTAAGCTCTGCAGGGGCAGTGGTTATTCCCGCGAGGAACATCATAATTAAATTCATGACATCGCATTTGACGTCGTCGACAGCTGCAGAACTTGCAGCCATTCATGCAGCTCTGGAGTTTATAGTGAAAGAACCTTCGGGAATTTGGTCGATCTTCTCGGACTCGAAGGCATCTCTTCAATGTCTTATATCACCCTTTCGCCATGGACCTAATGAACAGTTAGTAGCTGAAATAAGGCTTCTTCATCACCAAGCAACCGAAAAACAGCACAGCATAGTGTATCAGTGGATACCAGGCCATTGCGGTATATATGGCAATGACCGCGCAGATGAGGCCGCTAGATCTGCACACGATGGTACCCAATACACAGCCATCCCGTTCTCAAGAACCGACGCAGCTACAAGACTTCGTTCGCTTGCACGTGACCTCACACTGGCACAGTGGAACTCGACAGACTTCACAAACGCGCGCCTGCATAACTTGGATCCCGATCTGCAGCTTCGTCTTCCCCCAAGGATATCTCGAGCTGAGGAGACTCTTCTATGCCGCCTGTGGCTTGGAGTGGCCTTCACGAACGCATACTCTTATCTCATCGGGATGGCCAGCTCTCCTACATGCACTTACTGCAGTTGCGAAGAAACCATCGCGCACCTTCTGTGTGAGTGCACCCATTTCAACGTGCAAAGACAAGAACTCACTGCAGCTCTGGATAGACTAGACAATCGGCCTTTGTCGGAACAAAGGATTCTGGGTCATTGGCCAAGCCCATCCTCAGCCCAGAAGGCTTTGAAAGCTTTGCTGCGCTTTTTGCGGACAACTGGCCTCAGAGACAGACTTTAGTGTCTTATACTCTTTGATGTTGCCTTTCCTCTGTCGCATTTTTTTGTAATTTCTGCCTCTCTTCGCAACATTTCTTTTTAACATCTATCATTCCCCTCACCCCTTTCCCCAGCACAGGGTAGCCAGCCGGTCTAAGAACTGGCAAACCTCCCTGTCTTTCCGCTTAAACCTTCTTCCTCCTCCTCCTCCTCCTGTTGAGAACCACGTGCTCCATCAATTTGCCCGCGCATGATGTGAGCGATATGGGGCGCAGGTTTTCCAAGCAGAGTTTCTTGCCTGGCTTCGGAATAAATATAATCCTAGCATGCTTCCATTGTGCTGGCATCTTCCCGGCCACCCAATACTCATCAAGTCAGTGATCGCCCCGACCGATTTGAAATCTAGGTTTCTCAGCATTTTATTAGTAACCCCATCCGAACCTGCGGCAGACGTAGTACGCAGCTGCCCCATGGCAAACTGCACCTCCGCAATTGTGAACTCTTCACCTAGTTCTGAGTTTTCCACCCCCGAGTAGTGTGGTAATCAACCGTCTACTCCATTAGTTATGTGCCGATTCCAGAGTTCCTGTATAAACTCTCCAATTGTGCCTTCATATTGATGCATTAACCGAGTCATTTGTCCCCGTTGCGCTGATTTTGTTGCTGCCGGATCCAAAAGATGCCTTAACAGCTTCCATGTCTTTTTGCATCCAAATTGTCCAATCATGCGATCACAAATCTGGCCCCCACTGCTTGGCTTGCAACTCAATTGTATAATTTTCGATTTTATGTTCTAACTTGGCAGTCTTTCTGCGAAGGACACCATTATGTTTTTGCTTCTTCCACCTTCTCAAGGGACTCGCGTGCGCTTCCCACATGTGTAATAGTCTCGAGTCAGCGGTAAACTCGTCCTGCTCGACTGGCACTTCTACCGTGGTATTATTTACATCCTCCTTGAGCGCATGTACCCATGCATCCAGGTCATTAATTTTCCCGTTCACAGTGTCTGCTCTGTTTTTCCTATATCTGTCCTAATCTGTAATTATATGCCCCCTCACTTGTCTTTATGCTTCGCAGCGCTAAACGTCGTGGAAAGGATATAGTTATCACTTGCTAGGGTTTGTCCCGTGTTAATCCACTTTGCATTACTGATGCCTCTAAAAAACGTGAGGTCTTGAGAGATATCCATGCTTATGCTGCTACCTATCCTCGTATGATCTTGTGGATTGTTTGACAGCGTCCATCGCAGGTCCCGGGCAACTTGCCAAAGCCGATTGCCCTTTAGGCTGGCTCGAATATAACCTCACTCCAGCTGACGCGCATTGAAATCTCCTACTACTATAAACGGAGCGGGAGCTGCTAACCGTTGAGTTTGAATCAGGAGTTGTGGCAAGCCCAATCCTTCATCTTTTGGAGAACTATACACATTAAGTAAAAACAGACTCTTCTCACACTTTCGTTTAGGCAAAATCTCTAGCAGGACATAGTCTCCCCTTCTGTTATCTACAGAATGCTGAATGGCAGTGATGTTGCGATGGACTAGCACGGCTGTGAAGACGCGTGATACGCCCCTTGAGTCAATTCCTGGCGCTGTAAATGCCTTAAATCCAGGTAATTTTACGGAACCACTAGCTTCCTGTAAGGCTATTATGTCTGGTTTACTGTCCAGATTTTGTATGTGCAACTCTGCAGGTAACCCCGCTTTTGACGAAAGCCCCTGCAGTTCCACTGCCAAACCTCAATTTGCTGGTGAGGCACCATGATGAGGCACCAGGTTGACTAATGGCACTTGGCCACTCACGGGAGGCAGTGTTGCCTCCAATAGAGTATGAAGCTGCTGAAACATGCCCATGACCTAGGTTTGGGAATCCCTAAATTCAGTAGAGAGCATGCCGAGACGCTCCTGTATGGTGTCTAATCTGGCTTCGATCTTTTCGACTCGAGCCTCCAACATATCCTGTCTTTTCCCTTGTTTGCCTACTTTATCCGCAAGTGTTGTTACATCCGACTTAAGACTTATGACCTTAAAAACAGGGTGTGGCATGTCTACTAGTTACGTTTCGGCTAATCGTTTTTCGTTAGCTACCTCATTCCCCGGCAGTGGTCTCTTCCCTGTCCCCCGATTCTCCACTTCCATAGCAGCACTCTCCTGTACGCGAGCAGACGCCTCTTGCATCGCTTTCTGTAGGCCTTACACTGCTGGTGCCTGTGTCCACTGCCGTTGGTTGTTTCTAAGTGCGCGTTCCATCTCTGCAATTTTGTTTTTCAATCTTTTATTCAAATCTCCCTCTCGCTGCACCAGCGCTGCTAACTCCCTCTCTCGAGCGGTTTCGTTCTGGGAGGCCGTGTCTGACAAGCTCACTTTTTTGTTGGTGTCGCGTGCGTACCTGTGGGGCTGGATACTCGTCCACCATCTTGGCCGCCCCCGCGCCCTGGCAATGGTGTGAAGGAACTCGACCTGTCCCTGCTTTTGCTTGTGCCTTCTTTGCCCCTCGGCGACCGCTCCGTGGCCCTTGAGGACCGCTCATCGTTGCCAGCTTCGCTCTCTCTTTCGATGCTCTGCTGCCGGCCTGTCGGTGGCTTGCGAGCAGGGCGAAACTTGCAGTTCCGGCTCCCTGTGTGATGCGCACCATGACACACGATGCAGTCTGGCGTGCGCGTAGGTGGCTCTCCTTCTGGCGGGGCACGATGGTCCTTCGCGCAACGGTGACATAGGTTACTCTTCAGACGATAGCAAACGTCCGCTCGATGTCCAACTCGTCTGCAGTTGTAGCAGGTCTCGACAAATTTTTATACGGGATCACAGCGTACAGACAGTACCAGTAAGTAACTTGTCGGGGTATGCGTTTTCCCCCGAACGTAATCTGAATCGTCTTTGACTTTCTCAGAGGTCTCGTGTCCAGAATGTTCATGCCTTCATTCTTCTTCAGGAATTCCGCCCGAACTTCTTCCACTGGGCATCTATCATAAGCAATGTAAATCACTCCCCGCACGGAGTTCTCCAACGGCGCCACGAACGCCGAAACCGGCAGATCACGATCACCCAGCTTGAGCGTCTTTACAGTCGCATATGCCCCACTGCGATTTATGCACGGTGTGCTCACCGTCAACGTGTTGTTTGTGCCATTAACCCACACGATGTCTTCTTCCGCGGCAATCGCACTCGTTAGACGCGCTGCTGTTCTCAGTGCATATCCGAGTTCTCTCGCTGTCACAACACTCAAGTCCCAGTTCCGGGGCCTGTACACAACCTTGAAATCTGTGGCCGGCAACTTGAGAAACGGTCCGCGTTTCTTCCGCACCAGCGCTTTCCCCCGCTTGACTTGCTGTGCTCCATGCGTCTTGCGCCCGTCCCTGCTGGCCTGCGTCTATAGCAAGTCTTACTCTTGGCGTTGTCGCCATGCTGAGTCTTCTTAATCGATCCTGTGCCTTCAGCACTGGATCCCACTCCCCCGCTTCAAAATCTTCGGGCGTTATAGTCTCCCCCTTCGACGTAGTATTCCATCTTCAGCCCAAAAAGGCCCACGGTCACCACGCGCAAGCCAGATGCCCGGCGACGCGGCCCAGGCTTGGCCTAGGAGATAGGCCTAGCCTTGCCACCGCGGGGTTGATAGGAAAATCTCGAAAACTCCAAAAATGGGGACAAACTTGCCTAAACGAGTGGTGTCCGTAGGTACAGGGTAACCTCCTGCAGACGAGCTCACTGACAGCAAGTCCAGAACAAAGTGCGTCCGCCGATAGTCGGTCACCGGGCCGGAGCTCATGGAAACACGTCCGCACAGCGTCTCACTCCAGCCACGTCTGAGGTCAAAATGTAAAGTTTGTTACGCACTACTACTACTACGACTACGAGTGACGAACGGGTGCCGCTTTAAGGAGCTTCACCCCTAAAACTGACTTCCTAAAATGATGTCGTGGGAGCATGATGAAAGCAGAATAAGGTCTATCGTGCACACAATGTCTTGAACGGTCACACGTGCTATATACGCTGTGGCCTGTTGAAGGGGCTCAGCACTTGCTATTCGAAACGACAATCCAAAAAAAGGCGTCATGACTACACAAAGTGAGCGACCAAATTCGGCATCGATTACAGATACAGCTGCACCGGTATCGACAATAGCGACTGTTGCGACATTTTCAACTATGACGTCAATGACATTGCTACAAGAACGAGGATTTGAGCAAACCAAAACTTGCGCAGTTTTTTCTTCGGGAACTGCTTTGTCTAGTTTCTCTCGTCAGTAGGTAGTTGTCGACGCATGGGGGACGGCGATCGGCAACGAGGGGATGACGAGCGGGGATATTTGACTCAAGGGCGGTGATCAGCGTGGTAGCGAGGTTTCGGTGCAGTGGTGGGAGCGTGTCGGAGTTAAGTAAGAAGTAAGGCTCTCGTTGGCTGTCATCGAAGGTCTGAACCCAGCGGCGGCAGTACCTAGCGACGTGTCCAGGGTACTTACAAACGAAGCACATGGGCCTATTGTCGAGCGTTCGCCATGGTTTTACGGGGGCTGTATTGCACCCCCTGGGGTGGTCCAGTGGCTTGAGCGTTGCGCTATGAGACCGTGGTAGTGAGGGTTAACAACCTGGCTCCGGGGGCAGCGCGCAATTGGAGGTGGGGCTGTATTGGACCAGGAAAAGCAGGAGGAGGAGGACGGCTCACGGGACGCTGGATAGGTGGCACTGGCCCTCTGTGGGCGGGCATGGGAACTACCGCAGCATATGTAAGTGGGGCAGCCACAAGATTTTCCTCGCAGGCAGCTGGAAACACGTCCATGACCTCTTCTTCGATGACATTACTAACGGAGGGCGGTAGAGTTGAGGTAAGCTCTTGAGTGAAGAGCGCCACTAAAAGCTGCCTCGCAAATTCTTCGTGGACGAAGGCCTTGATTTTCGTTAAAAGCGATGCACACTCGGGGCCGATGGTGAGACTCGAGAGTGGCACCGCATTGGATGGTGGAAATCGCCTTTACAGAGTTCAGTGCTTGCGCTATTCGGCGTAGCTCTGGCACACGCTAATACTGTCAGCGATTGTGGTCGGGTTCTTTGCCAGCAACATCCGAAAGGCATCGTCATCGATCAATTTTATGATGTGATTTATTTAGTCCGTTTCCGTCATGTCAGCGTGAACACGTCTTGACAGAGTGACAAAGTCTTCAACGTAACTGCTGAAAGTTTCACCCGTGGCCTGTGTACGCGAGAGTGAACGTTGTTCGGCGCGAAGTTTTCTGACGGCGGGCCGATAAACACTGCCGTGATTTCCGTCTTGAAGAGTGACCCCATTTGGACGTCACTCTCATGGTTTCTTAAAAACAGACTAGCCACACCCACGTTAACTTCTCCGCGTCATTCAACTTGCTCAAAGCACTCACCCATTCCTAAGTCGACAGCCAGGCTTCCGAAGGTCATTGTCGTCCTTTCCACTGACGATTGGAGGCCCTCGCAGGAAAACACTTCCAGTGCAGGTAAGGCGTGGCAAAGGAAGCGTCGGCTGGTCTGCGTCCGGCATGACAGATGCTAGTTTGCGAGAACGGAGTTCCACGATGGTGCAGGAAAATGGTACCCAACATGGCTTCATCAAACAAAAAAGTGATTTATTGCCCTGGAGCAATTGGCTGCTTGCGCACAGTTATGAACACACTTCACTAACTCGTGCTTCTGTGGCACGCACGAAGCTGCTGTCTTGGTCTTGTTGACTTTATTTTGCCTCATACCCATTTTTGGCAGATTCACCAATAATTGAGTGGTTTTGTAACACCTTATTATATTTTAGAGTAAATGAAGAGTGCTGTCCTTGCGCCTATCTTCTTCGTCTTCATTACAATATCAAATATTGTGATACCGCGCTTAGTTCAGTTGTTACAAGGTTTGCCTTTGTATTGGGGTTGAGGGACTCGAGTCCAGCGTCACCAATGGTTTTTTTTCACGAAGAATTTATTTTTCTATCCCTTCTTTCATTCTGTTTGTTTTCTGTCAATTTCATTCCAGGATACAAAGTTCATCAGTTGTTCATGTTACAAAAAGTTTCGAAACTTCATTTACTATTGCTGTTTCTCCGCGGTAATAATTTTCATTGCGTGATTGAGGGTACTAGGAGTTCGTAAAAAGGATGGAAGGGGGGGGAATTCAGCAACATGAAAGGTAATTGGTTGGTTTCCGGACAAGGGTAAGTGGGAAAGCGCATCCGCATCGGAATGTGTGCACCCTGAAAGATAAATCACGAGTATGTTGTTGTTGTTGTTCTTGTTGTTTATTCAAAAATAGATACATTTTTTATGAATACATTTTCTGCATGTCGAATGAACAAACGGATGTCCCAAAGTAAAAACTGTCAGGGGGACCTTCTAACAAAAAGTAAAAAGAGAATTAGCTTTTTAGTCAGCAAACAGCGACGAAATCACAGCAATATTAAGAAGAAAATGGTGGAAAAACGTAGGGCCATATGAGCAATAGTGACAATGTGTTTGAAACAAAGAAATCTAAAGGAAAACATTCAAGTCATAAGTCATTTAACAATAAGACCTTTAAGCACTTACTAAAGAAGTACATTGAGCATGATTTGACATCGACAGGCAGCATGTTCCACAGTGTTATGCATGAAAATCTTGCCGTCGTTTGACAATAGTTGGTACGTGTGGTTTATTATTCTTAAACTCACGCTCCTTTCTAAACTGACACTGTTCCTCAACTTACACTGTTCCTAAACTGACTTTCCTAAACTGACACTGTTGTTTTTTTCGTTCATACATCGTTGCAAGGTGAGTTCGGTGCTACCAAAGCTGCACTCTTATCCCGAAGTAAGACGTACATGCTTAAGGCACACCCAGTCGCTTTTTTGCCATGTCAGGGTAAATGTTTCTTTATGTTCCTAAGAAACTCTTTTCACTTCCGCGATAGCGTGGAATGATCAGCCCTTTCGAAAATAAGGGTTAATACCAAAACCAAAACAGAACCGAGTTTACTGTGTACTGTCCGTGACCACCCACTTTGTAAAAACCAGATATCCTGCAAAGTGTGTCCGCCGTGCCAGTGCGGAATTCAACACCTGCAAAAACCAGAAAGAGCAGACGCTCCGAACCATCCGCCGGTAGTTCGCAGCGCTGCACTCTGTCTGTGACTGATCGTTCCAGGTTCACAGACTGCGCATAGCTAGTGCACAATGACAGTTATGATTCACATGAATTTGAAAGTGTGGGAGCATCATCGACCCTCTTTCAAGCAGAAAAAATGTTCACATATACTTGGCTCTATTTTCTTACACCTAAAATGCAGAGGAGTGGACCACAATCCTGGAGGACTGGCGTGGAGCGTTGGTTATCAAGCCTCTGCCCCAAAACATGGCTAGGGGGACCCACGAAGGCCGGTGAACTGCTTGGGTTACAGCTTTGCAGGGACGCTATGGGTCCCTTCTTGGAGTCTTCTATACGGACGCGTTGGGCCGTCACCGTGGGGTTTGGTACACGGCGGCCATGGTACATCAAAACGTGCCTGTCCAAGGGCTCACATTTCGAGCCACGGACATCACTTATGCGGAGGAAGTCGCCATAGCTCTCGCTGCAGCGCACCACGCATCTCAGTTTATTATTACCGATTCGCAGAGCGCGTGTCAGAATCTTGCTAAAGATCGTATCACCCTTCGCGCTGCTCACATCCTTAAGCGCTGTGATTACATGGACCACCCGAATATGCGTTTCGTCATCTGGAATCTTGCTCACGCAGGACTATGTGGTAACGAGGCTGCCGATGCCTCGGCCCGCGCGCTTGATTTGCGGGACCCGCCTCGCCCTTCATCGCCTGATAATCAAGAACCTAATCCGGTAACCTCCTTTCGCGAAATTACAGCGATGTACAAATGGAACAGGCTCTGATTTCCGCCCCCAGTACCGGGCCTGACTAAGTCTGGAGAGCGCTGGCTCTTGCGCCTTTACACTAACAAAGTATCGCGCCTGGCTATACTTAAGCACTTCAATCCGGCCTTCTCCGAATGCCCGCACTGTGCCCATCCGCTTGCGGATACTTTTCACATGGTGTAGGCATGCCCTTCTAACGCGGCGGTCCCCCAATCACCTCCCCTACATTCCCTACCTGAGAGATCTGGGAGGCTGTCCTGCTCGGCTGCTAGGCCTTAGTGGGCCAAAGAGCCCACGTGGCCAGGGCGCGTGCCGCGCAGAAACCACAGGGGTCCCGGACTACGGACTTCTTCTAGAGCTCGTAAGTGGTCGGCCCTTAAGGTCGTCCCTCTCTCTCATATGTAAATAGTTTCAGTAAATATTTTTCACCACCACCACCAGGGAAATGGTAACCAGCACGGCTCTATCAAACACAAAGGTAATTTATTGTCTGCACCTGTTGGGTGATCGTGCGCATTTCTGAAGACACTCTGCTATCTCAAGCATTTGCTGCCCACACGATGCTGAAGTTTTGTTATTGTTGACCATCTCTTGCAGCTCATACTCATTGTGGGGAATTCGCCAATATTTGAGTGGTTTTATAAAATTTTATTGAATTTTAGAGTAAACAAAAAGTGCTGTCTTTGCGCTGATCTTTTCTCTCTTCATTACAACATGAAATGTTCTGATACCGTGCATAGATAGTTCAGTTGCTACGATGCTTATCTTCGTATCGAGGTTGAGGGACTCGATGAAGTCTAGCATCACCACTAGTTCTTTTTCAAGGAGAGTTTATTTTTCTATATCTTTTTCATTCTACTTAATTTTCTTTCAGTTTTATTCCAGCACACAAAGTCCATCTGTTTTTCACACCACAAATAGTTTCGAAACTTCATCTACTATTGTTGATTCTCAGCGGTAACAATATACATAGCGTGATTGAGGAAACTAGGAGTTCGTAAAAAGGTGGGAAGTGTGGGGGGAGGATTCACGATCATGAAGTGTAATCGGTTGGTTTGCGGATCAGCATCGGAGTGTGTGCACTCTGAATAATAAATCACGAGCATGTGGTTCATTCTTCCTAATCTGACGCTGCTTCCTAAACTGACGCTGTTCCTAGACTCACTTTCCTAAACCAACACTGCTTTTTCGTTTGTTCATACATCGTTGCAAGGTGAGTTCAGTGCTACCATGGCAGCACTCTTATCCACAAGTAAGACGCACGTGTTTAAAGCAGACCCAGGTGCTGTTTTATCATGTCGATATATTTGTGTATGTATGTTGCTAAGAAACTCTTTCCACGTCCCCGATAGTGTAAAATAATCAGCCACTTTGAAAATAAGAAATAATCCCAGAACCGAAACCCAACCACGTGTACTGTGTACTGCCTGTGACCTACCGCTTTCTAAAACCGGATATCCTGCAAAGTGTGTCAATGGTGCCAGTGCGGAACCCGAAACCTGTGAAAGCCGGGAAGAGCAGACTCTCCGCGCCATCCACCGGTAGTTGAGAGCACTGCACTTTGTTTGTGACTGATCATCCCATGATCGCAAACTGCACGTAGCTAGTGGGCAATGCCAGTTATGACTCACATGCATTCGAAAGTCTAGGAGCATCGTAGATCCTCTTCCATGAAGCAGAAAAAATGTTCACATATACTTGCCAGGTTGCGCATAACGCCGACAGATAGCACCACTTGTCCAGGCCATCCTGGACAATTGGTGTCAATTAGAATGAACCAATTAGCTTAGTGGTTTCACTGAGACAGCAAGAGTGCGAAGGGCAAAAAATAGTTCCTAATAGCATATCAACAAACCCTGACGGCCGTCCCATCCCGCTAATAAAGAAACTAGGACCAAACTCTAAGCAAACATTAAGAAAGGCATCGAACAAAGCAATAATGAATGGTGAAGTTGCCAATGGGTGGAAACTAAACAGGATGAGCATTATCTATGAAAGAAAGAGGGACAAAGCCGATATAAACAACTACCGTCCTATAACAGTGACATCAGTAGTTTACAGGGTGGTGATGCAGATAGTAAGGGAAAGACTACAGACATGGGTTGAAAATGAGGGGTGCTTGGAGAACTACAAAATGGGTTCCGTAAACAACGGGGGTTAGAGGACAATCTGTTTTCATTGATGTAGTCTACTAAAATAGCAGAAAAAGAACACAGGCCCATATGGCTGGCATTTCTAAAAATCATGGGAGCTTACGATTGTGTGACTCAAGAAGGCCTGTGGGAAATACTGGACACGCTAGATGTGGAAAATGGACAAACTAATCTTCTATAGGATATGTATAAAAGTAACGAGGTAGTTATCAAATGGAAAGAACAGGTATCTGAACCTATAGAGATACAATTCGGGCTTTGTCAGGGATGTCGCTTGTCACCTTTATTATGTATGCTTTATCTCCAGGGACTAGAATCCAAACTAGAAGGGTGTCGACTCGGATTCAGCCGCTTTTTTTCCAAACAAGGAAAACACACTGAACAGTCATTACCAGCAGTGATGTATGTAGATAATATAGTGTTAATAGCCGACAACAAGCAAAAGCTGCAGGTTTCGATAAACATCTGTATTAATAAGAGAGATAGGTTAAATTTGAAGTTCAGCAGCGAAAAATCGGCCATAATGATTTTTAATGGTAACAAAGGTAGTGAGTATCAGACAAGAAATCATGCTAGAAATAGTGGATAAATACAAATACTTGGGCGTAATGTTAAATAACAAGGCTAAGTATCTAAGGGAACACAAAAGATACGTAATGACTAAGGGCACCAGAAGTGCAGCTGTAATGAAAACAGGGTGTTGTGGAACTACAATAGGTATGGTGTTGTGAGAGGGCTTTGGAAAGGCATCATAGTCACGGGTTTGACGCTCGGTAATGCGGTTTTGTGCATGAAATCAGAATTTCAAGGAAGTTTGGAAATTAAACAACGTGGCATAGGTGGACTTGCTTTGGGAGCACATGGGAATACCCCAAATCAGGAGGTCCAGTGAATCATCGGATGGACATCGTTTGAGTGCAGGGAAGCTAGCAGCAAGATAGAATTTGAGGAGCAATTGAAAAAAGATGGGAGAGGAGCTTTGGGCAAGGAAAATTTTAAGTTACTTGTACATGAAGAATGTCGATCCAAAATGAAGGAAAAAAAGTCGAAAATTGTCAAGCAAGTATTTAGACAACAGCAGAATACCAAGCCAAAAGGAAACATCAGTTAGAAAGAAGGTGAAGGAAACAAAGAGGAACGTGTGAAAATGGGAATGCTTACAAAATCATCACTGGAGACCAACTAAGCTTTTAGGCAGGAAATTGCAAGCGAAATGGTCTACGCTAATTCTCGAGGTAGTTATCTGCTCTACGAGGCTAGAACTGAAGTATTGCGGACCAAGACGGGCCGAGCAAAATGCGCAGGCACAGACAAAGTGTGCAGTGCGTGTGGAGAGGAGGAAATGGCTGAACATTTGATATTGTTATGTTAAGAGTTTTCACCCTATTGTCGAGGTTAACGGCGCCGAATTTTTCAAAGCATTGGGGTTAAGAGACAGTGAAGACAAAATAGACTTTAAACAGGTAGAAATAACCAGGAGGAGGCTAACTAATTGGTGGCTACAATCGAGTCGCGAGTGAAATTCAATACTTAAAAACGCAGTGCTAGTAGTTAACTTTATGGCTAGGTGGCGTGAGCAACCACCCAATTTAAAAGGCACAGCCGTATCCATCCATCCATCCATCCTTCCATCCATCCATCCATCCATCCATCCATCAATTCATCCATCCATCCATGAATGGAAAGATAGATGGATGGATGGAAACGGATTTAAGCCCCTCACGTAAGCCAGGGGCTCCAAATCGAGGGCAATCGTAAAATGCACATGGTATTTACTCGCAGCCATGACCGCACTGCTGCTTGTGCGGCTGTTGGTCGCTGCCATCTTGGTTTTCGTGCTCTCACCAGGGGGAGATCTCGCGAGAGCCATTACTAGGGTACCCAGCGGCTGTAGCGTGTGCAATGTAAGAGCCAAGATCTAGTGTACGCATCCCTCGCGTGCGCATGCGCAGGCATATCTCTTACTTACAGTGGATGCGCTGCCGTGTTCTATCTCGGGCGATGCGTGGGCTAAGCCCTTACGCACTCTAAACTAAAACTCTCTATATTTATAGATGGTGTAAGCTTGTGGAGTGGAGTTTGTCTTCGGTAAGATCGATTATTGATACGAGCCAAGTAGATATTTTTTCCACGATGAACAGCTGACCGTTAACAGTAATGGATGCGGCCCCAGTGTATACGGAATTTGTCACGGAAAGTGTTTCAGTCCGTTGAAGTCCGTGCTAGGGCAATACTTAACAGGTGCGATATTATCCGCACTTTCCGTGTGGTAAACCCGCAGCGCTGGATATGACACCCAAAGACCGAAACAAAGGGCAGTTGTCAGCTGCGAGTGTGTAGTGGCTGATGTCATTTGCGGCTCACAATGCAATACCGCTTGCCGCCCATTGCACACCTTCTCACATTGGAAAAGAAATCACATGCCCCAACAAGTAAGCTCCGGCAAAACACAGAAGATCAACAGCCGACAAAGCAGACGCTGCAGTTGTAGCCAAGTTCTGTCACTTCTGTCACCAGATAAAGCTTGACGTCATACACACAATGTCGTCAGTATTTCTAGAAAGCCAGGTGAGTGTTTCAAGGCACTCTATAAAATTAATTTAAAAGGATTCTGCGAAACTCTGGAGCTTGTAATTTGGCATAAATTGGGAAAAACGTGCAAACGAATGTGCAAATGCATTATGCATTTTTGAGCTTCTTGACAGGTTGTAAGGGCCTGTTGTATCGCATATATATATATATATATATATATATATATATATATATATATATATATATATATATATATATATATATATATATATATGTGTGTGTGTGTGTTGATTATGATATAAGTTGTTTAATGGCACAAGGGCCTATATCCTCATCATCATATATGTATGTATGTATGTATGTATGTATGTTTATATATATATATATATATATATATATATATATATATATATATATACGCACGCACGTCCGATTTGAGAGTATAGGTATTGTCGCTTAGATAAGCCTTTACACTAATCAGTAGCACGATCTGTACAACTTGACGGCACGTGCCGGTGTCGAGAAGCTTGGCAGGTTGGAAGTGTTAGCTTTATCTCCTGTGGAACACGACTAACAAGCAGCATATTATATCTAGCATTTGAAGACCTGGCACGCCACTGTTAACCCGTATAACGTTTGGTAAAACATGGTGTAAATAATAATGACAAGATTAGCAGGCTTTATACGATATCTCCGAAGAATCGTAACGAAAAGGGCGGCTTGTTTTTTAATGGTGGTTTAGTCTAGTTGGTATGACATTATGAAGGTTATAGCGCGAGACCAGAACGATGAGAAAGAGACAAAAAATAGCGCTCTTCTTATTGTCCCTTTGTCGTCGTTCTGATGTCGCGCTGTAACAACTGTTTTGCGGGGAGGTATAAGTGAATATCTTCCACACTCGCTAAAAGCAGCAGTCGGAAAACATAAGAAGACCAGTTGCGATCGCGTATACTGGTATAGGCAAGCTATCTCGATACTTCGAGTAACTTAATTTTGTGTGTGTGTGTGTGACAGGCCTTTGCCTTTTGCCGCTTTACTATGCCTCTGCGACAGACAGTTGACCCTACTTTTGTTGAACCGAGTTCGCTTGCAGTTTGTTACATCGATTCGCCCACATAAAGTTTTTTTCTGCTTTCTTTGCACAAGCCAAGCTGGCTTTAGTTGGGAATACCTTCCGAAGACTTCGCGTTTTTTTCATGTGAATCCCGCAGCGTATGTTTTTCACCACATGCGAGCAGAAGCATGCTACCACGACAGTACTTTTTCGCAGCTCTTACGAAATAAAATACTCACGCTACGTATATCAATAGAAAAACAGTTTCCTCCTCCCTTGATGGGCCCGCACACTCGAAAAGTTTCTTTGTCGTGGCTTCCACTTCTTGCATCACTCACCATATTATCGTGCCCGTCAAATAAAAAAAATAAGCGCTGAATAAAGAACCACATGAACTGGTTGGACAATTTGAGAGCATCGAAAGTTCCAGCTAAGCTTCGACTTGCCTCCAACTTGAAACTGGATTGTAGCTTCAGTCACGCTGTTCCACCTTCGCCGGCTTTCCTCCCGGAGCAGGTGTCACGTATGCCTTGTGCACCAATGCTCTGCTTCTGAGGTAGCCGCCGCAGATTACGTCCACCTTTGAGACTGAGGACAGAGGCGACCAGCCGAGAATACCATAGATGACGGCTCTTCTCAATGCCACGCCGCTTCCTCCAATTTTTCTCTCACAGTTAACTACTACAGCTACTGCATGATATTGTTGATCCATTTCCCATGAAGGCGAGTCGTCTGAATGTCTGAGTGGAGATGTATCCCTAAGCGTAAACGTAGGTGCGCTCACGCCAAATGGTACTTCAGCTGTAAAATATCAAACACGTTACATTTGTGCGAGCTGTCTTACGTATAGTTAGCATTCAACAGCTTCTTTGAAGACAAGTTTCAGTTCCGTGTTACACTTTTTCCTGGGACGAAGACACCAACTATGTTTTTAGATATGCTGTAGAATTGCACAACGAGGGGGGGGGGGTTTCGCAGCCCAACCAATTACGAAGTGCTCCAGTAAACTTGATGAGTAAATGCCAAAATGTATCAAGGTGAGCAGCTGCACAGAACCGTCCGTTGTCTTACGGGCGATAAGTGGGTACATAATCAATTTCCAAAAGAAAGAATTATGTTATATTGAGCATGGTGCCCACGCGGCTATTTTAAAAGCTTGATATACAGCGGATTTGGGCGTGCCATCAAATGTCTTCATAGGCGAGCGTTATTGAGGGGTCGTGAGGTGAGTACCATTTCACATATGTTATGTAGGTCATAACACACATGGCATAGATTATATCACTATAGTCGATGACAAACTAAGAATAAAAATAAAGTACACCATTGACCACTCGTATTACGGGCGTCCAACTGCCACCGCTCTTTGCCTAGGCGTAACAGACATGACGAACTAATGACCAATTCAGCATGGTGCCGTTCGTCACAAAAGGTGATGTGCCACTGTACCGAGACCGGCCAGCATCTCTTCGGTTTTTTTGTGTTTTTTTATTGTGAAGAAAAAGCTATTTCAACTATTCACACATAGTGCCGTCTTCGCGGGCCGTCTTTCGATGCTGACATTACTGATTTCGCATCGTTTGAAGTCCTCCGAAGTGGCAGAGCTTCATCGCTTTCCGTCGTTTTGACAAAGTGCAGCACTCACACGGCATCTATTATCTGCGTCCGTCGAATTCACCAAGCATATTGCCTGAGGGTGACGTGCACTCTCGACGATTGTCGTCACAGCCATTGGTATGCAGTAAGATGAAGGTGAAATCTGAATGTGCTTGTCTGTAGCTTACCGCCCTCAAAAGCCATGGCGTCAGCGTTGCCACATGTACGTATGAAGGTGTGTTAATTTGTTACTTGGGTGTCGCAACGCTAGAATATATGTGATCGTGGCGATAGCCAACATGCATTTTTCATTTGGACGTAAACAGCATGACATGCATGATCCGCTGCTACGGTCTAGTAGCTTAGGTACTCGGCTGCTGATCCGCAGGTCGCGGCATCGATTCCCCGCTGTGGCGGCTGCATTTTCAATGTAGGCGAAAATTCTGTAGGCCCGTGTGCTCGAACTTTGGTGCACGTTTAAGAGCCCCAGATAGCATAAATTTGCGGAGCCCTCTACTATGGCGTCTCATAATCATGTGGCAGTTTGGGACGTTAAATTTCACATAACAATCAATGAATGGCATGCATGTTGCGCATTTTGGAACATACATGCCAGCCATTATCGTGATTAGCTACTTGTCGCATCATTACTTATCATATACGAAAATGTACAGCAGATGACACGCATGTACGACTAACATGAATGACAGCTGATGTCATCAATGTTGACGTTGATAAAGGCAATAACACAAATGACCCGATGCGAAGATCGTGAAGGCCTCAACGGTGGTCAGCGCTCTAGCATGACATATACAGAACGTACGTGTACGCATGACAAAGAAGTTTTTCCATTGCAAATATTAAAAAACAGCACCGTGATGTATGTCCACAAACATTCGACGTGTTTTCGTCTTTATATCAACGCGTGACTTGTGGCGTACGAGAACTGTGACAAGTAAACAATAATATTTAGCTGTCAAATGTTTTAACGAGCCTACCATAATACTTGCCTGTCGAAAATGCGACGTGCCTTTTACACTCCGACTCGGCTATCACTAATACTTGCTTCCTGAGAAACTCATAGCGAATCAGAGCGCACAGACAGCAACCCTCCTTTTCCTTCTGAATTTGTTTGTATTTCTTACTTGTAACTACTGCTTTTGATGACGATTGAAATGCTGACATTCAAAAACAAATTCTTGAAGTTTCACGACCTCTTCAAGTAAAGAAAGGGATTTGGGGATATATACGTCTAGCTCTATTTCAAAAAAGTCCCACTCACAAAAGCCCACAGTGGTTACATATAGAACATAAGGAAACATTCAGAGCCTTTCCGTCAGTCACGTGCAGGGATTACTATAGATCACAGGTACCCTCAATTCATGGAGGGAATCTCCTAAACGTAACAAAGCTGCAGAGGATAAGAAATCCTTCAGTATGTGCTCCTTGTTTGTAAGGGTGTGACAAACAATATAACCACGCATACATGATGGCTCTTCACCAAATCAGTGAGTACTACTGCTTCTGCAAACTCAGACGGACGCCTATTTTCTCCATTTTGAGTCGATCGTCTCTCACAGCAAGGAATCCTATTCACGATTATCAGGCTCTTACATGTACGCGGAAGTGCAACGGCTGCTGGTACACATGTGTTGCTCTTTTTATGTAGTCTATAACACCTGCAACTGAAGGAATTCTAAGGTACCATCATGGTCCTTGTGGGTCAGCGACAGGGCTTTACATCATTGGCATTTTTTCATGGGCTATTGCAAGAACCCTTTTATATAATGTAAAACTTGGTATTCGCACGACATGAAACACAGAACTGGACAACGCGCGCCTCTTTATAGTGCTAAAAAATTCCTTTGTTACGCGTTAGAAATAACCTAGGCAAAAAACTTTATATATGAAAGCAGCTCTCAGAACAGCTAATCACAAATTTTTTTATACATTTCACCTGCGCATAATGAAGCGCTTTAAGAAACTATGGGAATCATTTAGAAGAAGCGGACAACACATATCTTGTTATTCTGCCCTTGAGAGGATTAGCTCCGCCATCTCTAATGGTATTGAAAAGTTAGAGGACTTTATATTATTTTTCGGTATTGTGCACACCCTTAGGGTAAACATGATGGACACTTTCGCACGGCCAACTGAGGTGTTTGCGGAATAAATGAGCAATATTGTGATTGACCAGCATGAAATTTAAGCTAGTAAAAGCTTTTAAATGTCTCTAAAACCTCTGGACTGGGCGTTTTTCAACCTGGTTGCTTCCTTTAGGCCCGCGACAATTACCTGAATACGTATGCGTACTCTTCACTAAGTCTTTAAAAGAATCTTCATTACCAAAAGAATGGAGATTTTTTAGCGGAGTGCTCCTTCACACGAGTGGACTACAAGGCGATGTTTTAAACTACAGGGCTATTTCAATTACAAGTGTTACTTGCATGTGAAATACTTGAACATGATCTATTTATTATTGTTACAATCATATGAACACCAATTCCTTATTTACTCTTCAGCAACATGGGTTTTGTAGATGTTTTTTCTTCTCTACAACACACTGCATTGAAATGTCACACGACTCATTTTGTGCTGTATTCAAGGGTTTGCTTGTGAACTGTTTTTTTCTAGACATTAAAAATTTTTCGACATTGTGCTACACTCAATTCTATTTGAAAAAACTAAAATTGTGTAATGTGAACGACACGGTTGTGAACATGATAAACGAATATCCAAGTTTGAGAAGAAAAATGTTTTTATTATTAGTATGACATTCCAGGAAGCTGATGTGTTCTTTGTCGTGCCAAAAGAGTCAGTATTTCGTCCACTATTGTTTATATTCTACATATATGACATTCCATACAGTATTTCTCCCATATGAAATTATTATCTGATGGCTGGGTTTTGTACAGACTCATACATGGTTCCTACTATTGCACTAATTTCGAAAACTATCCCGACAGACTCTCCGAAAGGTGTTAAAAGTGTGCTATGTTTAATAAAGAAAAAGAAATACATGTTTCACTACCAAAGTGCCCCCCCCCCCATGACTAATCTCAATTTGTAGATTTCACCAGGCTGCTTTGAGTTCGCGGACGTAAGCTCCTTGGTGGATATTTCACACTGGACTCGCCCTGGAGTCACGACATCAATCATGTTACAAATAAAGCTAGACGTGTGCTAAGCTTTTGCGCAGAAACCGAAAAAACTTACTAGTTGAGGCCAGTACTCCACTTTACATCTCTAAAGTATGATCTATCTTAGGTTACGCTTATGATGGGTTTAATCCGTGGAAGGCATGTCACGCGTCTGATTGTGAAAGAATTTCAAACATGACTGTTCGATTTTTCTGCTGTAATTTCATCAGGAGACAAAGCATTTAAAGAAATCTGTTTGGGAATTTCAACATAAAAATAAAAAATATCTGAATTTGCAACTTTTCCACAACTTTTTTCGCAATCGAACACGTCTGGACACGTTGCGACACTTATGCAAACCGCAATACGTTTCACAGCGACTAGAGAGAGAGAGAGATAATAAAATGAGGGAAAGGCAGGGAGGTTAACCAGAAAATGGAGCATCCGGTTTGCTACCCTGCACTAGGGGAAGGGGGAATGGGGAAGAAAGATTGGAAAGAAAGCGAAGAGGGAAATAGACGCGCGCGAAAGAAAAAAAAGGGGGGGGAGCTGGGGTGCTACAGTCTATACAATAGGCCGCTGCCACGCAAAAAGTTCAGTAGGGCCTTCACTGATTTTCTGTGAGCACACAAATCATGTCGTCTTTACTATGCCATTAAGATAAAGGAGATAAAATACCACAGTAACGCATTCAAAATATCATTTATCCTGGGACAATAGAACAGTGGAGTAGGTTGCTTTCTATAGTACCAGAAAACAGAACATATGAGGTATTTTTAAGATGACTTCAGGGTGTACAGTGGTGTACCCAAACAGTTGTGTTAGTACTAAGAGAGAGAAATAAATAAAAGGAAGAGACAGGGAGGTTAACCTAGATGAACTGGTTCGCTACCCTGTACGGGGGTGGGGAAAAGGGTTGGAAAGAGGATAGGAATAGAGAGATAAAAAATAAATTAGAAAAAAAACACGCATGCGCACACATTCAGGGAGTTCCGATCACAGTCGTTTGAACAGGCCGGTTGAACGCAAGAAGCACAGGAGCACCTTCACAGCCTTCTTCTGCGTAAAGTCCTGTCGGCAGCGCAGGATTCTTTCTTCCGAAAGAGGCTGGTTGTCTAGTGCATTGCAGAGTGACTGTCTCTGCGAGCAGTATTGTGGGCATTCACACAGAATGTGCCTAGTTGTTTCATCACTGCCACGATGGTCGCATGCAGCAGTGTCGGCCATTCCTATGCGGAACGCTTACGCATTGGTAAATGCGACGCCCAACCATAATCTGCACAGCATAGTAGCGTCTCGTCGGTGTAATTCCGGATGAATTCGAAGACTTAGAGTTGGGTCCAAAGTACCTAACCGTGCACGGATGAAATGTGACTCGTTCCATTGTGACGAGGTGTGCTTGCGAGCAAGCATGCGGAGTTTCCGTGGAGCGTCAGTTCTGAAAAGCGGAATTGATATTGCCACATTCTATTAGATGCGGAAGCATCTTATACTCGCGCCTTGTAGTGCACCGTCCGCGCCGTCCGCGCCGTCCGCACCGCTTCTTGAACATTCGACAGCTGACGCGCGCGCATGCGCCATCGCGTCGTCGCCCACCATCTGTAACGCGCGCGCTTCTCCTTCGAGAACATTCGACAGCTGACAGCGCATGCGCCGTCGCGCCGTCGCCATCTGTGCCGCGCGCGCGCTTCTTCTTCCAGAACATTCGACAGCTGACAGTGCATGCGCCGTCACGCTGTATATATACTAAAGGTCGGCGCTCGCTCGCTCAGTTGCCGCTCGTCGGTTGGTTTGTACGGCGCGTCGACGTCCAAGGTCGTCGGTGAAATGAATTCCAACGAATCCACAAACACAATGATCGACGTCCCTTCGACCAGCGCCGTCCTTTCGCATACGTGTGTACGTGTTCACTCATTTAACACCCCCTCCTACAACCACGTTAACCAATTTAGCCATCGACCCAAGTAAGTCGCAATTTAACACCCCATTTCAAAACCACGTTAGCCAATTTAGCCATCGACCCAAGTAAGTCGCACTTTAACACCCCGTTAACCAATTATATGCTCCGCATCCTCCTCAGTGTTCCCCCGAGTGAAGCTGCGGGCAATTTTTTCCCAAGTTTTAGATGCGGAGCATTTAATACTCGAGGCTTGTAGTGCGGCGCCGTCCGCAAGCTTCCTCCTCCTTCTTCCACCTTCTGTGCATCCCTTCCTCCTCTACACTCCGCGCGCGCTTCACTCCTCCACCATCTGTGCACCCTTCCTCCTCTACACACCCAATCTTTAATTCTCGTTGTACACACCGCGTGCGCTTCTGCTCTTCACGAACATTCGCTAGCTGTATAATGTAGCGCGCATGCACCGTCACGCTTCGAGAACATCGGCAGCTGACGCGCGCGCATGCGCCGTCGCGCTTCGAGAACATCTGCAGCTGACGCGCGCGCATGCGCCGTTGCGCTTCTCCCCCTTCTCGAACATTCGACAGCTGACAGTGCATGCGCCGTCGCGCTGTATATATACTCAAGGTCGGCGCTCGCTCGCTCAGTTGCCGCTCGTCGGTTGGTTTGTACGGCGCGTCGACGTCCAAGGTCGCGGTGAAACGAATTCCAACGAATCCACAAACACAATGATCGACGTCCCTTCGACCAGCGTCGCCCTTTCGCATACGTGTGTACGTGTTCACTCATTTAACACCCCCTCCTACAACCAGGTTAACCAATTTAGCCGTCGACCCAAGTAAGTCGCAATTTAACACCCCATTTCACAACCACGTTAACCAATTTAGCTATCGACCCAAGTAAGTCGCACTTTAACACCCCGTTAACCAATTATATGCTCCACATCCTCCTCAGTGTTTCCCCGAGGGAAGCTGCGGGCAATTTTTTTGTTATCGTCTCAAAACACAGCACGATTCTCAGTGCAAACCACGCCTGCAGTTTTCTAGAAGGTTCCGGACTGTAGTAGATCATTTCGATAAGATCACGCCCACTGTGCGAACGGTACAGATTTTTCTGGAACCTACGCCACCGCCAGCGATAACGCTAGAACATTCGACGGCAAGAGTAGAAATGCCGACGCGCTTCGCCGCTTGTCAGTTGTTGATCGAAGGCCGACGCTCCGTTCGCCGCTATCAGTCCGAGACTGCTATCTATGCGGGACTGCTGCTGTAATTGGACGTTCGTTTTACCGGGCACAGGTTCGCCCAAATAAACAGTTAAATCCCAACACGAAGTCTCCTGTCTTCGGCCACGTCACGACCCCGTGACAATATTTCATCGCTTTCAGTATGGGCAGAACAGGCAGCTCGATCGACCTGTTCATTGCCAAATATTCCACAATGACTTGGGAGCCATTGAAAGGCTATTTAATGCCCTTCCTCAATGAGTTGGTGAGTGTTTTCTATCTCAAATACCAGCTGTTCGTACAGGTCGTGGCGTAAAGGTGATAGAAGGGATTGCAGTGCCGCCTTTGAGTCACTGAAAATTGTCCATTTTTGTGGATGTTGGTCGTTGATGCATTGCAATGTGGCTCGAAGAGCTGTGAGCTCTGCTCCCGTTGATGTCGTAAGGTGGGAGGTCTTGAATTTTCTTGTCTTGTATTTATCGGTATAACAAATGATGCCATTGAACTCTTCTGTAAAACAGAGCCGTCGGTGTATACGTGTATACAGCCTTGATGCGTCTCGTATAGCAAGAGCAGAGCAAGCTGTCTAAGAGCAGGTGACGACATATCTGCTTTTTTCTGGATGCCAGGTATAGTTAGCCTGATGTTAGCCTGAGTCAGGCACCAGGGAGGAGTCGAAGGCCTGGCGGTGGGTGTGAAGCATGTTGGCAAAGAATCGCGATATGTGATGACCGTTTGGCAAAATGACGAACGTCGTCTGTCTGCTGGTAAAGAGGCTAGGTGGCGGCAGGGTGTCCGAGCAATATGCCTTATACGTGTTCTGAGTGCCTCAACGTCGATATGTGTCGTGATGAGGTGGTCACCAGCGATAGCTATAGTAGCCATTGTCGACGCACTACGAGGCAAGCCGAGGCAAATCCGGAATGCCTGGGACTGAACACTCTGTAGCGTTCGAAGGCTTGTTTTGCTTGCATTGATCAATGCCGGTAAACTGTACCGCAAAAAACCGAAAAAAGTACTCCGTACAGCTGTAGCATTGCACTGGGAGACATTCCCCAAGTCTTCTCTGCAAAGAACTTCAGTATTATACAGATGTTCATTAACTGTTTCTTCATGTACGAAACGTGATCGCTCCATTAGAGATTCCTGTCAATTACGACGCCAAAAGCTTGCGCGATCGAATGTATGGTGCAGTTTGACCATTGATGCTTATTGTGTACTTATCCATAGGCTTTCTTTTAAAAGCTACGAGGGCGCATTTCTCGGAAGAAATTTCCAAGCCTGGATTTTGTAGGTAGCATAACGTTTCAGTGGCAGCTTTTTGATTTCTCCCTCGTAACTGCAGGCGTGTTACAGCCGATGTCCAAACGCAGATGTCATCTGCGTACATTGATAGCCTGACCATGCTTGGCAGATGCTCAGTAATATTGAACAGCACAGGGCTGAGTACGCCAACCTGGAGACGCCACAGTGGCTGTAATGTGGAGAGGTTGGACCGTCTTCAGTGCTGACAAAGAAGGATCGCATTGACAAATAACTACGTATCCAGCGATACATCCGACCCCCTACTTCTATATCTTCGAGAGCGGTGAGAAAAGCTTCGTGCGTAACGTTGCCATACGCCCCTTTAACGTCCAGGAACAAAGATGCGCAGAGACGCTTACGGCCTTTCTCGTGTTGGACGTAAGTGACCAGGTCGACTACGTTGTCAATCGATGCTCGACCACGCCGAAAACCTGCCATGGCATCTGGGTAGATGTTGTTACACTCCAAGAACCACTCCAGGCGTCCCAGGATCATCCTCTCCATAACGTTGCCTACACAACTAGCCAATGCGATCGGACGATAAGATGAGAGCTCCAACGGTGACTTACCTGGTTTCAGAAGTGGAACTAGGCGACTTATCTTCCAGCTTGTCGGGAGCGCTCCATCTTGCCAGGATTTGTTGTACAACTCCAAAAGGAGGATTCTCGCGCGTTCACCCAGATGACACAAGGCCCTATAAGAAATTCTATCGGGCCCTGGTGCCGACGTGCGTCCACACAAAGCTAGGGCTGCTCTGAGCTCCCCGATTGAAAAATGCATATCCATGCGGGAATCCAGTGTTTGTGGACAGTTAGTCGAGGGCAATAGGCTATTGGGCACTGCGAGTGGCCCAGATACTCTGGCACAGAAGTCTTCTGCCACGTCAATGCCGCGTCTCTGTTCAGAAAGTGTGAGAGCGCTGAATGGTGACCACTGAGTGGGCTTTGTACGGAGACCTCGTACCGTCTTCCACGATTGGGATAAAGATTTTCGTGGGTCAAGTGACTCACAAAAAAACAGTCCAACGTTGTGATTCGAGTTTACTTATCCGGCGCTGAATCTTCTTTTGTAATTGTCGCGCAATCCGTAAGTCTTCTATTGCCTCCGTGCGTCGGTATCTTCGTTCAGCACGCCGTCGGATTGCTCGAAGTCGTTCTAGCTCGATGTCAAATTCCGTTACTTTGGGAGAGCTGGTGAGGGTACACGTAGTATCGTGTATTGTGCTTTTAATTATTTCCTCTATGTCGAGGGATATGTTTGCCTCGCATTGCTCTTCTATGCGAGACTGGAATTTCAACCAGTCCACTCTCTGAACACTATCGCGTACCTTAGCATGAGACAATCCTTCGATTTTGACGTAAGTGGGAATGTGGTCACTTCCATGCGTTTTTATGTCTGGAAACCATTCAGCATGCCTGACGAGGCCTCGTGAGACAAAGGCCAGGTCAAGCCAGCTGCTATACCTTGAACCACTAGGAACGTTCGACTGCCATCATTTAGCAAGAAAAGTTGGTTGCCGGAGGCGAAGGACACCAACTTTCTCCCTTTAACATTGGTCTTCGAACTTCCCCATATTGTATGATGGGCGTTGAAGTCGCCAATTATAATGCATGGGTGAGAAGTTGCTGACAGGATACCTTGTAGTCTTGTATGGTCGAAACGGCTTGACGGAGAGAGGTAAGCACCCACAACCGTGATGGTAAGTCTCCTTTTCACTGTTATACTTATATATTGATTGTCGTCATGGGGTGACACCAGATGATGGATGTAGGTGAGGTCGCGGCGAATAAACATCAAAACTTTGCTATTGTCCGCAGTTGTAGACGATATGAATGACTCATAAGCAGAAAGTCTGATTTCTTTCTGTAAATTTGGCTCGCAAATGACAATCATGGGAAACTTATTGGTGTACACGAACCGACGGAAATCGGCGATGCGTGACCTCAGTCCCAAGGCATTCCATTGAATAATCGCTGCCTTTCGGACCTCTTCTCTTAAAGACAGTGGCTGGTGAGCCATTATTTACTCAAGCGGTGCGAGTACTGGACTCAAAGCGTCCAGTAATTGCAATGCACTTCTTGCTGACGGTGTGTGCACGTATCTTAACAACAAGCGAATGGCGTTAATTAATGGTCGCAAAAGAGCTATCACTTGCTGATCTGTGTTCCGCAAGTCCTCCATTGCAGCAGCTTGCTATGAAGAAGATGGCTTCTGCTGCGGCTCTTCTAAGCGTTTTGTACGCTTAAGTGGAGGCCACTCTTCTGTAGAGACTTGCCTGCCCCTTTGCTCTTTTCCAACGTCTGTGTTTGCCTTGCTGGAAACTGCAGCTGGTGATCTTTCCTGATGCGTCGACTTATTGCCTGAAGTTGGCGCTGTCCGAAGTGAAGACCTTCGACGGCGACGTCGTCTTCGCCGGATTTTCTCAGCAGCTTCTCTGTGAGTTGAGCTGTCTCGTACCATTTGCTTCAGAATAGAAAATTCTTTCTTTATGTGCGGACATTCTTTCAAAGAAGCCTTGTGAGCACCCTGACAGTTAGGACACCTCATTGTGGTAGCGCTACAGTTGTCTTCCGCGTGTGGTTCGGCGCACCGGGGGCACGCTGTGGAGCTCCTGCAAACACCCTTTACATGGCCGATCTTCTGACAATTGAAGCATTGCATGGGTTTAGGAATAAACGGTCGAACTTCTTGACGAAAGTGGCCAACCTTCACGTATGCGGGAAGACAGTCACCTTTGAACGTTACTCTCACACAGTGTGTGTTACCAAGCCGTCCAACACTGACAATGACGTTGTCTTGACTCGCTGGTTTTATAAGTATTGGAAAATTTGCGTTTGGGACTCCTGATGTGGTCGCACCATCGGCTGGTATGATGGACTTAACTTCAATGTTTCCCAGTTGTGTCACTTGTTGCAGCGTGCTCAGCGCACTCGGGTGCACCACATCGACAGCCAGGATGTTTCTCCTTGTATTAAGCCGTACTTCTTTAATCTCCTTCGGCACAGTGTTCTCGAAATAGAGCGAAAGCGCTTGCCTGTTCAGAGCACGCAGGCTTTCGGTAGCGTTCTTTGGCACGAACAGGATGGAATGGGGCCATCGCTGGGGCGCCGTTTTCACGGTGGCTGTACTTGACACCGGAGATGGATTGATGATTCGTCGCTTGGCCTTGCGGTGCAGGACAGGTTGAAAGCCGTCGTCTGAGGACTCGTCGCAGAATGCGGAGTACAGCTCAGTGTCATCGCTCTCACTGGAAGTGTTTCCTCGCTTTATCGAGGTAGTGGCCGCGGTCGAACCGGAGTCGGACGTCACCTCGTGAGGTTGTACATCCATTACCGCAAGGTACGGGGCAATACACCCCACTACTGCAGCGAAAAGTCCAGATAAGCACTGAGACGAGCGAGATGTGTTGTACCAAGAATCACTTCGTCTTCCTCCTTCGTTAGTACAAAAAGGTGTTACCAACCCAATTTAATCTGTGTACTCCTATGTACAATGTAAACAAAAACATACTCACCTGGGATGAATCAGAGATTATGCTCCCACTCTGCTCTGGTGACGTCACTCAAACTAGAATATCTCAGAGCATATACATTCGTTTTCCACCGTTTTCCTCCGGTGGGTGACGGACGAAGAAAACTGGAGGAAAACGGGGCCGATTCCCTGATTATGCTCCAGTGGTTGCTCGGCGACTGCTCCGGTGGATGCTCCGCAATTACTCCGGTGCGTCGCTCAGCGGCTTTCGTTGGCTGTTTGAAGAGTGACGTAGGCAGCTTCCCCGCTGGGCAGCCCTCGTTCCCCACAAACCAACATGGCACGGACCAAGCCAGTGCAGTGAGGATTGTGCGAAGCCTTCGGGCACGTTCAGGAAAAGAGACCTTTTCTGTGCACTTTCTGGATACCACAGGCGACTACAAGTGTCAACGAAGGTTGTCATCGACATAAGGGTGTGGGAACCTTAATCGCATGGTGATACTGAACGACACGCTGTGATCGCGCGAGTGTTGATCAACCCGGGGGTCGCTGATGTGGCGCAAAACTGGTGAGTGTGCTCTTCTTAAATTACCTGTGTTATTCTTGTCAGGTACTGCTGAGATTGGATAACGTTGGGTAGATAAACCAAACATGTGATAAATAATAGGCTAATACAAGTCCTCAGTAGAAGGCCAGCAGAATCCTGATGTTGCGTTGTTTGGACTATGTGTCTTTTTTATTGACACAACTTTCAATATTTTCAAATAAAATATTCAAATAAAATAATTTCGGTGAAGCAAAACGGATAGGCGAGCGAGTTGGTACTGATTAATTATGGCGTAAATGTATAGAAAAAGACGAGATCAAGAAAGTGAACACCACAAGTGCTTGTGGAGTTCACTTTCTTGTCCTCATCCTTTTTTCGCTACATTTACGTCCCAATGACTTTGTTGAATTGAGTCAAGTCACTCTAATATTTGGAGCCCTGTGTAGATATGAAACAATAGAAAATAACAGTTGTGGGTTGATTTTATAATACGTTAATAATTATTGTAGGTAAAACTAACTGGTTCAAAAAACTTTTTGCCCTATCAGTATGCGTAAACTGTAATATTTGTCCTCTTTTTATATCAATAAACGCCATTCCGAGCCTACCACTGCGTAGAATTTATTTTGATATATCGTGGTAAGCTAAACAAATAAAACATGAAAACTAAAATCAGCGTTAAGTTTATTTGAATGTAGTAAATTGAGGTAGGTTAATGTGTTTGGTGCAGACCTTTAGAACACACTCTCTCTAAGTCATTACGATAATGAAAAGAATAGAAAGGTGCCACCCGTAACTGTCTATCATATATAAGACACCTCAAGAGGTTGGTACAGGGGATGGTGTAGTGGGAGAAAAGTTAAAGTAAGAAAAAAGCAAGAGAAGAGAAAAAAAAGTCGCATTGAATCCGCCCCATGCACGCGAGAAAAAAAAACACGCACGCAATGCTCAGTTGACCGAAACCACTTCCGAGAAGTCCGGGGGCACAGTGATGCGCAAGATTTACCGTCGGAAAGAAGAAGAGTGGGAACCTCAAAACTAACTTAAAAAGTTCAGTTATCCCCGATTGTCACACCGTTTTAAAGGTGAAATTAAGGGCTGCAGCATGAAATCACCGCTCTTCACAGTATGCTGGAGCATCGAGATCACACAACGAACTGACTCGATTGATTTGTGAGGTTTAACGTCCGTAGTGGAGGGCTCCGGAAATTTAGACCACCTGGGGTTCTTTAACGTGCAACGAACTGACTGAAGCAGCAAGTTTATTATGGAGGTCGACGAGGGTCTGGCAGGGGCCAGCGGCTTCGAGGAATCGCGTGGTGGTAGTCGTCGCGATTTCGGGGGCGACGACATGATCCAGCGGTTGTGAAAAAGTGCGTGATGTCTGTGTCACTGTCAAACGCTTTGTGACGATGGCAGGGGCCGGCTGCGTTGTGCATGATGGCGAGGCCATCGTCGTTGTTGTGTAGACGACGGGTGTAGTGCTCTCAGAACAACGTTTCTTTTCAAGGGGGTGGTGTGTGTGTGGGGGGGGGGGGGTCAGTTAAGGTAATTCATAGAGCAGCCTGGCTCAGCATCCTAAGCCGGAGGGGACATTGTAGTGAAAAAAGTAGAGAAAGGACAAGGCACTCTTTCGAAAAACTAGCCATTTTTCCTGTGTTGAAGATGGGAGATAGTACAATCTGCTGCTGCTTTTTTTTCAGTCATGCTGTCGTGGCTGTGACTGCCGTTTATTTTTTTCTATTGGTAGAAGACGAGAGTACAAACAGTGCTGAGACCTATTTTTGACGTGGACAATGTAACAACGCTAGCCTGTGCGCAGAAGAGGGGAAAAAACTTCTTCAAGACTGGTTAATGCAATCTAGATAAATTCAGGCCTGCCCACACTTTCTACCCCGGGCTCTGACGTCACTTTGTTTAGACCGCCATCTTAAGCTGCGCAGAAGTGCCTACGCTTGCTCTAGGCCACACAGACATGGATTGTCAAGCCCGACTAACGTTATTGTGACGTGCTAATGTACTTGTTAGTGTCTCGAGAACACAATGTTTTTCTGGGTCCGTGAACTGCAGTGTGGTTATATGATGTGTTTTGTGTACTGAATATTCACAATGTGTACAGCTGTAAATGCGAATGGTTGGGCAAAGTTGCGTGGCCAATTGTCGTGGCACCGAAGTTGCGAGTGTTCTCGTTCTTTAAGAACAACCCAAGAACGAAATAGAAGCATGTCGTTCATCGAGCCTACGTCAACATCCATTGCTTTCGTGACCCGAAGGAACGTGTGCCCGTACAACATGTTTCGAAGTCCTTCAAGTAGAATCCTCTTCCACATGTTTTGTTCTTGCTCTAACATAAAGGTTTCGTGTGCCCTTCTGGCTTGTTAGCGTAAGTACTGGCATTAAAATATTACACGCGTGTGGTAGTACATTATCAGAGCACTCATTTTCCCTTTAATATTGGTAAACATTTTGCTGTTGCGAATTATTACTGCGGACGCCTTGCATTACCTACGTTTTCATGGTGGGGAGAAATGAGGGAAAGCGGTTGCATTGCTTAGTGCATAAGTTTTGTGTATAGTAATTTCTTGCCGGAGTTCCAGCCACTTTATTGCGGTAATGTAGTTTTGTGTTAGCCTCAGCTAACATGTTTCCTTGAAATTTAGATGCCTTTACACACTACAATAAAGCCCTTTCTTAAATGGTTTTAAGGTGTGTGAGCTCTACATTAAGTTGGAATAATGTCGTGCGCATTTCTTACCTACGTTTATGTTTCCTTCAATATGTGGCCACAAAGACCGTCTAGGATGCTCAGTGCAAGCTGTACCTCATTGTTCTAAAAGGTTAACGATTATAGTAGATTGTTTTGTTAAGATTACACCAACTGGACATTACAAATTACTCTGGAACCTACGTGACCACCTGTGATAACGCTTCAAAGTTAGCGATTTCGCTAGAATGTATATTTAGGAACCACCCCAAAATATACTGATCCAAGTATCTAATGCAGTGTAAGTGCCCACGGACGCTACACGGTTTAGTATAGACAAAGTACTAACATTTTCTTCAGGCACTAAGTTGTATGAGCGACACCACACCAGCCCGAGAAAGGCCATACCAAAAGAGACGCCACTCCTAGTGTCGGTCACAAGAGATGTTTGTTAAAGGAAATATTTCTTTTCTTGCAGTACTCATCACCATGATATTGTGCTGAATAACATTCTTGTGGCAGCAGCCCACACTTTCCTCAATAACTACGCGTCTATGGAGACAGATGTTCGAAAGAGTAGAAATGAAACTGCAGATACTGTGCAAGAACACTAATTCTGCATATTCTAGATATTGTGCGTGTGTGTCTGCGTATGTTTGTGTGCGTGTTTGTGTTTGTGTGTGCGCATAAATTGAGAAAGTAAGAATAAAACTTTCGTTATTGATTTCGTTCCTGTGTTGGGCTATCAAATTCTGCGGCAACAGATCGACCTCAGGTTCGATAGCGCACAGTTTTTCTTACTTTGTTTGTAGAAAAAAAATGGCTCAGATAAATTTGTAAACTCAAGTAGTGCACTGCTCAAACCAGCATGTTTTTTCACGCGAAATTCAGAACAAATCTCTTAGGCATGTAAAACTGGCCGCGAATGTTTTATCTTTTAACGGGAGACGATGGTGGCAACGAATTCACAGCCTCCCGTACGTGCGTTCAGTCGGGCAAAACAAGTCACGTCACGCCGGTGCTGAGCAGGCTTGAATATATTTTTCATGGTGGCATTGGCTTGGTATGCACGTCGAAACGCCTACACGTGCATCACCTTCCGTGGCCTCCAGACATTTTCACGAACCTCTAGGTTAGGTAGGGAAGAAGACGAAGAAGTGTGTTTTGAATAGGAGCTACTTCTGCTGACTCCGGCGTATTTCAGTTGTAATTTAAGTTTGTTGATCAGTTTTCGCTGCTCCCTTGGAGGGGATGGATGTAGACCACCCCAGGCGCCTGCCGGCACCAGCGGCGTCAGCGGCGGCCGCCTCCAGGAAGCGGATGGGAAGAGCGAGTGACAGCGACAGTGAAGATACTCATGCTTACTATCTCAGCAGTGAGGACTTCTCAGATAACGGTTTACAACCTGTGCTGAGCCGCAAGGCGAAGAGAAGGAACATGAGGACATCCTCATCCTCAACTATTCAAACTGTAAGTGAAGCGCCAAAATCGAACACTTATACCATCCTGTTTCTGCCTGCACTTCCTACCGTCAGCATGAAATGCCTTAACAGACAGTCTGTGTCGAGGTCTCTGGAAACGCTCGTGCCAAATGAGATCACGGACATAAGAGTGAACGCCAGAAAGAATATACTGGCTGTGGACGTTTTGCACGCAAGTGCGTTGGGCGTTCTGCGCAGTGTAACTGACTTGGACGGCAACCATGTGCGCTCTCATGTTCCCTTGGGATGTGATGTAGTAACCGGCGTGATTTACGACATTGATGCCGCTATTTCCAATAAGGACTTACAACTTCTTGTCAACTCAACAACTGATACTCCAATTGTTGATGTTACCCGGCTAGGCAAGTCTCGCTGTGTGAAGATTGCGTTTAAGAGCACATCACTCCCCTCTCATGTGAAGGTGGGGTACTTCAGATATGCTGTGCGGCCTTTCATTCCAAAGCCTCTCCAGTGCCGTAAATGCATGAAACTTGGACATGTGAGCAGCGTCTGCGAGAATTCGGTGGTATGCCACTGCTGCGCTGAGCACCATGAAGCGGACAAGTGCGTCGCAACTGTCAAGAAATGCTCTAATTGCAATGGATCCCATGAAGCCACATCGAAGGACGGCCCGCGGATTCAGAAGGAAATTGCCATCTTGAAGGAGATGGTGCGCGATCACTCATCTCATCGAGAAGCCGCAGCTAAAGTCAGAAGGCGTCGTTCACGTCGACGTTGGTCTTCGAGGACGCCCGCTACCTCCTCGACACGTTTGCGTGATCCCTTATCAGCACCACCTCCTTTGCCTCCCAGACCACATGCCGTGGGAAGGGCTGTGAAGGACAAAGCCAGTGAGCATACTTTAACTGCGACAGAGTGGCCTGCACTTCAAAGGGAAGCAGCATCAAGCGAACCGAAGGAGCTTCATGACGGCCAGTCCGCGCTCCCGGTTCGAGATCTTTCAAACCAAGACAGGCAAGTGACTGCAATCGTCCCGGTTTGAGATCTTTCCAACCAAGACAGGCAAGTAGCTGCAATCGTGCAATCATTATTTGCCACGATTCGCATGCTACTGAGCAGCATACAATCTCCGTCTGCTAAGAGTGCACTGCAAATACTGGATGCACTGAATCCAGTTCTTGCTAACTTCGTATAAGCACAATGGCTCAGCAAAATCTCATTTTCCGCACTGAAGTTAAAAGTGCGTCGATTTTTCAGTGGAATGCCAGAGGCATGAAGTCCCGTATCTCAGACTTTCGCCAATTTGTTCGGGCCAATGAATTCCCTATACTTGTCATATGTGAACCAAACGTATCAACGCCTTATAGGTTGTCCGGTTATGAAGCTTTTAGTTCAGCCGCTTGCGAAGAACAAAGCAAAGTAATTGTTTACATTCGCCCAGACTTGACTCATCTATCGCACCCAATAAGTTCAAATGACGACAATCAGTACGTGTGTCTTCGTGTGAAGAAGAATGCACTTTCGTTCACGCTTATTGGTGGATATATATCTCCGTCATCGCGATTTGACTGCGACAGATTAAAAGACATCCTAATGAGAACCGATGGGCCTTGGATCAACACCGGTGACTTCAACGCCCATCACATGCTTTGGGGGAGCACTAGGATGAATGCCAGGGGCCGGAACATTGTGACATTCGCTTCCGATTACAGCCTTTCCATCATGAACGATGGTACCCCCACATATCTGCGGGGTCTCACGTATGGCAGTTGCCTTGACCTGACATTGGTGTCACGGTGCTTATCTCACAAAGTTAAGTGGTTTTGCGATATTGAGACTCATGGGAGTGATCACATACCCACCTACGTGACGATCGATGGTATCATAAAAAATTTCTCTTCCGATGTTGCAATTGGCACTGACTGGTCGATGTTTTCATCGCGTGTTGAGAACGCTTGCCAAGAAGGCCTCGCCTGCAGCCTGGAAAATACCATAGCGGAAGCTATGCAAGCGTCCAAATGTAAATTACCATTTTCGTCTAAAGTAACACAGTTTGACATCGAACTGGAAAAATTACGAGCTATACGAAGGCGTGCTGAAAGACGATACAGACGCACAAGATCAATTTGCGATCTGAGGGAAGCAAGGCGGCTCCAGACAAAGATTCAACGACAAATTTGCAAACTGGAGAGCGAACGCTGGAAAGCATTCTGCGAATCTCTGGACCCTCATAAACCTCTGTCATATGTCTGGAGAACAGTTCGAGGTCATCGCTCCTCTCCACAACAACGGCACCCTTTTAAAGCTTTGGCACTCCATCATGGAAAAACAGAACTCGAGGTGGCTTAAGAATGTTGCACGAGAGTTGCCGGGAATATTATGAACGAGAGCATCGACGCCGTGATTGTTCCTGAGACGCGATTACCAGAAATGGACATTCCGTTCACAATGGAAGAACTGGAAGGTGCGTTAGTCGCTTCTAAGCGCATGTCATCGCCAGGTCCTGATGGTATTACTTATAGTGCGTTGGGACACCTTGGACAAAAAGCCAGAAAAGAACTTTTAACATGTTTCAACAACTCCTGGCTCAGCGGCAGTGTTCCTCGAGAATGGAAAATGAGTCGATTAATACCGCTTTTGAAATCGGGAAAATCACCATTGGACTTGACAGCGTATCGCCCTATTGCCCTCGCAAGCTGCCTCGGACAAGTGATGGAAAGAATGGTTCTATTTCGTCTCGAGTGGTACTTGGAACGATACACCAAATACCCTTCTTGCATGGCAGGCTTTCGTCGGGGCCGCTCCTCCATTGACTGTGTCCTTGACTTATCGACATTTGTTCAGCAAGAAAAAAGTCGCAAGCGCATATCAGTAGCACTCTTTCTTGACGTGAAGGGTGCATATGATATTGTAGCTCACGATGCCATCCTCACTTTTCTCGCAGCAATGGGCATTGGTGGACGAATGTTTCAATGGATAAAAGATTATATAACTGGCAGGGGTTTCTTTGTACAAACATATGAGGGTACAACTGCCCAACATTACACCTACTGCAGAGTACCTCAGGGAGGTGTTTCAAGCCCCACATTGTTCAATGTGGTCCTCATTGGTCTGGTGAAGGTTCTGCCAAAGTCGGTGTGCCTATCCATATACGCTGACGATATTTGCCTCTGGAGTGCTGCAGTTACTCGCCCTCAGGTGCGTGCACGAATACAGTGGGCAGCAACCCTCACAACAGCCTACCTTCAGAAACAAGGCCTAAATATATCAACTGTGAAGTGCGCGTTGATGGCGTTTACACGCAAACCAATGACGCCATACCCTGTTTACATCAATGGGCAGAGTGTCAAATATGCACGGACGTATCGTTTCCTGGGCATAATAATCGACAGAAGTCATTTGTGGAGCCCACATTGAGCGTACTTGAAGAAGAGACTGCTATCTATTGTGCATATCATGAAATTCTTGTGCGGTAAAGCATGGGGAACTTCTGTGGCCTCCATGCTACAGCTGTACAGGGCCCTATTTCTGGGTCTATTGAGATACAGCTTGCCGGTACTGACTAACACTTGCAAATCGAATACTCATTCATTGGAGAGTTTGCAGGGTCAGGCACTGCGTATCTGCCTAGGACTGCCCCGATGCGCTTCTACTTATGCCACAATTATGCATGCCAAAGACCATCCGGTAAGGACATATATAGTTGTGGATTGCCTCAGAGCGCACATTCGACATGCTAGCCGTGTCCCCGACCACCACTTGGCCCTTGTACCTTCCGGAAGACCACGTGCTACGTTTTCAGACGCCATAGCCAAGCACCTAAACAGCGTTCCATCAGGATATACGCCAGCTGCGAGAACGGCTTGTCCTTTGTGGTGCCTCGACCAGCCGCAAGTACGTCTAGAAATTCCGGGAATCAAAAAGAAAAGCAGTCACTCCAGAGTAGCATTGAAGCAAGCAACACTGCTATTATTACATGAGTTGTACTTAGACCGAACGCAGATATACACTGATGGGTCCGTCTCATCCAGCAGCTCATCAGGTGCCGCTGTGATTCCGGCTGCAGAAATGACAATGAAGTTTAAGCTGTCGCATATGACTACATCTACGGCATCAGAGCTTGCTGCTATAAGGGCTGCTTTACAATATCTCGTTCAAGAACGTCCAGGAAAATGGGTCATATTCTGTGATTCGAAGGCAGCGCTTCAGAGTTTGCAGTCTGCCATGCGTAGGAGGAGTCATGACCAACTGGTACAAGAAATAAGACATTGCCATCATGAAGCTCTTGCACGAGGGCATGATATTGACGCAAGGCAAACGCAGTATTCAAACTACGCGCGCCAGTTCATGCGCCCCCCAAGAGATCAGTGGCTTGATGATCAAACAAGAAAAGGCCGTGACGGCGCGCGCTTCCTCAGCACGGGATTTTGATGAAAAAGAAGTGGACCACCGCTCGAGGGTTTTCTCTCGGAGATTGATTCCTTTTTGCTGATCGCCTGTTAGAGACGCCGCTACTTTTCGGGCACAAGTTCGCCCCAATAAACAGTTATTCGTACACCATTTGGATTGTACGTAACAAATCTGGTGGAGGAGCTGGGTAATGATCCCAAACCCAGTTGGACTTCGAGGAAGCAGCCCGGAACCACGAGCAGTCGAACCAACTGAGCTCACGCCAGTTCATCAGCGCTCCAGCCGTCGTCTACGTGGTGAGCCGCCGGAATTTCTCCTGCCACTAGAGCCCAGAGTGTCTCCAGCTGTCTCCGGTGAGAGTACCGAAATGTCGTCTCCAACCGCTGCCGCACACGCCGTTTCATCTCCAGTCCCTGCCACGCACGTCGTTGTCGATGAGCCACGGACGCCGGACCCTTTTCATGGCGATCCTTATGAAGACGCCGAGGATTGGCTGGAGGGTTTTGAGCGCGTCGCCAACTGCAACGGATGGCCCGAAGAACGGAAGCTCCGCCGAGTTTATTTCGCATTGCAGGACAGCGCACGAACGTGGTTTGAAAACCATGAATGTACCATTCGATCGTGGGATGATTTCCGACGGGAGCTACTGGCCACATACCCGAGTACAGACCGCAAGGAAAGAGCTGAAGCTGCCTTGCAAGCAAGAAACCAGCGGAACAATGAAAGCGTCGCAATGTATGTGGAAGACATGTGCCGGTTATTCCGCCGGTCTGATCAAAATATGAGCGAGGACAAGAAACTTCGGCACCTGATGCGTGGGGTGAAGCAGGAGATTTTTGCTGGTTTGCTCCGATGTCCCCCGCGGAACGTCGCTGAATTTCGCACCGAGGCGACAGCGGTTGAAAAGACTCTGCAACAGCGAGCGAGGCACTACAATCGAGATGTTAACGTCGCATCCGTAGACGCGGTGTCAGCAGTCTTCGGGAATGGCATCGACGTACTACGAGAGCTCATTGGATCGGTGGTTCGAGAAGAGCTCCAGAAGCTAAATGGCAACCCCTCAACGGTCTCGTCATTAGCGGAAGTTGTTCGGGACGAGGTGAGACAGGCAGTCCGTGAGCAGCAGCCACAAGCCCAGCCTGTTCAAGCGTCGGTTTCGATGCAGCCCGCAGTCTCGTACGCCGAGGTACTGAGAAACACCCCTGTACCTCATTTCGTCGCCCCTGGACCTCCTTTCGCCGCCCCGAGACCTTATTTCGCCGCAGCAAGCACGCATCTGCCAAAACCTCGACTTACGCCGTCCCCAGCCGAGACTAGGATCCGAAAAGCTGATATATGGCGCACTCCTGATCGAATTCCGCTTTGTTATCACTGCGGCGAAGCTGGCCATCTTTACCGGATGTGTGCATATCGCCGAGCTGGACTTCGGGGTTTTCCCGTAAACGCTGCCTGTCCACGGAATGGGGAGCGACCTTTTGAAATCGAGGAGTACTTGTCAACGCGTCAAGGGGCTCACTCCTCGCAGCAGCATCAACCTCGGTCGACAGCGCCACTGAGGTATCGGTCACCAAGTCCGCGCCCATCTTCAAACTCTCCGAGGCGACTTCCCCAAAGCCCGCTTCGGGAAAACTAGAATCGGCGACCTGGGGAGGTAAGGCCGCTGCCGACGCAAGAAATCAACCTCCAGTGCCGATTTCAAAATGTGATAATGGACACGAGACTACGTGCGGAAATGGTAACGTCGCTTCTGATTTGTCGGTAATTATAGATGGCTACGAAACGAATGCTTTAGTAGACACAGGCGCAGACAATTCCGTCATGAGCAGGGGACTTGCCAGAACGCTGAAAAAAGTGCTGACCCCTTGGATAGGACCACAAGTGCGAACCGCCGGGGGACACCTTATCGATCCGGCAGGCATGTGTACCTCCAGAGTTGGGATACGGGGCTTCACCTACGTCGCCAGCTTCATTGTCCTGTCGGAGTGTTCAAGAGATGTAATTATCGGAATGGACTTTTTACAGGCCAATGGCGCAGTGATAAACTTGCAGGAAACGTGTGTCTCGTTCTCGACGAAACACGCCATCGCGACTTTCGAGAGCGAGAAACGATTCGATGCGCTCCAGATTGCAGGTGAGGATGTAACAGTACCTGCAAGATCCATCATCGTTGTCACCGTAAAAAGCAATGTGTACAACGACTATGAAGGAATGGCAGAAAGCAATACTGGGCTATTACTCGAGAAAGGGATCTGTGCAGCAAGAGGTATTGTACGACTGCGTGATGGGTGTACGAGTGTCTTCCTGACAAACTTCCGAAATGAGGTGCAGCACCTTGCGAAAGGAACTGTTGTTGGTCACTTGCACGATTACGTTCCGATTACGGATTTGAATTCTTCCGAGACTGCACCACTGGACCCTGACGGTATAGATTCCATACTCGCATCTATACACATCGAAGCAGCCCTATCACCGAACCAGAAACAAAAAATCGAGAGCCTTATACGGGAGTACGCCTCATGTTTTTCCACGTCATCGAAAGTGCAAAGAACATCTATCATCAAACACCGCATCATACTCGATCAATCTGTTAGACCTATTTGCCAGCACCCGTACCGAGTGTCACCAAAAGAGAGAGAAGTCATCAGAGGCCAAGTTGAAGAAATGCTCAGGGACGACGTAATTCAACCGTCGGCCAGCCCATGGGCCTCACCTGTAGTACTGGTAAAGAAAAGGACCAGACCTTGCGCTTCTGCGTTGATTACCGAAAATTGAATGTCGTCACAAAGCGGGATGTCTATCCCCTTCCAAGGATCGATGACACCCTTGACAGACTACGAGACGCGAAATTCTTCTCCTCTCTAGACCTCAAGAGCGGATACTGGCAGATAGAGGTGGACGAACGAGATCGCGAGAAAACTGCTTTCGTGACCGCAGATGGGTTATACGAGTTCAAGGTACTCCCATTTGGTCTGTGTTCCGCACCCGCCACATTTCAGCGGATGATGGATACTGTGCTGTCCGGGTTAAAATGGCAGTCCTGCCTTGTTTATCTCGATGACGTCGTGATCTTTTCGGCCACCTTCGATCAGCATGTGGAACGACTACGTACTGTGCTCGAAGCGATTAGTTCAGCAGGGCTGACGATAAAACCCCAAAAGTGCCATTTTGGTTTTCATGAACTGCTCTTTCTCGGTCATGTGGTTAGCTCTGAAGGCATTCGACCTGACCCCGAAAAGACAGCAGCTGTAGAAAAGTTTCCTAGACCGACAGATAAAAGGGCTGTGAGACGATTCTTAGGACTTTGTGCCTATTACAGAAGATTCGTTAAAGATTTTTCGAAGATTGCGGAGCCACTAACCCGACTGACGAAAGAAGACATGCCTTTCACCTGGACAAGCGAGCAAGAAGAGGCGTTCAATGAGCTACGACAGCGACTCTTACACCACCCCGTCCTGGCACATTTCCACGAAGAAGCCGAAACAGAGATTCATACGGACGCAAGCAATTTGGGACTAGGCGCCGTCCTTGTGCAGCTGCAAAGCGGAGAGGAAAGAGTGGTCGCATATGCTAGTCGCACTCTTTCGAGAGCTGAAATAAATTATTCGGCGACGGAAAAAGAATGTCTGGCGGTAATATGGGCCATACAGAAATTCCGACCGTACTTATATGGTAGACCATTTCGAGCAGTGAGCGACCATCACTCGTTGTGCTGGCTCGCAGGCCTAAAGGACCCTTCTGGGCGACTTGCTAGATGGAGCCTCAGGTTGCAAGAATACGACATAACAGTCGTATACAAGTCGGGTCGCAAGCACAGTGATGCTGATTGCCTATCACGCGCACCAATAGAATCTGCACCTGGGGAAGATGGAGACGACTTTCCGTTTCTTGGGGCCGTCAGCACCGCAGACATGACTGAATATCAGCGATCTGACGCGGAGTTGCTTAAACTGATCAAGCATCTGGAAGGGCAACCCGTGCGTGTTCCTCGAGTTTTTGTCCGGGGATTGTCCTCGTACCTCATGAGAAACAACGTTTTATACAAAGAAACTTCGAGCACAGCAAGGAGAAATTCCTACTCGTCGTTCCTTCGGCCTTGCGACCCGAAATCCTGGAAGCCTGCCACGATGACCCAGCAGCAGGACACCTCGGAGTGAGTAGAACATTGGCTCGCATCCGCACAAAATACTACTGGCCAAAGTTACTGGATGCTGTACAGCATTATGTAGGGACATGTAGAGATTGCCAGAGACGCAAAACGCCTCCATTGAAACCTGCGGGAGTTCTCCAACCAATCGAACCACCTGAGTCTCCGTTCGAACAAGTAGGAATGGATCTACTAGGTCCATTTCCCACGTCATCAATGGGCAGCCGATGGATAGTAGTGGCGACAGACTACTTAACCCGGTATGCCGAGACAGCCTCTCTCACCAGGGGCACGGCTATAGAAGTAGCTGAATTTTTCGTCACTAACATTGTACTACGGCATGGTGCCCCAAAGGTGGTTATCACGGATCGAGGAACTGCATTCACAGCTAATCTGACGCAGTCCATTATGAAACTTACCCACACAAGTCATAGGAAAACAACGGCTTACCACCCCCAAACAAATGGGCTAACCGAGCGACTCAACAGAACTCTAACCGATATGTTGTCCATTTACGTTGACTTGGAGCACCGTGCGTGGGACAAGATATTGCCGTACGCCACTTTCGCTTACAATACTGCTGTGCAGGAGACTACTAAAGTGACGCCATTCCAGCTAGTCTATGGTCGAGTAGTTACCACACCATTAGATGCAATGCTGCCTGTAGGCGACAATACAGAGCACAAGCCTGACATCAGCGAATTCATTCAGCGAGCCGAAGAAGCACGGCAGTTGGCGCGACATCGCATAAAACAACAACAACGCGTGGATGCAAACCGTTACAACCTTCGTCGGAGAGGAGTCGACTACGCACCAGGCGACCTAGTTTGGATTTGGACTCCTGTGCGGACGCCTGGCCTTTCCGAAAAGCTCATGCGCCGCTATTTCGGCCCTTACCGAGTCCTTCGTCGCGTCAGCTCTTTGAACTACGAGGTGTCACCGGAAGGACAAGTGAGCTCATCAAGATGCCGAAGGAGCACAGAAATCGTGCATGTAGTCAGAATGAAGCCCTACTATGACAGGCAATGAACACCGAACTATACACACCCGATTATGAGGAATACCTATTTCTCCATTGGAAATCACGCTGTCAGGCGATCTCAGCAACACTGCTTTTTACGCATCGGGACGATGCGTTTTCGGAGGAGGGATAATGACGCAAGGCAAACGCAGTATTCAAACTACGCGCGCCAGTTCATGCGCCCCCCAAGAGATCAGTAGCTTGATGATCAAACAAGAAAAGGCCGTGACGGCGCGCGCTTCCTCAGCACGGGATTTTGATGAAAAAGAAGTGGACCACCGCTCGAGGGTTTTCTCTCGGAGATTGATCCCTTTTTGCTGATCGCCTGTTAGAGACGCCGCTACTTTTCGGGCACAAGTTCGCCCCCAATAAACAGTTATTCGTACACCATTTGGATTGTACGTAACAATATTATATATCAATGGCTGCCTGGACATATCGGTATTACCGGAAATCTATTAGCCGATGATGCAGCCCGCTCAGCCCATGAATAAACCCGTGTAGTCCCGATTCCTCTATCATGGAATGATGCAGCAAGACAACTTTACCTGCTGGCTCGAGATCTCACACGCACGTTCTGGTCGTCTACCAGCTTCCAAAGGCGTCATTTTTATGAACTGGATCCTTCGCTCAAGCTAAAGCTACCATCACAACTTTCCCGCTCCGATGCGACACTGTTATGCCGCCTTCGGTTGGGTGTTGCATTTACAAAGGTGTACTCCTTTCGCATTGGTATGGCAGACACTCCTACATGCGACTACTGTGGAGCTGAAGAGACCATCGAACACGTCCTGTGCAGTTGCGCTTGCTACGACACACAGCGATGCCAGTTCCGGATGGTTTTGAATCGACTTGACGCCGGACCATTTTGTGTGCAGAAGATACTAGGGCCTTGGGCATCTGCCTCAGTGGCGCAGAAAGCAACAAAATCACTGCTACTTTACCTCAAGTCAACAAACCTGAGCGACCGCCTGTAGACTGTGTGCGCTCCCCGAGTGTGCTCGTGATTGTGTGTACCTTCTCATCTTTCTGCAAACTCTTTTCTCCCCTTTATTCCTTCCCCAGTGCAGGGTAGCAAACCGGGTGTGCGTCTGGTTAACCTCCCTGCCTTGCCTTGCATCTTTATCTCTCTCTCTAGGTTAGGTAAACTGATCGGCTTTCCTTTTTTTTGTGAGTATATGTAAAAATGCAGTTGGCTTAGCTGGCATAATGTTTGCACCTTTAATTGCTTATTTATTTTGTTTGATTTTATTAACTTCTTTTCATTTTGTGCTTGAGGCTGTTTGAATTGTAGTATGCTTATGCAATAACTACTTTGAAAAAATGTTTGCTACGACAAGTCTCAAAACAGAGCGGGCATTGCAAGTTAAAAGAAAACAATGCCAACTTATCACAAAAGTTATTTTGTGAAGGAAATGAAATTACCCTTTTTTGAAGACAGGCCGCAACCATGCAAACTGTAAAGGCCTACTTTGCTGGAAGCACGGTGATGAGCACGTACTAACATGCACCTCTAATAATCAGCAATAATTTTTCATAAAATCAGGAAATCGTTGGGGGGAGACATTGTGAATAATTGGGGAGGAGCGGGGGACAGAGTAGAAGAATTTTATTATTCTACTTAAAAAACTACCTTTGAAAGTTTCAGCAAACGTAAAGCTATCGAATTACAAATATGTAGAAAGCTGTGGCCAGTTTTGAGCTTTGTTCGCGTCACTAAGGTATGTTTTTACTATATATAGGTCGTGTGACACGAAGTACATGGCAAGTGCTTCTTTATAGTGAACGCTTATTCTGTCTTTTTTTTTTCGTGTGTGCGTTTGGTCTGTTTTAGAAGTTGATTTTTCTCGTAGACTCACAGACCAGTGCTCTCAGTTTTTGTGCCTCTCGCATGATATTCATTTCTCGTGTATTTTTCTGTTAAATTATGCAGGAAGCAATTAGGTGAACCCTTGTGTCATCAAGTAATCTGATGAAAGGTCCTTTAGTGATAGTGAAGAGTTTGTGGTGAAAGAGGAAGACGAGATGGCGGCCAACGTGGTCGTGTCATTGTCTCGCCACTTCATAATGAAAGAAAGGGGGGCGGAGAGTTGTTCCCGATGGCCGTGCATTCTCTGTTTGTTGTGCATCGTTTTGCAGCATTCTGAGCTTCGTTTCGAATCACCGAACCTGAAAGTTGTTTATTTCAAGTGACCTGTTTTCTTGCGTTTTGTTTTTGTGGGTTTTTTTGGTATGTTTGTTGTCTTCTTTTCCGAAAGGCTGGATCATCAACCAGAAACTGCTCCTAATTTCAAGTAAATAAAAAATAAGAACTGAATTGCTTTCTAGAATTTCGTCTGCTAGAGCTCTGTGAAAACAAAATACACATCTGTACAGTGCTCTCATAAAATTTGGGACTTCGTTCATCCAACCCATGCGTGAAACGATCAGCATACAATAAACAAAAAGCGGAGAAAAAAACTCAAAGAATGCTTTATACCTCACTGAAATTCCGTTCGAGCGAAGTAAGTATACATTTGTAAAATACTCCGGAGGTTCCACTCAAAAGCTCCGGGTATCCGGAGTGAAAAACCCGCGAAAAATGCTCCGGAGGTGTCACGTAATTACTAAGGCCAGCCGCAGGGAAATGCCACGAAAAGGTATTCCTGCAGCGCCACAATTTGCTCCGGTCAGCTGGAGTGAAGTATCTGTTAAAAGTACTCCAGCTGTGCTACGCGATTCCTCCAGCCAGCCACGGCAATATTTGCACTGAATAGGGAATACGCTAGAGGACAATCTTTTCACTCTGAGCTCGGAGTAAGTTTTTTTTTTACAGTGTACCACTACGTAAGTGGGCAGTGAACAACAACCTGCCCCAAAGATTTCTTTTTTTTTCATTTCGCACGGGCACACGCACGCATACAGGCACACGCAAGAACATGCGTGAACTATTTGACCCCCCCCCCCGCCGAAAAGAATGTTTGGCTACGTTACCGCGTGTAAATGTTCCTATTTGTAGATCCAGAGGGCAAAACGCTAAGCCGGCGCCTAAGACACTCAACAATCAAGGCGTGACCTGGAGAAGTTCCCTTCTTCGAGTCCGATGTAGACTCTCTCAGAGCTTCTACTTCAAGTACGGTTGCGCAGTACCAACTATGCCATAATTGATCATTTTACAAATTTGTCAAGTACACACTATGCGTCTGCCAGCCAGTTGTGCCCCTCTCTAGCTGCAGAATTCGCTGATGGTATGGTTGATAGAATATAACTCATGGCAGAGCCTCTTTGTAAGTGGGTTGCGTTGAACTACTCACTCGTTGAGCAGTTCACATGACGTGATGCCAAATGGAATTGCGTGCTTTGCCAAGCAATATATGCATAGCTTCTACCTCTCGCTTGGCTCTCGCTAAATACTCGCTAGACTCTCAAGTAGAACACTTTCTTGCAACAGAGAACATCTGTGTTCTATATAGACTGGAAAAATAAGTTGTCTTTCTAATTCGCTACTGCGGCAAAAGGTGCTGAGAATATAAACAGCAAAACATGCTGCAGTGAGCTCATACCAACGTAGGCTGTAGAACAGTGTTGGCAAATTTGTAGAAAGATGACTAGTTTTCATTTCACAGAATTGCTAACTTTTCTGCAATGATTACATTTTCAATGAGCCGCTGCTCTTACGAGGTAATAGCGATTTCTATTAAAACATGGTACATAAGTGCACTCTAAATTGTCTGCCTGACTTTTTTAAGGTTTATGCATCTACGTCTGGATTTTTACCGCCTCATCAGCTGAGGAGACACGAACAAGTAAGTGAGCAACGCTCTAGTCGTGCTAAGCCTAAAGGACATTTGTGAAGCATAGCACCTTGTTTGTTTTCTCTTTATTTATTCACCACTTTTGTCTTTCGTCTTTACCTCACCCATCTATAATTTATACCATCTTATTTTTGTGTTTCTGTTTCTTTTCCCCTCTTTCTCACTCGTTATATAAATAAATAAATATATATATATATATATATAAATATATATATATATATATATATATATATATATATATATATATATATATATATATATATATATATATATTTATACCAGGTTCTTTGAACGTCATTCACGCTGGACCCGACGTATTGTAGGCAAAAAGGGGCGACGAAACTTTCGTGGAAGCGTCTTTACTAAACGTTTTCAGCTGGTGGACCAGCCTTCGTCATTCTTCTTCGATGTAAGTGAAATGAAGCGGTACTGAAATGAAGCGGTACTTACATCCTCCGAAGAAGGCTGGTCCACCAGCCGAAACTGTTAGGATTAAATAAATATTTTATTGTTTTGTTTCCTATACTGCACTATTCTCGAAGTTTATAACTATATATATATATATATATATATATATATATATATATATATATATATATATATATATATATATATATACTCTAGCCCGAAACGTCGAAATAAACCACGTTGTGACCGCTCACGGAGTATCTACTAGACTATATCTATATATATATATATATAAGGGAAAGAAGTGTATACCTAAGGGCTCGTTTTTTCGTGTTTTAACACTATATTATTGAGATATAACAGACAGTAATGCCAAGGAATGTACAGGGGAAGTTATTAAAACAAATGGAATGTAAATAAGAAGAAAGAAAAGTGGATGAAAAAATTACCAACTGTGAGCATATATATATATATATATATATATATATATATATATATATATATATATATATATATATATATATATATATATATATGAGAGAGAGAGTGTGCGTGTGTCGACGAGCTGATGGACAATGACAGTTACGATTCGCACGCATTTTGAGGGCATCAAGCATCGTCGTTCTTCTTCGATAAAGAGGGAGAGAGAGTTTTTTATTTAATAGCAGAATATTTAGCTGGCGTGTGTACATCACTGTCTTGCTCCTCTGCGTTCGGGAAGGAGATTGGGGTCTGAAAAACAAAAAGAAAGAGAGACAAAATAATTAAAAGTTAAAATAGAAAAAAGTAATTATGCACATGTTTTTTTTTCTTTTGGGCGGGAAAGTGTGCTGACAAAATGGCTTATTACCGAGTTTTCCAAGTGCTCCTACAGTGTGTATAGCTGACCGATATTGTCCAAATAAGTGAATGAAAGTTTCATGGCATACCTCCGTAGCGTGAAGCAGGGGAAAGGGCCCAAGACACAATAATCTGATAAAGTTCTTCGGGTCAACAGATATATGCAGCGTTCATAGAGCGAACGCTGATCGGCATACGCTCGGCACTCAAACAAGATATGTTTTACAGTTTCTATGGAGCCACAGTTATTGCAGTATGGACTTTTTAATTGACCGAAGCGGTACCGTCCGTTGTTTCCATAAGCACTGTTCAGCTTGAGACGGCGGTACAGAGTTTCGAGGCGTCGAGGGATTAGGGAAGGAAGTCTAGTTCTTAGATGTGGATGGATAAAGTGGTGGAAAGCGTAATGATGCGTCGGGGGGTTCCAGAGCCTCTTCTTTTCTTCGGAACCAAGCCTTTTGTCCAGCTGGGAAGCACCTCATTTAGTAAAAGAGTTCTCCTGTAATTTTGCTTTTGAAATCATTTGTAAGCCACTTGATCTGATTTTTTATTGGCCAGTATACCTCAATGAGCTAGTATTCATTGCAATGTGATAGCGTGACCTGCGGTAATTGCCAAATGGTGTATGTACACTATATCGAATACAATCGGGTGAAAATTACTTTTCTTTAGGATGGTGAACAGTAGTTATAGTGCTCCCTTGAAGTCAGTGAAGATCACCCATCGGTTTGGCGTTTGGCGTAGGATGTAGAGGACTGCTTCTTTTTTTCATGAAGTTCTGCCGTCGTTGATGATGTCCTGCGTTGTAGCCGATAAGGTAGACGTTGTCCTATAGAGAGAACATAGAGGCCATATGACAAAATCTCCTGAGTAGTTCAAGCGTCAGTATAACTATCATAATTATGAGAATGCTGAGTGTAATGCTGGGCTAATTATAAGGGAGCAGTCAGCAGCAGTGGGGTCTATGCAATGCGTCTCTTCGCTTCATCGATGCCAGGTACATACCGTTTATTATAAAGAGGTTCAAGCGTTCAAGGAGGAAATCTTGGAGGCTTTAACTTCTTCGGCTGCCTAATATCACTAAGTTGCTGCATTTGCACAGCTTGGCGGAATGCTGAATTGCTGCGGGTGAGATTTACGCGGGACAGAAAATGCTTATTCCCATGTAGAGCAAGGCCGCAATGAGCGCGCAATATTAGTTCAGTGCAGATGACATCTATATTTTATAGATTGGCAGGTCAAGTGGTGATGTCGTTGGGGAAGCCGTGATTGCTACTGTGAAGAAATGCGCCCCGGTGGTGTGTAGGACGTCGACACCAGGCGCTTCATTTCAATGATTGGTTCTACCTCTTGGAGACTTTTTGGCGAGAGATTTGCGCGGACAAATGCTTTGAGTGCTGCACACAACATAGGAATCAGTATGCTTGTGACATCTTGGTCGGTGTTTCCGTGTTGCTGGCTCTCGTGGATCTCCTTGTCGTGTTGCGGCGACTGAGACTAGTGACGGTAGTGCTGGCTTGGTGGGTCTTGTGAGGCACGTTGCGATTATTTTGATGAAGGTGACAAGTGCATTCATTTTCCACATTTCTTTTTAGTAACATCTACATACGTGTTACCAGATGTCTTTTCGCTTTGTGGTTGTTGTTTCTGGGAGACGTCTTTCGTACTCGTGAATACCACATCAGAGATAGGCGGTGGTTCGTGTCGCCTCGGTGGTTTCCCTTGTGCTTACTTCAATGTGCGTGCGAGTGTAGCAGCTTTCTTTTTAAAGCATTCTTCATTAGAAGCATGGTGTGCACCACCGCAGTTTGCACAGGTGCAGTTCTTGTGTGAGCGAGGCCCAGCACACACTTTGCAGTGCACTGAGCCTGTGAATTGTCTCGATATGTGACCATGCCTTCGACCCTTGTAACACTGTGTAGCTGCCCCAACGTATTCGGTGACCAGGTGACTACACAAACTAAGCCCAAATAATTTAGGTAGTCGTCAATTCTTGCTACATTCCAAAATGACAGATTGACGACATACCTTTTTGACTTTTCCTTCCTCTTCGGCTGTGAAGGTGGTGAGCTTCTTTGCTGAAACGAGACTTTGATCTCGTAGATGGTCTTGTAGTTCTTCATTTGAGTAGCTCAAAAAGACATCTTGTATTTTTTTTCATAGTTCGTTGTGTATGAGTACAGAGCTCGAGTTTCTACAGCTGCGCCAGCCAGTTCCTTCACAGTGAGCAAACGGTTTGCCGCGGGCATGTTCGACACTGTAACTCCCAAGCTTCCATCCTTGTTGACGCGATGGTTGAGAACTTTTTCTTCAGCCAACGTTACAACCGCTGATGCCACAATGTTAAGGTCGACCTTCAATAAGCTTTCTCCTTCCACAGTAGGTTGGAAGGTGACAAGAACGCCAGTACCTCTTTTTTACTTGTAGGACACAATTGTGAAAGGCGCTTGGTCTAAATCCTTTTAATTTTCCTCCGAAAAATTGGGACTATCCTGCTCATCGTGCCGTCGCTTGTTTACAGGGACATGGTATGCAGTTCCTTCTACAGAGGCTGGAGGAGTAGTATTGCTACGGCCGCCATAGATGCGGCATCAACTGCTTCTGTCGGTGATGTTCCGTGCCGTGGTGGGTACGGTGCCACGCACCTAGAAGTCCGCTTCACGTGTTTCCCCGAAAGGACGGGAGCCTCTAGGTCGTTGCGGGTGGAGTACGAAAGCCTGGAGAGTGATAGGGACTGTCAGACTGACAAGATTGTCAAAGAAAATAGAAACTGGCCTCGCAAAGCCCATGTTTGTTCTTTTGCTTGTTTGTTTGTTCCCCTAGACAAATTGAACGTACCCACTTTGAGGAATTGGCTAAGAACGCAACGTTGAAACTGTTATGTTATTTTAGGTAAGCTATGAAATTAAAACCAAGAAATTAAGAAATTTAATGGCAGTAATATGTAAAACTATTCAATTTAACTACAAGTAATAACATGTTTTCGACCTTCTATTCACGACTTTTGTATTAAACTGATGGGAACAATAATAAAACATAGGTATTAACCTATTTAAACGGGGAATAACTTTAAATGCCAAATTAAAATGATACTCTTTGATAGTTTTATTGAAATTACACACGGCATCAAAGGGATCCTTGTGGTGGTATTCCAAGCTTGAGGCACCAAAGCTTCAAACATTTTCCTCCTATAAGGTAACGCCTATTTTTGCAAAAGAAGTGACTAGAAGTCAAGTACTAATAGAAGAATATTTTAAACATGACAAAAAGTAATTAGAAATATTCTACAGTTCTCCGCACAATTGTCAGAGAGGTGATACTGTAAGACCTACCCCGCACCCGCAAAATTAATTTGGGGGGACAAGGCATCGAAATTTGTAGCATCGTAACTTCATCGTCTTTTTTTTGTCATTCGATGAAGCAGAACAGATTTTCGCATCTGTCGGTGTTATTTGCCACGAACCAGAACTAAATTTTCGCATATGCTTGCCTGGTTGCGCATGATACCGACAGATGGCACCGCTTGTCCAGGCCATGTAAGTTTGTGACTGTGGCGATGGGCTAAAGTTTTCACGCCAAGACATTCGTTTTAAAACAAACACCATTTAAAATTGCCATAGAAAGACGGCAAAAGCTTGTGCAGTGCATTACGACTTCACAAAGATCGAATAATATTATCAGGCAAGTAAGCAACTTTCTCACAATGAACAGCTTACCGTACAGAGATAGACGTGGTCACAGTGTAAACGGCATTCTTTACGGAAAGTATTTCAGCGTGTTGAAGTCTGTGCAAGGACACTCTTCACAGGAACGATATTATGCTCACTTTCCATGAGGTAAGCCCGCAGTGCTAGTTATGGTACCCGAGTACCAAGACAAGGTGCAGTTATCAGCTGCGAGTGTGTAGTGGCTGTTATCACATGCGGCTCTTAATGCAATACCACTTGACACTCATAGCACACCCGCTCACATTAAAAAAAGTAATCGCATGCTCAAATACAGATGCCCCGCATAAACACAAACGGTGACAGCAGGCAAAACAGACACTGCAGCAGCATCCAGGTACCGTCTCTTCCATCGCCTGGCAAAGCGTGACATTACGCACATGATCTTGTCAATAAATCTCGCAAGCCAGGTGAGTGTTCCAAGGCAATCTATAAAATTATTTTGAAACAGTCTGCGAAACTTTGAAGGCTGTGATTTAGCATACATTTGGAAACCTGTATATCCATGCACTCACTAGATTTCATTTAGGTAGGTTGATCTCGAAAATTCGCTAGAGTGGACCTTTTACGATCTACGCAAAAGCAAGTTGGCCGCCCATTACGTTGCACCCCTGAATATTGCTATTAAATGCGAACCACTTCTTAGCAAACTTCGATGAATTTGAGCATATCTATCTATCTATCTATCTATCTATCTATCTATCTATCTATCTATCTATCTATATATCTATCTATCTATCTATCTATCTATCTAACCTCCTACGACTTTTCGCTCTCCTGGCCGTTTTAATTATGGTATCGATACCCAACTTGGTATGCCATAACATGACTGTATGAAGAACATATTTAACTAGTCATAACATCAAAATTATATATATGTTATGAATTTCATAATTAACATTTCATGGCCCTGCAGCTTTTGTGGTGGTTTCGTTCACAAGCCTGTTGCAAAATTGGTATGATATGGCATGATTGCAAAGCGAACACAAGCGACCGACACTAACATGCTAAACATTACATGCATGTCAAGTAACAATATGAGTACATGACACGTTCATGATGCGCTCGTGGCCGTTTCCCTAGCTTTATATATACCAAATTCGGTATTACAGTAGGTAAACGAATGACGAAGTTATGTGATACTGGTGCAAACATGATGAACATGACATGCGTGTCACGTGACAACATGACTATATGCCACGCTTATTATGCGCTCACGGCCGCTTCGCTAACTTGATATGTACCAAACTCAATATTACGCGATGCGAATGAACGATATAGGTAAATGACACATCCAAACTATATAATCACGACATGCGTGTCTTGTAACAACATGTCTACATGCCCCACTAATGATGCGCTCGCGGCCGTTTCGCTATCTTCACATATGCCAAATTCGGTGTTACGTCATGCCAATGGATGACGGCGGGATGTGACTAGTGCAAACATAATAATCATGAGATGCGTGTGAAGTGAGAACATGACTACATGTCTAAGTCAAGGCGCCAATACATTTTGACATGACGCGTGCGCGTATTCGCTGGCGTTCATTTTGTCGCGTCACGCCGGTGTTGCCACGCCAGGCACCAGTCTTGCCATTGGTACGCCTGGGAGTCCACAACGAACGTCGTTGCCTCTGCAAAGGCAATCAAATAAACTGTACAAGAATGAATCTGGTTTAAATAAAGAATTGTACATTCTGCCACCTCCTCAGCGCTCAGCAAGGTTAAATCATTCAAAAACTGTAAGACCATATGCTCCTAAAAATAACACATTCAAGTACTCCTTTTTGTAAGAACCATTGAAGACTGGAATTCACTGCCTTCCGACTGCGTGCACGCTCCGACTTCTTCTAGTTTCGACCTCTGTGTTAGGAACCTTATGTAACCCTCTCCTGTTGGGATGGTGAAAAACTGTCTGCAGTATTCCTTAAATAAATAAAATAAATAAATCTGTGTCAAGGCCAGCGTGTGAGCCTGCCTGACGTCATCATCTCAAAGACGTCATGCGAGCGGCGCCATACAGTCTGGCGAGTTTTACGCAATGCCTGGCAACATCACTCGTCCTTGGGTGCAGCCTAGCGCAGTGGCTCTGGAATATACAATCAAGACGCAATCCAGCGGTGGTTCCTGCCTGGAGGAATCTGACATCATGGCCAGCGGCACTTTTTATTGCACGTTGGTGACGTAAAAGTCCACCCGGTGTCTATGAAAAAAGCAAAGCGGCGCGTTGCCAGCTGCTGACCTATCTGTCAGAGAGAAGCCGGCGTATGCGTCAGAGAGAAGAAATCTCGGCTCTTCGAGTCCCTAAGTTGTCGGCCCCAGTGCTGAATTCGTAATGCCTCTTTTTTATGCTGTACCTAAACCTCGCCTTAATTCACCGTCGTCTCGTCCGCTATTCTACCAGCACTGCTCAGAAGCAGTCACGAGCTAAGAAACACACGCTACCATACGGCTGGTTACCTTGGCGGCACGTTTCGGAGCAGTGGCGCCTTCGGGACCACGTTGGCGTCGCACCTCGAAACAGTGTATGGCAGCTATAGGCAGAAACAGTGTATGGCAGTGTATGGCCGGCGTCAGCGACATTGATGTGGTGAGTGACTAATGTTTCCCTCTCAGTTCAGCAGACTACTCTAGAACAGGGTATAGTAGCTTACAGAAGGGCTGTGTGAAGCATTAGAGTAAGCTTTGATCGTTTCAAGCCAAGTCAGAGCGTTTTCAAACGAAAGTTAATGCGGCGGGTGTAAACACGGCAGTGTTAAAAATTGCTTGCGCGTCTTGCTAGTCAACTTATAGCGGGTGCAGTAAGTAGATTCTTAATATGGGTAAACAGCAAGAGGCTAGTGTGAACGATAAAGAAGCTTAAGGGGAAGGAACTCGTCGAAATTTGTGAGGAACTTGGCTTTACTTTGGGCGGTGCGAAAATAAAACAAGCGATCCTCGAGATCATGAGGGATTCAGCAGTGACGACTGAGGAAGTCGATGAGGCCTGGGTGGATATCAAAGGACGCCGCGAGGAGGCTGAAAGGCGTGAAGTTCGCGAACGCGAACAAACTGAAAGGCGAGAACACCGTGAGGAGGCCGAGAGACAGAAGCGCCTCGAGTGTTAACGAATAGAATTGGCGATCCTACACTGTTAGCAGGCACTTAGTGTTCCTTCTGCTACAGTTCAAGTCATCGGTCATAGAATCGGCACCAACTGCCACCGTTCGTAGAGGATATGGTGAAGTATCATGTCAAGTTCGAATACGTCTGTGAGCGAAATGCCTTGGAGCGGTCTCTTTGGGCACAGAACATGTTAGCTCTTCTTCCCGGCGAAGTGTCCGACGTGATAGCGTGCTTGTCGAGGGAAGCGTTTGAGAGTTATCACGAAGTTAAGGACGTGCTTCTGAGATGTTAAACGTTGTCACCCGAGGCTTTCCGGCAAAGGTTCCGGTCACACACACAGTGATCGTGTCGTGTTTTCGCGCTCAAATTAACTTTCAGTAATTATGTACCAACTAGCCCAACAACAAGTTATTTTAGAATAAAAGTAGTGCACACCTCCATCCATCACCCCCTATCTAATCCAGTAGAGCGTATCCATTCTGTTCTGAAACGGATACTCGGAGCTCTTTTCTACGAGCACAAATGCGACTGGGAAGCGTGTATTTCTCCCGCTATGTTCGCTTTGAGATCTTCTCCACATTCCGAGCCCCGGACATCACTCATGCGGAGGAAGCCGCCATAGCTCTCGCCACAGCGGACCCCACATCTCGATTTATTATTACCGATTCGCTGAGCGCGTGTCAGAATCTTGCTAAAGGTTGTATCACCGTTCGCGCTGCCCCACTCTTTAAGCGCTGTGATTACATGGATCACCCGAATACACGTTTCGTCATCTGGACTCCAGCTCACGCAGGAACAGGTGGTAACGAGGCTGCCGATGCCTCGGCCCGTGCGCTGGATTTCCGGGACCCGCCTCGCACTTCATCGCCTGATGATCCAAAACCTAAATCAGTAACCTTCTTTAGCAAAATTACAGCAATGTACAAATCGAACGGGCTCTGATTTACGCCCCCAGCGCCAGGCCTGACTAAGTCTGACGAGCTCTGGCTCTTGCGCCTTTACACCAACACAGTATTGTGCCTGGCTACACTTAAGCACTTCAATCCAGCCTTCTCCGGGAAATGCCCGCAGTGTGCTCATCCTCTTGCGGACATTTTTCGCATGGTGTGGGCATGCCCTTCTAACCCGGCGGTTCCCCCAATCACTTTCCCTACACCCCTACCCAAGGCTGCCCTGCTCGGCTGCTTGGCCTTGGCAGGCCAAAGAGCCTTCGTGGCCAGGGCGCGTGCCGCCGCAGAAGCCACAAGGGTCCCGGACGCGAGTTCACAAAGGTGAGCGGATAGACCCACCCACAAGGCACCGAGCCCGGCGCTCTTTCAAGCCTTTCGGAAGCTGCGCGCTCATTTATTCGTGCGTGATGTCGTCAGCAAAAATGGCTGCGCCCTTGACGATGCTGCAGGCAGCTGCAAGACAAGACTTCGCGCGCGCTGTGTTTGCTGAGGTGATATTGATCGAGAAAAACACCTTCCGAACATTCGGAGGGACGCGTGGAAACTTCAAGTGTGCCGAGAAACGCTGTGAGCGTGCCTCTACCGAAGCTGCACTTCACTGCCGCCGGCAGTGATGGTCCGCTTTCAACGACTGCAGGAGACACCAAAAAGAAGACCGTCGTATTCAGTTAAGATTAAGAAGACGTCAAGATGCTGGTCTTGGTAAGTTCTTTTTTGCAGTTCCGAACAGAGCCATAAAATGCTTGCTTACGAGACCATCGGTGCGCTCAATTTCGCAAACGATTCTCGGGCAGGCACAGCTTCGGTTACTACGCTACCCTGCGCGAGCACGACTATTTCTTCTGTTGCACAGTGCATTTAGTGCGCATAGACTTCAGTGGAATAAACTAAACCACAACAAAAAGAAAATTAAACTGCAAATCACAGGTTTGAGTGTTTGTCGAAAGCTATAAAATAATAAAAAAGTACGCACGCGTTACTTGAGGCTTCACCGCGGAGCTGCTATGTATTTGGGGAAGGCATGTGGGAATCTTTACGATCGCGTGCCCAGAGTAAGCATCATGTTGCAAATCACTGCAGTTAATGTGGGAAAGAGTGCATTGCGTACATCAAAAATGCAATCGAGAATCGTTAGCGGTTTGAGCTTGCATTCTTTACACGTACATAATTGACAAATGTCCTGTGAATGAAGAGAATAACCAGCTGCAGCTAAGTTGCGCGTAGTAAAAAATGCGCCCTCCTTCGCATTCCCTTTTACAGAGAATGCATGTTCGCGTAAGGCATATGAATTATGATTGTGTGCCGAGTGCACGTGAGAGGTAGTGCTACACTAGCTATAGGGCTGTGAATGATCAGCTTATGAACAGTTTATAATGTGTTTGCAGCACCTTGCTGAGAAATTCCTTGGGTCCTTTGAAACACTGCTAGCTTTGGCTCCATGAAAAAAAAAGAAGAAAACATCATTACACCTCAGGTTGACTGGTAATTTTTCATTTGTTCAGATTATGCTAATATTATTACGATAATTATACTTAATGGTGTAACTAACAAAATGGCCCAATGCTATGCTATTGACACAAATTTGTTATGCATTGTATAAAAAGCACATACCTAAATTTCGGTGATCTTGCAAAAGTTAGTTCACAATTTTCTTTCAATGCACAATAACCTCGGCCTATCGTACAAGTTGCTAACAGGTGGTATGTAAAAAGACTGCAAATAACCTCGGCCTATCGTACAAGTTGCTAACAGGTGGTATGTAAAAAGACTGCACATAATACAGAGACACATTCTCTCCTTGTCATGATTTCTAACTTCTTTATTTATTACCTCAGTCCTCGTAGTTGCCTATGCAAGAAATCACTTGTCTTTTGCAACTGCTTAAGCTTGCTTCACTTCCACAGCACTTGTTTTCTAACCTACCCGGATGAAAAAGGGGTACTAACTGCAAAATGTTTTTTTTGCTTGCGAGAAATGAAAGGCCCAACCTTCAAGAATGTAGAAAACATACTGCAAAGTGCGAGTGCACCCCGCAAAAGTAATAACAGTATCATTTTAAAAAGCTAGTTTCCATATCTACAGTGCCCTGACATCGTAACACAATATGAGCTCCTTGTCATGTGCTTGTGCGAGAAATCGTGAAACTTGCTCGGCTGCTACGCACTGTGGCTCCATTGCCAACCCACAAGCAGTCAATTTGATTGATTTTCCGACGCTGAGTGGCAATTTTGGTACCTGATATCAACACAACTAGCCAGATTGCAGCATAAAGTCCCTAGAATTGCCTTATGTGTTTCATCGCTAGCACATAGTCCCGAACCTCAATTCTTTGTACAGCTATATTCTGTTTTTGTCGAAGTTCCTTTTTCACTCTCTTTCTGTACTTAGTTTCACTCACTTTAGTTCTCTCTTCTGTAAGCCTAATTATCATTTCAACTCACAGCCACGTTGGCTGGTAAATATGTTGCTTTGCAGGAGCAGTCAAAAGTCAGTTCATGAATGTTTATTTTTGCTTTTGTTTTTTTTTCTCCACTCCTGCAATAGCTTCATTGAGGCTGCAGTATGTAAAAATGCATAAGAAGTGTGCACCCAAGAGACACTTTCTTGGGCTGTGCACGATGATTGATATGTGGGGTTTAACGTCCCAAAACCACTATATGATTATGAGAGACGCCGTAGTGGAGGGCTCCGGAAATTTAGACCACCTGGGGTTCTTTAACGTGTACCCAAATCTGAGCAAATGGACCTACAACATTTCCGCCTCCATCAGAAATGAAGCCGCCGCATCCGGGATTCGAACCCGCGCCCTGCGAGTCAGCAGCCGAGTACCTTAGCCACTAGACCACCGCGGCGAGGCGCTGTGCACGATGAGCTACGTCATTTAAAGGCAGCTCTTCCATCCTTAAAGGAAGTCTGGACACATGCTGAAGTATTACAATATGTCTTAATTAGCTGGCCTCACTAGCCCACTAACTGCTGAATGAAATCAAGCAGTGAACCTGAGCGCAATTCGCTGTTGGTTTACCCGTTTATTGGGTTGATGACTCGGTGAATCTGGTTCACTGTCTCACTAATACTGACTTTTCGTTAGACATCTTTTAGTTTAGAAAGGAAATCAGACTGTTGGTATGGCCTTTTTTGCATTTGCTGCCACCAACCATTTACAAGCCATAACCTTTGGATTTTTTTACAAAATTCTCCTATGTCCATGTGAGTGACTTCCAACGGTGCAGAAAAGTGTTGTGGCTGTACCATATGTTGAGTCAGCTGCCTAAACTTTACTTTATTATTCTGGAATTCATGATATGATTATCTTGTTGTTTCTTCTTTTATGACAGATCATGTGAACTGCTTGGTTAGCTTCATGTGTATCCACTGGATGCCGTCATGACCACCCAAATCAGAGCAGTCATGATAGAGATTGAATATTTTTTAATTAGTAATAATGGCACTGTGATCAATTCTGCTTGGGTCAGTTTTAGAGCTTCAGTTTCTTCTCAAAGCTTGACAGCATTTACTGCTTTACACAGCAGCTAGTGGAATCCCCAATGCAGATACTGCACTACCGTCTTTCGTGGAAGCTTCTGGGTGCCTTTAGGATGGCCGGTGCTTCTTTCTTTGTTGTCGTGCGATTCACTCTCGCTTTTTTAAACGCGTAGCTGCTGAAACCAACCACAAAAAGTTATAAGGTACTTGGCAGTCTTTCGTCTCGCTATTATAGTATCACTCTTATTCACTATTGTGATTCATGTGCATTCAGCTTGAATGGTAAAGCAGTCTAGTAGACTAAATACGGGATTATCTCACATAATGTTTTAACAATGCAAACCTCTCTCTGCCTCTATTCTTGTGTTCAGTCATTGATTTAGCCACTTGTGGAGCAGTCGGTTTTGTACTCGATGCTAAGCCATCTCTGTGACTTGCTCTGTGATCTTGACACACCTAAAAGTGCAAACTTCTTTGCATGCAACTGTCCTTAAAGAGAACTATAAATGTCGCTAAACAGCAGGTTGCTAAACTCAAAATTTAAACTTATTTTGTTTTATCCTGTCTATTTCGAGGCTAGCCCTTGAAGCAAGGTGGATCAGTGACCGGAGCTGGGATGCTGCCGCGTACTGCTGCTCGGCTCAGTGTGGACAAGTACTGCAATAAGGACAACATCCACCTTTGTGGACTTTTTCTGAAGGCGTTTAGTACACATAATTTCTCATTCTTCTTGACAAGAAACTGTTGTGCAACATAACCTTTGCTAACATTTGAAAGTGTAAAACGAATCCATGAATTGCCAGAGCAAACCTGCTCCCATGGATACTTCATATTTACTTTGAATAAAAAAAATCGCAAATACACTTTGTAGTGCTGGATGTTTTCGCCTTCACTTAACCTAAAACAAGCAAAATCTGGTCTGTTAGGTCATCTGCAAGCACAGTTTACACCACAGTACTGTCTGTCATCAGAGGTGAAATCAAAGTTGAACCCACCTCATCTTTGCAAGGGCTGGGTGTACTTTCCACTGCACAATGACTTCAATTTCTAGCATGTTCATATTCTTTAAATAGAAATGCTTTTTGCTAGTGATATTTTAAACTATCGAAATTTCATCGTTAAGTCATTCGGTCTGTCCTGTCAATTTGTCTGCTGTGTTATGGGTATGTAGGTCAGTCGATCAAAAATGTTTGTGTGTTGCAAAATACGTAAACGAATATGGGTTAGTATATACAGAAGGAGGTCCCATAGCACAAGGCTTAAAGGCTCAAGGCTCCTGTGAAAAATATAGATGTTGAGAACTATAGAAAAATGACAAGAAAAATGCGTTGCCAGCTGCTGCAGGTCAGCAGCTGGCAACGCGCCGCTTGGCTTTTTTTAAAGGCAGCAGGTGGACCTTTACGTCACCAACATGTAATCAGAAGCGCCGCTGGCCGTGATGTCAGTTTCATCCGGTCAGGAACCCCCGCTGGGTTGCATCATGATACTCAATCCCGGAGCCCCTGCACTGGGTTGCACCCAAGGACGAGTAATGTTCCCACGCATTGCGTAAGATTCGCCAGATTGGATGGCGCCACTTGCATGTCGTCTTTGAGATGATGGCGTCAGGCAGGCTCACTCGCTGGCCTTGACACAGATTGCCTTTGCACAGGCAATGACGCTCGGTGTGAACTGCTAGGGGTAACAGCAACCCCGCCGCTAGACAATGCGCAGACGTGTGCGTCAGAGCGTGGCGCAGTGGTTAGTGTACTCAGTTCATGACATCTCGGCTCTTCGTGTCCCTAAGCTGTCGGCCCCAGTGTCGAATCTGTAATGCCTCTATTTTTATGCTGTACATAAACCTCACCTTAAATCACGGTCGTCTCGTCCGCTTGTCTATCAGCTCTGCGCAGAAGCAGTCGCGAGCTAAGAAACACGCGCTACCAAACGGCTGGTGACATTAACGGCGGGTTTCGGAGCAGTGGCGCCTTCGGGACCATGTTGGCGTCACGCTTTGTAACACCATATCGCCCATACCTGTACGGCCGCCCATTCAAGGTTATCAGTGACCACCATTCGGTGTGTTGGTTAACAAGTCTGAAAGATCCTTCCGGGCGATTGGCACGCTGGAGCCTTAGACTACAGGAGTTTGATATAACGATGGTGTATAAGTCGGGAAAACGACACACGGACGCCGACTGCCTATCTCGATCACCAATAGAGTCGGCTGCTGCTTTTGATGAAGAAACAGCATTCCTCGGAATCCTCGACACGTCAACCATCGCAGATCACCAGCATGACGATCCTGAGCTACTTGGCTTAATTAATTATTTAGAAGGACGAAGCCAGAATGCACCCAAAGCCTTTACAAGAGGACTATCGTCGTTCTGTCTGCGAAACAATGTCGTTTACAAAATGAACTTCTCGTCAGACGGGTCCACCTACCTGCTTGTCGTCCCTACCACTCTTCGATCTGAGGTGTTGCAAGCGTGCCACAACGAGGTAACATCTGGACATTTAGGCTACACGCGCACACTGAGCAGAGTTCGAGGGAGATATTACTGGCCTAGACTCACCGCTACCGTGAAGCATCATGTTCGGACCTGCCTCGATTGCCAGCGGCGCAAGTCACCTCCAACGAAACGAGCCGGTTTGCTACACCCTGTCCAGATCCCGACAACGCCGTTTGACCAGATCGGAATGGACCTTTTGGGCCCACTTCCCACCTCTAGTGTTGGTAACCGTTGGGTTATAGTGGCGACCGACTACCTTACTCGCTACGCCGAGACAAAAGCCATCCAGAGAGGCACAGCAGAGGAGGTAGCCCGGTTCTTCATAGAGAACATTGTGCTGAGACACGGTGCGCCATCGATCGTTATAACAGATCGCGGAACCGCATTCACGGCCGCGCTTTTAGATCATGTGTTGGTGCTCAGCGGTACTATTCATCGCAAGTCGACAGCTTACCATCCACAAACCAACGGGTTGACCGAGCGACTTAACAAAACTCTAGAAGACATGCTTTCAATGTATGTGGACTTCGAACACAAAAACTGGGACGAGATTCTCCCTTACATAACGTTCGCATACAATACTGCGAAACAAGAAACCACACGGATGACCCCATTCAGCCTTGTTTACGGACGAGAAGTAAGAACGATGTTAGACGCGATGCTGCCACACGAATGCGATGACAACGAAACGAGTGCTGACGCGTTTACTCAACGCGCAGAGGAAGCCAGGCAGCTCGCACGTCTGCGAATATACAAACAGCAAGAGTACGACGCGGGACGCTATAACCAACGTCATACACCTGTAACGTACGAAACCGGGGACAGGGTATGGGTGTGGACACCTGTACGAAGACGGGGACTATCCGAAAAATTGCTCAGAAGGTACTTCGGACCTTACCGAGTTCTGCGACGACTAAGTGACGTTACCTATGAAGTCGTCCCGGATAGCCCAAACTGTTCAAGGCGTCGCCAGCACCGACCTGAGCTTGTGCACGTAGTGCGCATTAAGCCATACGTCAGCGAGTGACTCTGCGAGGCACCGTCGCTTCTACAAAGTGACTTCTTGCGCAAATTACTGTCTCAGCTATAGCATCGGGGCGATGCTCTTTTAAGGGGAGGCAAATGCCGCGCCCGAAACAAAGAACGAAGACGATGTGCGCGCCAACAGCCTCGTGAAAAGGAGGACTGAAGAAGACGACGTACTTTCGTTTTCGGCTCGCCTGCTCTTGGCTCCTGCATAAAATCACACGCCATCTGTTCTCGGACTCAACGTCTCAGTGCACTGCTTACGTTGAACCGCGACAATATACTCGCAGGGGCGCACTACGCTGCGTTGCTTTGACGCATGCACGTTTCAGCGCATCAGGCATCCCTCCATCACGAAAACAGGGAGACACAGTGTTGTCTGGGTAACGCATCAGTGCGAAATTCAGCATGTTGCATTTCGTGCCGGTGTCCGTCGAGTCGCGCCGATGGACGCTGGTCGCACCGGTCGCCCCTGGCGTCATACTATAAAGTGCTCGCATTTTGCTAACGTAGCGCCGCTGTGCCCAGTGTGCACGGGCGTCAACGCTACATTGGAGTACATGGGGCCCTTCATGATGCGCTCGAGGCCGTTTTGTTAATTCCACACATAGCAAATGTGGTGATACGTGACGTCAATGAATGACGAAAATATATGACTGGTGCAAACATGATAATGCTGACATGCGTGTCATTTAACAAAATGACAATTTACCACACTCATAACGTGCTCGCGGCCGTTTCGCTAGCTCCACATATACTCAATTTGGTATCACGTGACGTCAATAAATGACGAAGGTAAACGACACATCTAAACATGATAATCATGACACGTAAGTCATGTACTGCATAATTTACCTCCACCTCTTAAGATTTTGCTGATTTTAGATTGACATACCAGCTTCCTCATTCGTGCTTCGTGTATCATCAATTCCCACTTTACGTTGAATCTGCCAATTTTTATTGCGTGGAAGCAATTCATCATCATCATCAACGGCCTGACTACGCCCAATGCAGAGCAAGGCCTCCCGTGATCAGTTATTCAATACTGTCTTGTGCTTTCTTCTTCCACACAATACCTGCGAACTCATTAAATCTCATCCGCCCACCTTAATTTCTGTCGCCCCTTCGTGCGTTGACGTTCTTTGGGAATTCAGTCAGTTACTTTGGTGACCAGTGGTTATCCTGCCTACGTGCTAAGTGCTGAGCCTGTGTCAATTTCTTCTTTTTGACTTCAACTATCATATCGTTCACGCCGGTTTGTTCCCTCACAAACCCGGCTCTTTTAATTGCGAAGCATTTTTGGTGAACTTCTGTGACTTTGAGCGTATCTATCTATCTATCTATCTATCTATCTATCTATCTATCTATCTATCTATCTATCTAACAGCCTATGAGATTTAGCTCTCCTGGTCGTTTCGATAATGGTACTGATATCAAATTTGGTCTGGCATAGCATGGCTGTATGAAGAACATATCTGATGAGTCATAACATAAAAATCACAACATGTATGTCATGAGTGTCATGATTTACATTTCATGGTCCTACAGCTCTTGCGGGGGTTTCGTTCACATGGAATGTTGCAATACTGGTAAGGTATGGCATGATTCCATGGCGAACACAAGCGAGAGACCCTAACATGAAAATCGTGACATGCGTGTACACGACCACATGCCACGTTCACGATGCACTCACGGTCATTTCGCCAGTCTCACATATACCAAATTTGGTTTCATGGTACGTGAATGGATGACGAAGGTATGTGACTGGTGCAAACATGATAATGATGAAATGCGTCTCATCTAACAATATGACTACATGCTACGTTCATGATGTGCTAGTGGCCGTTTCGCTAGCTTAACATGTACCAAACTCAGTAGTACGTGACACGAACGGACGACAGAGATAAATGACACATTCAAACATGATCATCATGACATGCGTGTTATGTAAGAACATGACTACATGCCACACTGATGATGCACTCGCGGCCGTTTCGCTAGCTTTACATACGCCAAATTCAGTATTACGTGACGCCAACGAATCAGAAAGGTATGTGAATGGTGCAAACATAATGATCATGATATGCGAGTTATGTGAGAACATGACTACATGCCACAGTCAAGGTGCCAATACATTTCGACGTGACACGGTGCATGTGCTCGCCGGCGTTCATTTTGTCGCGTCACGCCGGCTTTGCCATGCCAGGCGCCGGTCCTGCCATATACTCGCAGGCACGTGCCGCACTGCGTTGCTTTGACGCATGCGCGTTTCAGCGCGTCCGGCGTCCCTCCGTCGGGAAAAGAGGGAGACGCAGTGTTGTCTGGGTAACGCATCGGCGCGAAATGCAGCATGTCGCGTTTCGCGTCGGTTACCGTCGGGCAGCGCTGACGGACGCTGGTCGCACCTGGCGTATGACTATAGAGTGCTCGCGTTTTGCTAACGTAGCGTCTCTGTACTTTGCGTGTGCGCGCGTCAACGCTATATTGGAGTATGTTGGGCCCTTCATGATGCGCTCGTGGCCATTTTGCTAGCTCCACATATACCAAATTTAGTGTTACGTGACGTCGATGGATCACAATATATATATGACTGGTGAAAACATGATAATCCTGAGACGCGTGTCATGTAAGAACATGACGACATACCACGCGAATAGCGTGCTGGCGGCCCTTTTGCTAGCTCTACGTATGCTAAATTTGGTATCACGTGACGTTAATAGATGAGGAAAGTAAACGACACATCCAAGAATAATAATCTTAACACAGAAATCACGTATGGCATCAATTACCTCCACTTCGTAAGGTTTTGCTGATTTTTAAAGTGACATATCAAAATTTCTCATTTGTGCTTCGCATAACATAGATTCCCACTGTACGTAGGATCTGCCAATTTTAGGGACAAAGCTCCTTAGAGCGGCACCCGTTCGTCCCTGGTAGCCGTTGTAGTGTGTAACAAGTATAACATTTTGTCCTCCAAGGTTGTGCCGGGGAGAGATTTCTTTTGTGCGTTGTCGAACAATAAAAAATAATGCTCAATGTACATGCCAATGGCTGCCTTTGGGGAATGAGAGACAGGAGCATTCGGCTTTTAGTTAACGCGCATGCTGCGACCCCCACTAGCAGCTATTGGCATGTACATTGAGCACTATCTGACAGGAAAAGGTTGCTACGTTATATGCGCTGGGCGTAACCTCCTTGGTTTTAGAAAGGTTTATCGAGGGTTGGGCCGCAGTGCCATGAATACAGTGAACTGATATATACCATGAACTCGAGGTGGTTAAAGGTGGGAAGTAGCCCTGAAGCGCAAGCCGTAATAAAGTGTGCGTGTGCCACCTCTAGTTTAGTTTTTTAAATGTCCGATGGCTGGTGGTGCTTCTATATGGGGAATATATGATGAAAAGATGCGAGATGGTGGTACTTGGAGAGTTGGACGAACGAACACATAGACAGATGCATGGATGGACACATGAATCGACGCAGGGGCGGTTGCATGGGTGAACGCAGTGACGGACGCATGAACAGACCCATGCACCGACGTGCAGATGGACGCGTGGATGGTCACACAGACGGATGCATGGACGGATGGAAGCAAGAACAAATGGACCGAAGAATGCTTCGGCCCACTCTCCATCATTCACTTCGCGCATATGCTGTCATTTTTTTTCTTTTCGCTTGAAGTTACACCAATCAATGCCTTTTTCAGAGCTCGCTGCGTCGCCCTCATTGTATGCTAAACCCTCTTTGTAAGCTTCAAGGTTTCTTGCGCCCTAGGCAAGTACCGGCCAGATGAAGCTGTTATATACCTTCTTCTTGAGGGCTAATGGCTGATTGCCATTCAATATTTGAGACTGCATGCCGAATGTGATACATTCCCTCATTACTTTTAGTTATTTCTTTCTCATAGTTCTGCTTCTAGGTTACTGCCTGTCCTAAGTATACATATTCCTTTACAACTTCCAGCGTCTCTTTTCCTATCGCGAAGTGCTGTTTTCTCCGGAGCCTGTTGCAGATTACTTTAGTTTTCTGCGTGTAAATTTTCAGACCTATTCTTGTGCTTTTGTTACAGTTCAGCAATCAGGAGCGGTATGTTGTCCCATGAGATACTCATCAAGGCAATGTCATCAGGGAATCACAGGTTACAAGGATACTCTCCATTAGCTCTTATCCCAAACTGTTCCCAGTATAGGGCTCTGAAAGTCTTCTATAAGATTGTGGTAAATAACATTACCTGCCTTCCTGCCTAACACACTTTATTATTTAGTTTATGTAGTGCTCAGTGATCCCCTGTTATTGTGGTATGAGCATTACTCTTTATATATATATATATATATATATATATATATATATATATATATATATATATATATATATATATGCATATATATTTATTTATTTATTTATTTATTTATTTATTTATTTATTTATTTATCAGGCAAGATAGCAGTCTCGACAACTCACATCGTAATATCGGGCCCACCCCAAGCGCCGACAGCACAAAATGTCATCCTCTTCTTGTCTATCTGGCTACCTTCTCGCTGCGTCCTCGAGGAGGGTTTATCTTCTTCACTGCATTTTCTTTCCGTACCGCCTCCCCCCCCCTCGGAAAAAAGCTTTCCTGGCGACCTAGGTGCACGAGATGACAGATGGGTGGTATTGCGTTTTAATGCGGTCTATGTGAGGAGCCTGACGTCAACGACGTCGTTTTTCAGGGGACTGCACAAGAGGCTCCACGATGCAATTCACCGTTGATGTTTGTGGGAATGAAGGGGCTGTAATATTTGGTTAGAAGTTTTGCCGTGACACCATGGCTAGTTGAAAAAACTAGAAGCCAGACAAGGTCATCAGGAGCGTAAGATGGACGATTGATTTTCAGAAGGTGTGAGTGGGAGGAGTTCATAGAGATCAATACCAACGCAGTCAAAGGGTCTGGCATGGCATAGCAAGGTAAGAACGAGGTGTGGGAGTTTTTCCGGTGCTGGCAACTGACACAGGACTGAGCTTAGAGGCGAACGAAGTCATATATTCGACACCAGCAGTAGTGGTGAGAAAGGCGACTGTAAGTTTTTAACACGCAAGCATGTGTGCACTGTGTGCCCATATGTCCAAGCGCATCTGTCCGAGCGGAGATGTCTTGGAATAACGTGAAGCCATCGGCGTCTGAGGAATAGCATACCATCCCGCACAAAAAAGTGCTTTACTTGACAGCGCATGCCTCTAGGGATGTCTTGCGAAGGAGGCAACTTCAGCAAGTTCAACAGAGATTTGATACTGAGATCTTCCTGTTTTTCGGACGCATGTCGCTGGCCCAAAGTGCACACATATTGTGCGGTTCGTGAAGAAGGAGACTCGTCACTATGTTATGCCCTGTGAATAAGCCTCTGTTCCACATTGTTTATAAGATGCGTAACAGAGTGGTGGAAGTGCTGGGTATTCCGAATCTTTAATAACGGAATTCCCATTCCTTCGCGCTCGTTGGAGTCGTCAACTTGAGGGACTACCACCAAGCTCAGCAGAAGAGATGCCTTTGCAATCCGATCTCCCGATTTGGTTGCTTCTTTCCATCCTTACAAAAAGCCACCGAGATTTGGCGGGACAGGCGAGGACGACGTGAACGAGTGGTTGAAGCAGTACAAGCGGGTGAGCAAACTTAACGGCTGGGACAATGCCACTCAGCTATCGTATGTCGTGCTCTCACTCGCCAACACCGGCTTCCTGTGGTACGACTTCCACAAGGATACGCTCACCACTTAGACGAATTGAAGAAGAGCTTCGGAGACACCACAACGAAAAAGAAGCAGGCTGAACACACCCTCTTTCAAAGGGCTCAGCTGCTTGGCGACACTTGCACCACTTACATCGAGGAGATTCTTAAGCTCTGTAAACTTGTTAACCCTGGTATTTCCCAAGCAGACAAATTTGGCCATCTTAAAGGCATAGCAGAGTATGTGTACCAATTCTTGATTTCCAAGCAGAAGCTGTCTTCTGTAACCGACATCATAAAGTACTGCCGTACTTTTGAAGCACTGAAAATGTATAGCATCGAAATCTGGCCGCTTGGCTAACGTGCTGACAGTAGCTAGCTTCGATGCTAACCCCTCATCCGACATGACAGCAACAATACGACAGATAGTTCGTGAAGAGCTGCTCCGACGCCGTCAAACAAGCCATCGCAGCAGTGATATTTACTACCGAAGCAACAAGTCTGCACTACCTCCTGCCTCGTCCCCATCATCTATCGATGTGGTGAACATGGACAACTACCGATCTGTGCTTCGGTCCAAGCCGGCAAAGCGGCCTCCCTTCGCGAATGAGAGGCATTGACAAAACATCTATGCCCCGCCGCGGTTCCAGTCTACTTATTCGACGGCAACGTGATACAGGTATGGGCAGATACCCCATGCCAGCTAACGGAAATGAGGGGTTCAGTAACACCGTGGATTTAGGCCACCTCTTATGTGCTATAGCTGTGGCGTCCCAGGCCATATCTCAAGATTTTGTGACCGTCGACAGCCATTCCGAGGAGCGTCTTCATGAGGTTTCTACCATTCTAGAAATCCACACACTAAACAAAACTGAATGAAATAACCTCAAAAACTGGGTAAACCATTTGTCCTCTGGCGCACTACCTTTCCTGGATTTTTTTTACCACCTACAATCGAGGTAAAAATTTACTCTCGTGCTAACTGAGTTTTTGAACGTAAGGAGAGTAGTAATTATTTACCCCAGTGAGGTTTTGAGCGAGTATAGAGAGAGAGTAAATTTTTACTGCCTTCACAAGGTTTTTGAGGGGATTTCAGAGAGTTATTTCCGGTGGTACAAAAAATAAAAATTGATGGGTGTGTTCGCGCAAAGTCGACAAATTTATTAAACAGCAGAATTGATTGAAGATAAAAATGTCAGAACAGGTGACACATAGATTCACATAGAGACAGACACCCACACACAACAAATGCAGAATAAAACACCACTCGTACAGACTGCACGCGTTTCTCAACTACATTTTGACAATCCGGTATATATAGGCATGACTTTTTGACCGACCCTGTAGGACCAATAAGAGAGCTCTTTTTTTTGCATCGATAAACAAGAACAGTTGAAGGTGCAAGCGTAAACTTAAGGTGGGCTGCAAGGCACTAAATGTCACACCAACCTTTTATTGTAAATCTACCCAATCTCACCTTTTTGAGTATCTAATAATTACTTGGCACACCGGGCTCATGGCCCCACGCGTGTTAGCACTGCTGATGCACAAGTCCATAAAATATACTTAAGCACGCACAAACCATGGTAGCTCAATAATTTTCATTGAGGGACGGTGCACAAACACAGTAGCAGCACGTATTCATCACAACGGGCGTAGAGGAGCGGTGCACGCCTGCACACAAGCTTCTTACCGACGGCGCACTAGGCCTTTTGAGGAGCACGGCTATCCGATGGTACACAGCTGGCGATCACAGAACATATATCCTGTGCGAATTTCGTCGTCATTTCAGACACAAGTGAACACGTGACCACTATCTTACGGGGACGGGGCGGTGTATGCATATTTCCAACGAAAGACCACCGTCCGGGTTTTCTTCATGCTCACTGGCAGCCGCTTGTTGGTTCCGTCTGCCTCGTATAGGCTTTGCGCTATGTGTTTGAGAGCAGTTGGTGCATGAGGTGGGCAATTCAGGTAGCACTTTACTCATGCAGACATCGCCTATTGTGGAAAAAAATATATGCGATGCTTCTTTCACCTGCCCCGGCGACACACTCCCACTGGTCACTGGCGGCCGCGGTTCGGTGCCGACGACAGAGTGAAGCATTTTGGTTATTGCTTCTCCAGTAGGCAAGCACGGACGATGACACCAGATTGATTTTGTTACCACTGGCAGATATTCGCGATTCGGCTCGGAAGCGAGATATCCGCGAGGTGCAGGTTCGGAGGCGCTCGGAAGCGCACGGTCGTTTGATGATGTAGGAAACACGTGAGCTCCATCAGCCCAACCAGACACAGATACCGAGCTTCTTGCACCGTCTGTCTCCCAGGCCAACGCCGAGCAAAAGCCAACAATTTGTGAAAATATGCAGGACAAATTTCCTGAGCAGGTTTTTTTTCATTTTTTTTCTTCTTTTGAGATCCCCCCCGTCTTTTTTTCTTTTTCGTTCACAGAATGCTGTTCTCGCTTGTTGTGCCTATGCTTGCTGCCCCCAGTTCCAGTGAAAGTGCGTTGACTCGAGGTCAGTCCCGAGGCACGGCGATGCCAAAAAAAAAAACTGTGGTCTTCGCGTACCTTCAGGAGAGCGTCACAATGGGGGGTATGGGGCAAAAGCCACCGAAGCAGCTGCACCTTGCAGTCACGTGGCAATAAACTCTGAAACGCAGGTTAAAAATCACGTGATACAAAACTCCCTAAGTGGTAAAACTGGATTTTGACATCCTTTGACTACTTGCCTGAGAGGTGGTGGTAAAACTATGTCATGTACTATCTTTTACTCTTACACGAGGTAGTAATTTTAAACGCAAGAGAGTTTTCAGAGGTCATGACCCGCAAAAACCCCAAACTCGGATAGTTTTTGCTTACAGTGCACCCTTTTCATCGTCTTGGTCAACACGCCCAACTTCCAGTTGCCCATTTCGCCAAGTCACCTTCCGGAACACGTCACTAGCCTCCGACCGCAGCTTAACGCCACCGCCTACTCCGTGCTCCGTGATTGCCGTCGCTGCAGTGTCGCTTCCCGTCGCCAACACCGGAAAACTATGCAGTGTGGCGGATGGGGGTGAGGTCGCTGGATATTGTGTGCTGCCAACCGATATATCTCCGTCAGACTTCATGCTGAAAAAAAGTCAATTTGTGTGTTGACAACGTCCCTACTTGTACATGTCCCACTCTTGTAGACACTCTGGCAACAATTTCAGTGATGAGCCTTAGTTTTAAAACTCTTCTGGGACAAAAGTTTATGTTTCCATGAAACAAAATGTCTCGTCGTTTTGTAGTGTAGGAGGTGGCACATTGTGCCCAGTTGGCGTTTGTACAGCAGAAGTTTGTGCAGTAAAGGACTTACTACTGAATTCGCCGTGATTCCTTGATCTACGCATGACGCTATTTTAGGCCTAAATTTTTTACGGCAGTGTGGTGCTACAGTTGACTGTCAAAGTGGGGTGCTTTCGGTACACCACGAGCTTATGACCGGACTCGTCGAGAACTCGCTGCGTCAAGAAAGTGTCATCTGTGTTGCCCAGGATGTAAAGATTCCTGCGCATTGTAGCGTGTGCATTCCGGTCATTTGCTCTGGTGCAGCACCTACTACATTTGACGCCGCAACAGAACCTCTATAATATGCTTGTGTGAAGAAGAACGTGTTGGTGCCGCATTCCTTGGTGTCGGGTATTGAAGGGCGATCCAGATTATGGACGACGAATTATGCGGCCCAACCCATACTTATGCCTTCTGGTATGAAGCTCGCACTTTCCAGAGAGAAAACATCGGCTTTAGTTGCTGTACTTCACGCCACTGCGAACGAATCCTTCCACTCGAGCCCTTCGGAATCGAAGCTTCTACAGATGCTGAGTAAATCCCTCAGCACAAATGAGCGCTAAAATTACTGGCCGTTTTATCCGAGCATTCGCCCGTGTTTGACTTTTCGCAAAACAATAAGGCATCCTCGATTCTAGCGTCTCGAGTACGCCATCGTATAAACACCAAATCAGAGCACCCTATACAACCGAAGCCGTACCAAGTGCCACCGACGGACCTAAAGTAATAGTGAGGAAGTAGAAGAAATTTTGCAAAAAGAAATCATTTAGGAGTCTGCAAGTCCTTGGGCTGCACCTGCCATTCTTGTTAAAAAGAAGCACGGCAGTTGCCGATTTTGCGTTGATTACCACCGGCTTAATAGCATTACAAAAAAAGACTTATACTCGCTTCCACGCATAGGCGATGCATTGGATTGTCTTCATTCGGCTTCCTACTTTTCTTCCGTCGACTTGAGATCCGGCTACCAACAAATCCCTATGCACACTGATGACAAGAAAAAGACGGCGTTCGTAACACCCGATGGACTTTTTGAATTCAACGTGATGCCATTAGGCATGTGCAATGCACCCGCCACCTTCGAACGATTTATGGACACCAATCTGCGGGGATTGAATCGGGAGATATGTATGTGCTATCTCGATGTTGTTATTATCTCCGAAAGCACATTTCAGGGGGACAACGAATGTTTCGGCATTGTACTAAGCTGCATACAGAAAGCTTGTCTTGTTCTGAACTTCAAGAAATGTCATTTTGGAGAGCGCTAAGCTGTGGTGTTGGGACATCTCGTGGACAAATATGGTGTCAGGCCCGACCCTACGAAGACTGAGGCTGTTAAGGCATTTCAGCCAACCCAATCTGTGAAAGAGCTCCGGAGCTTCTTAGGATTGTGCTCCTATTTCAGGCGATTCATTCCTTACTTTGCTGACGTCACTTATCCCCTGACAAGCCTCCTGCACAAGAACTCCCCATTCGATCGGACACCTGAGTGTTTAGCTTCCTTTCAGCAGCTTCTTGCTGACGTCACCGCCGATGCTACGTCACTTCAGTTCTACTTTGCCAATGGAGATCCTCACAGATGCGAGTAGCATTGGTCTTGGTGCTGTGTTGGTTCAGCGCCCGAGTAACAGAGAACACGTCCTCGCCAACGCAAGTCAGTCATTAATTAAACCCGAGCGTAACTATAAGGTAACTGAGCAAGAATGCCTCGCGGTTATTTTCGCTGTTCAGCGGTTTCGGTCATGCCTTTACGGGCGTCAGTTTACGATCGTCACCGATCGTCACTCTCTGTGCCGGCTTGTCAATCTCCACGATACGCCAAGACGCATTGCACAACGGGTTCCGCGTCTGCAAGAGTACAATTTCACAGTCTCGTACAAGAGTGGACGACGACATGCTGACGCTGATTGTCTTTCTAGGCTGCCCCTCCTTATCGCGGATTGTGACGCTGACAGCTTCGACAGAAAATCCCAAGCATACAAGATTTCCCAGACGCCGCAACCTTCACAATACAGCAGCGTGATTATTCAACTCTAGAACCACTCTTCCTCACTGTGAAAGAATCATCGAATGGCCGTTTTTGTATACGGGATATATTCCTATATAAAAAAATTTTGCCACCACGGGTGCGCGCTATCATATGGTGTTGCCGGGAGCCCTCCAATCTTCGGTTTTACGTGTCGTGCACGACCATCCAGCTGCCGGTCATTCAGGATCTACACGGACATTCTATCACGGCAAAGAAAGATTTCACTGGCCCCAAATGAGCAAGAAAACAGACATCCACGAGGCCAGCTGCACAGAGTGCTCAAGTCATAAAAAGCCTACCAACGCCCCCTCCGGTTGTCTGATGCCTGTAGCACCTCTCAGCTCACCTTTCATACAAGTCGGCATTGACCTAATAGGGTCCTTTCTGCTATCATCCAAAGGCGATTACAGGATAGTTACAGTGGGTTAACTAGATCGAACCAACAGCAGTGACAACAACGACAAAATAGAGGAAGAGAAAAACGACGCGCGGTTCCGGCATGCACTTGCCGTCCGTCCCATGTAAAAAACGTTCTTCCACTTCGTTTACACGACGCGTAACATTATTACCAATAATAATAATATTAACAATAATATTAATAATATTATTATAATAATAATGATAATATAATAATAATAATAATAATAATAATAATAATATAATAATAATAATAATAATAAGCCTGAAGGCGTAATGTCTTGACACAACGCTGTAATTGCCGCAATAATGCGAAAATTCAGGCTTCTGAAGGCTTTGCGATATTATCGACGCTTAGATTGATCATGAACTCAAAGCTTTTATGCTTAAAGCTCTAATGTCCCCAAAGCGTTAAAGTATTCACTTTGTTGGCTTCATCATGTCATCTATAATTACGTTGAGTCATGTATATTGTTTGTATAGTGTGTGTGTGTGTGTGTGTGTGTGTGTGTGTGTGTGTGTGTGTGTGACGCTATGATGAATGGGAGACGTGGCCTGGCTCATACGCCATGTTTATTCCATGATGACCTTTTCCTCCTCTGCTTCTACTTCTAACTCCGAACCATCACTACCTTCTTACGTTACAGGATACCCCCTCCCTCCGAAAGAATGCGCGTGTTACATACTACAATACATAATGAACAAGCAATCTTAAAACACAAAAAAGTTCAAATAGGCTGTAGTTCCACATCAAACTGAAGTTCCGTGGGATCGTACAGATGTCACAGAACGAGCGCTAAAAATGAGCGCGCTGCCAAATTCTTGCGACAACGGGCGGGAGAAACGCCGCGAGGTCAAAAGAAAAAAAAAGAAAACATCCAGGGCTCCCCGGGCGCGCGACGCCTCTCCACTCGGAAGCGGCGAAGCGATGAACCTCCTCACCCCACAGCGGCGGCCGAGCAAGCCCGCGATTTTTCTAGAACGAACGGGGCGGGGTCAGACCGAGCTGAGTCATCCAACGCGGAGGGCAGACAAACCGTCTCGCCTCTCCCCAGCCTTCGCTGCGCATCGCGCCGACGAAATGAGGAGAACGTTCTGGAAGGTGGCGCGGAAGGTATTTAATCGAGCGGCCGAGACGAGAGAGCAGGAGGAGACGGAAGTGAGCGCCAGAGCGCGTAGGGATTCCGCCGTGTAGTCGGCGAAGGGTTTTGGTCCATAGGGACGAAGCCGGAGATGAGGATTCCCACCAGTGGGTGAAGGCTCGAGCTACAGGCAAGAGCGTGTGTTTACCGCTATTGAGCGAGGACGCGTGGCAACAGCTGCGTGTGTGAAGCCGACGTGTTCCGGCGAAGAAGTTGAAGTTTGAAGAGTGGCCAATTGAAGACGGGAGGTTTCCTGGAAGAGAAACTTCGAGGGCTGCGGAACGACAACAACGCTGGACTCTGAGTGAGTGATTCTCGGAAGAGTATCATCTAGACTTTGGTTCCAAGAACTTTGGACTGAATAGGTTTTCTATCTCTTTAGTTTAGTGTCTTGGTTGTTCAATGCATGCGACTGCATTGTAGTGTGTATTGTTGTCCGTGTCCGTTGTTTCAAGTGTGGCTGATTGTATTGTGTAGTACGTTGATTGATTGGTTTGATTGGTGACATATTGTATGCAACTATTGTGGAGTGTGCATTTTTATGTATTGTTTTCGATCTGCCATTATTGAGAATATAATTTGTTTGTTTATCAACTCTCGGCCCTGACTTGTTCTTTGGGCCACAGCCGGCGTCCGCTGGCGCACCAAAAAGGACCACTTCTAAATTGTCCACGCTTTCGTGGTGCGGTTCGGGGGGCCGATACTTCGGCTCTTGGAATTAGCCCGGCGATCGCCTCCTTAATTAACGGGACGGGTGTGACAACAGACTTCACAGCAGAGGACAGAAATCCGGTCATATCTACGGTAGCTCTGGTGGACGAGGCTGGCTGTTGCGCCCGGGATAGCTTAACCCCGCCCTGCACTTGTGAACTGATGACAACACGACTTGAGGTCTTTTGAGGAACAAACAAGGCATAAAATCTGTATAGCATTGGATTGACGAATGTCTTTGGCATCGGATTCAGCGCCGTCGTGGCAACAGACGCTTTGCTTCTTGTCAGCGTGCGTGAGAACCAAGGCTGATGGGACGATGTCTTTTTTCTCCGTTGTATACGTGGTAGCTTTATGTCTCTTTCGTAACTTTATGTGGCGTTCTGTCAGTTTGTTGGATCAAAGACACGGCCTTGAGAAGTGGTGGACAAAATTTTGTTGACGTTGTTTTCTGTGAAGGTGGCTTAGGCATTCACTTTGTCTTTGCTTCTTTAATTGCTGTTGCCTCTGATGACCTTTAAGCCACTAGTGTAGTCGTGAGGAGGTGTCACTTGATTGTTGTTCTTGTTCGAGTAGCCGTTGTAGTTCCTGAAGTTCGTAGAGCTGCCTTTGTTGAAATTGCTCGTTTTGTTGCAAAAGTTGCTCAGATGGGCACCTTTCAGAAACATGAGTCTGCTTTTCGTTGCATGGTGATGTGATCAGTAGATAGTCGGTAGTCGATACTATACAGCTGGGCTGGTCTTGCGATGAAAGCAGCGTGACAGACTGATGAGAAAACTCCGAAGATGGTTGTGAGTCATCATTGATTGTAAATGCTTCTGTCAGTTGACAATGCACCGGCGTTGGTGGATTCGAAATTTGTGCAGTGCTTTGACTCACATGTGTGTGATCACTTGACGATGAGCGCACAACAGACACGGCTTCAGGTGGTTCTGATGGCGTATGTTTTTTTTTCTTTTTGCAGCGTGATTAGGCTGAGAATGTCAGTCGAACGACCCTAATCCGGAACTTCAGGGTGTGGACTGGGATTGCGGGGATTCACCAGCTCGTCACGCGTAAATTCCGTCGCACGTTCGAAACCGTCTGGGCCTTGTGTGTGACACGAAGCATCAAGGTATTCGGGTGGTTAAGTAAAATGTGAAGTGTTGTGGTGCAGTGAACATGTTCAAAATGCCGATTTCATTGCTCTTGGGAAAGCCGGCTTTAGGCTTTGTCTTTTGGCGAAATATTCTAGATTCCTCTCGGTATACGGAGGCTTTACCTTCTCTGTTGCGACATGCAAGTTACCAGTCGGTGTTCGAATGCGAGACGTTTTTTCGGAAGAGTCATATGATGATACAATGGTGGTATATTTTCTATGAGGTCTCGTTTGTTAAATAGGCTTACTGCGGGAAGACTTCGCGCAACTGTGATGGGCGAATTGAAAACCTTTCCGCTGATAAAGTATGGACACGTCTTTATTGTATTCTTTGAAATGGCTGATCATTTCTTCTTTGATCTTTTTCCAACACTCATCGTTCTCGAAGATGTGGGTGAGGTAAAATTTGAATGCCTCAGCTGAGATGTAGTCAGTGAATTTGATGATCATCTCCCATTCCGACCAAGATGCAGCGGTAGCGTGGAGCTCGAACAGGTCGAACCAGTCCATCGTCCGCTGCTCCAGTGTACTTGGGGATGGGAAGGTCAGTAGATGCTTCTGACATGATGCTGGTCGAGGCGTAATGCTAGGCGCTTGCACGGTGATCCATGTATGTTGAGGGTGTCATGCGGAGAACAGCGTAGATGATGAGCGACTGATGAAGGGGCAGGCAGGTCTCCATCCTGTCGACTCGTGTGACGCTATGATATATGGGAGACGTGGCCTGGCTCATACGCCCTTGTCTTGTCTTGTCTCCTAGGAGATCTTGGCTCATACCCACATGGGGGATTGGCCACACTGTACTTCATAATAGATCATTTTTTACAACGCAAAAAATAAAGAGAAATTAGATGGGAACAATATTATTGTTCCTTTGAAAAAACGTGAAAGATTGCAGAAGAATGCGATAAACCAGATTATATAAAACAAATTAACAAGAATGAGGAAGGGGGAGAAAGAATTGGATATATCTGGCAGTACCACTAGCAGCGTATCCTTCCGGTTGCCTGAATGAATTTATGTAGCGCTGACAGAATAGCACTGCGGCCCACACCCAACTGACTGGCTCCAAACGATAATAGGGTGGATGTATTGACTGGCAATCCGAGCCTACCAATCGGTCTTTCAAGAATTATTCGGCACAGTGAGGCGAAGCGGCGGCATGTGAGAAGAAAGTGATCTATTGTTTCCGGTTCATTGCAAACTACACATAGGTTAGTTAATGAAAATCCTGATTTGTTGGGATAAAAATTTAACGGAGGAACTCTACAGCGAAAGCTTCTGAGGGTCACCTCACATTGACGAGAAAGGCATTTTGTGGTGTTCCATGTGAATTGCAAGTGGCGAAATTCTTCAGATTGTAGAAGCGACGTTTCGTTGATTTTCAGGATTAACAGGCGTTTGAATCGTTCGGCAGTAATAAAAGGAAACTGTGGAGCTACTAGCACCACCAAGAAATTTAAAGATGCCGAAGTAAGCGAATCAGCAATTTCACTTAGTTCAATTCCAGCATGCCCGGGGACCCAAATAAACCAAACTTCCGATAGGCTATGCGGTACGAGAGACCAAAATATCCTGAGAAGAGGAGAATTCTTTGCGAACGTGAGATGTGTACATACAGACAAAGCATCCGAAATAAGGATAGCTTTTGATTGCTGGTAATTTAGTTTTCGAAGAGCCAATGTAATAGCCAGGAATTCTGCGAGATAAATTGGTGTGAAGTCAGGCAATCGGAGCACAAAAGACCAATTAAGCTGATGAGAAAAAATACCTACTCCAGCCTTCTGAAGATTTTGCGTTGCGTCCGTCAAAATTACTACGTATTTAGGAAAATGACTGAGATGGTCTTGAAGGCGGCCCTCCAGAACCTGCTTTGGAAGTAACTTGGCATTTTTCGGAAAAACATCATCGAAAAGTAAGTCAACTGGCACCGAGCATTGGGTTTGGGGTGTTAAATGCCGTAGGGAAACATGAAGATTTGATAACAGAGACTCGACGAAAATGACTTGGGGTATCTGATAACGAAACCACGGGCGCTGAAAGAAAGAAACTGGATGTTGGATGAAAAACTGTCTGTGACCAGAAGAAGGGTGCATTGTAAAGTTTTAAAAATGTTTGCACAGTAAGCTGTCGAAATCTAGCATCAAGTGGAATGATTCTAGCTTCCAAATAAAGCACGCTATTCGCGACACACCTAAGTAGCCCAAGACACAGCCGCAGAGCTTGCCTTTCTAGCAATATAAGAGGTCTTAATTTGTACTCAGCACTTCCAGAAAACAGAACGCAGCCAAACTCCAGAATACGCCCTGTTTCTTTCATGCTGACTTCTTTCTCCTCTGCTTCCACTTCTGACTCCGAACCATCTCTACCTTCTTTCGTTACACACACACACACACACGCATATATATATACAGTACCACGAATAAAATGAACTTTTCAGCGCCACGTATAGTCGAAAGGTCTCTGAAATAAACAATTCAAAACTATTAACTGACCTGACGTTTCGGGACTGACTTCATCAGGGCTGACTAATTGGCCGGCTCCGAAGCAAGTGCCTTTTTTTAGCGGTGTCCCCCTCTCCATACTCCTCCTCCCCATGTTACGCCAAATATGTGTTCAAAGTGCCACGTCACAAAATTATTTTGTATTACAGGCTTCAGCCACAAAATATGTATGAGCCTTTAGCAGCAGGCCTTTGCCATTTTGTGTCAGTTGACATAGGCGTGGTATTTTTCATCGGTTAAAGCAATCCCCTTAGTCTTTGATGAAGCTTTTGAATGAGCACGGAAGCTGCGCTTACTTGGTCTGGGCTCACGATGGCGAATTCCACAGCGTGAGAAGGTAAAGAGAAACGGGACAGAATAGAAAAGAGTGATTTTTTTCAACCCAGAGCTCTTTTCTACACTGTCCCAATGTTTCGTAGCTTTTCACGCTGTGAAATTCGCAAGCTTGTCATTTTTTGTTTTTCAAAAGTATAGAACTCATGTTTTTTTCTCTAAAATGATTACAATGCCGTTTTTGGGCTACTTTCGAAATTATGGACGTACTATTTCATTACTATTCCAAACCATTAGATTAGTAATCGCCTACAATTTGGTGTCATCGCTGTTTGATTCGTACTTGATTTGATTTTTAAATTCGCCATTTGCAAACCCCTGTATATAAGCTGTTCAAGAGGTCAAGTACAGTGCGAACGTCACACTGACACACTCACGGCTTCGTTCAGCTCAAGTTTTATGTTAGCCTCACTCGGCTAAATACAGGAGCCGTACACCTTATAGGGCTTTGTATGCTACGTCAATTTATATTGCGCAGGCTTTCCCTTGAACGTGTTTTGAATCGTTCACCTCATACTCTGAGAAAACGGCTACACCAAAAGGATAGGTTTTTAACGGCTTGAGTAAACATCAGGCAGTGACCGGAACTTCATCAGGCAAATTACTGTGTAAAACTTGCACATTGTGTTTTCTACTTTCAGATGAGACGTACAGAAACAAAGTGCTACGGCAATACTTCAAAGGTCTTGTTCCACCTGAACTGCTCTTCCCCTTACCAGAACATAATTTTAACCTCCATAATCCATTCGACTTCAACGGCACTCTGTACAGGTTCAACCTAACGGATGGAAAACTGTTTGTTAAAACCCCCAATTCAACGAACCTTGACGGAACGACATGCGACATCATGCTTTCGCCTCATAAAAGAGTGAGATGCATATTTCCAATAGATGGCTCCTGGGCAAATTACACCGGCAAGTTATCCTATGGGAAAAACGTTGTTGAAACATTCCAGTGAACCTTACTGTCGAAGCGTTCACCATTGACAATTCAGGATGGAAAAACCCCGCGGATCTATCTGTTTTCTTGAAGCCCGACAACACAACAGGTACACTTATTTCACATAAATGCTGTTATTATTTCATATCTACACAGATGATGTCGACGTATATACACAAGCATTTAAATAAAATTTAGAGCAGTTTGTTTTCAAGAACGAAGCTGTTCAAATTCATGGTGAAGCGTCGTGCCACCCGCGCAAGAAATGCAGTGAAAAAAAATGGTGGTGTATTTGCATGTGCCACTGCAAATGTTGAAAGACAATAACCTTCAGTCTGAAACGACGGAATAAAACGTTTATTCTGGTCAATCGTATGTTCAGGTTGGAACACTTCATTATCGAAATGATGTGAACGCATCATTGTCGTTGAGTTCGGTAGAAACAGAATAGTAACGCTGATAAAAATGTGGACCCAGGTTGTACTTTCGGTATGTAGGAAGTAAACAGTTACGAAGGAGCATTTCACAATGCCATAAAGGTGAAGAAATGAAAAAAAAAGATAGATAGATAGATAGATAGATAGATAGATAGATAGATAGATAGATAGATAGATAGATAGATAGATAGATGAAAATTCAGGCAGCTTCGCCCAAGTGATTTCAAGCTTGAAGAAAATTTGAAGTGATTTCAAGCTTGAAGATTGCGCACGGCGGCACCGGCGAAATGACGGTCACTAACCCGTTTGTCTTCATCGTGCAGTTGTCCATCGGTCTTCTTGCATCCGTGGGTGATGTACGTGCTATGCCAGCACGATTGCCCGGGTACGCGCCGGACACAAGCTTCGTCAACTTCCACGTGACGGAGATAACATGCCCAGCGCCTTGGGACTGCCAGCCCAGATCCGTGACCAGGACCACGTGTGATGATCTACGTCACCAGCACCCAGCGCCGCCTCACAGTGCGCCTATAGGTAGCCTGCCTCCTCGCAGTGCGTCCATTGGGCACGGCGGCACCGGCGAAATGACGGTCACTAACCCGTTTGTCTTCATCGTGCAGTTGTCCATCGGTCTTCTTGCATCCGTGGGTGATGTACGTGCTATGCCAGCACGATTGCCCGGGTACGCGCCGGACACAAGCTTCGTCAACTTCCACGTGACGGAGATAACATGCCCAGCGCCTTGGGACTGCCAGCCCAGATCCGTGACCAGGACCACGTGTGATGATCTACGTCACCAGCACCCAGCGCCGCCTCACAGTGCGCCTATAGGTAGCCTGCCTCCTCGCAGTGCGTCCATTGGGCACGGCAGCACCGGCGAAATGACGGTCACTAACCCGTTTGTCTTCATCGTGCAGGTAAGAAGACAATACGATTACTGTATACGTTCTGGTGACCCATTTTTGCTGGTGCTGCCGTGCCCTCGGCTTTGCTGTGCATTTGCGAGTGTGTTGCTATTTTTAAGAAAGCTTCTTTTGCTAGCAGGAGATATTGAAAGCAATCCGGGACCTGATCTAGCACAAATCGCAAAGCAGTTGAAGGAAGTTGCCGTCGATATCAAAGAAATTAAAGAGGGGCGGCTTGCTGATATGGATAAAAAGTTAGATGCCCTGTCGCGCCTTGAACCGAAGATAACTTCATGCGTAAAACAAATAGAAGACATGCATCTGATTACCAAAAATTTGGAAAAACGAATGGACGACCTGGAAAACCAGAGTAGAAGGTCCAATATTATAGTATACGGCTTAGCGGAAACAGAACAGGAGAACAGTGAAAAGTTAGAACAAGCTGTAAATAAAGGCATTGTTCAGGACATACTCGGCTTGCAGCCTGTGACCATAGAACGAATTCATCGTCTTGGAAAACCGGCCCAGAACAAAACGAGACCAGTAATGTTGAGGCTACTTGACTCTAGACAGAAATCAATAATATTGCGGGAGGGACGCAAGCTGAAAAATACGGGTCTCTCTATTGGGGAAGATTTCTGTAAGAGAACACGAGAGATAAGAAGGTTGCTGTGGAATAGCGCAAAGGCAAACCGGGAGCATCATGACAAAGTGTCTTTGTCATTGGACAAACTTTACATAAATGAACAAGTATTCACCTGGGATGAGGGCAAGGGGGAGAGGGTCCCGCTGAGAAAAAACGCCGAAGCAAAACGTCCAAACACGCGAAGCAAAACACAGCCGAGGAACTAACACTACTAAATGTAAACGCCAGAAGCATTTTAAATAAGACTGAAGCGCTTGAAAACCTACTCCTTGCACATAACCCTGATATAGTAGCGTTAACTGAGACGTGGCTTTCCCCGGCTATCTCAGATCATGAAATAGTGCCTCCAAATTATTGCATCATTCGAAAAGACCGACCGTCACGTGGTGGTGGTGTGGCGCTGTTGATAAAGAAATCCCTTCCATTCGTACAATTGCCAGATGTGAAGGAAGCTGAGGCGGTGTTCTGCAGAATCATCTGCAACAGCACTGCCATAATTACAGGCTGCGTTTACCGAAGTCCTGACTCGAACGAAGATTGCGTAAGGAACATACATGAGTTTCTGCAGAACCACGCCCCAAGCCTAAGAATTATCATTATGGGGGACTTTAACTTACCAGACATTAATTGGAACACAAAGGAATATTCATCACATGCTTCCGAAGCGCTGATTGATCTGATGCTAAATTTTAGTCTAGAACAAGTAGTTAGCCAAACAACGCGCTCGCAAGGTACTGCAAACAACATACTTGACCTAATACTGCTCAGTGATCACTTTCAACTAAATACATTGCAAACTGGCATTATTGAAGGAATATCCGACCACGATATCCCGATATGCCACCTACCATTATCATGTTCTATTTCGAAAAAGTCCTTTGAAAGCGAAATCATTGACTTTGAGAAATCGAACGACGCTGGCGTTTTGACGTCCCTGGCACATGAGTTCACATCATTTTCAGAATTTGCTTCTGATCCGTCGGCAGATATAAATGTCCTCTGGATAAAGTTTAAGGGCATAATACATGACTGCATTACCAAATTTATACCGTTAAAAACTAGGAAACCAAGAAAATACAGCCCATGGGTAACGCGCGAGGTTATACATGCCAAAAGGAAAGTTAAAAGGTTACGTCGTTCACTGAAGCATACAGAAAGTCAATCAGTCGAGAAATCTAAGCTGATAGGTGCCAAGCAAGAGCTGAAACAAAAGTTGAACCAGTCACGGAAACAATACTTTAATACAATCCTACCAGATTTCCTAAAAAATAATCCACAGAGATTTTGGAATCACTTTCGTGCACGCAATACTTTGGCGCCAGAACGCACTCATGATGAAAATGCTGTCCAGGCTGATGTATTCAACAAGTACTTTCAATCTGTATTTACTACAGATAATGGGTTTCTTCCATCGGTCGTTTCTACAGGCTCCAGCATCGACCCACTTATCATATCTGACTCGGGAATCCTTAACCTTCTACTTGGATTAGATGCTAAAAAATCAAGCGGCCCTGACAATGTTCCAAATGAATTCCTGAAACGATACGCGGAATGGTGCAGCAGATACCTGGGTATTATCTATCGTTTTTCACTATCAACTGCACGTGTGCCAAATGACTGGAGGAAGGCAAAGGTGATACCAATTCATAAATCAGGTGACATAAACTCTCCGTCTAACTATCGACCCATATCCCTTACCAGTACATCATGCAAGATCCTAGAACATATAATTTTAAAACACCTGACAGTATATCTTGAACAAAATCGCATATTAACACCCAGCCAGCACGGGTTTAGACGCGGAATGTCAACAGTGACGCAATTAACGGAAGTTGTTCATGACCTTGCACAGATAATTGACAATCGCGGCCAAACAGACATTATATTCTTGGACTTTAGCAAAGCTTTTGATCGCGTGTGTCACAACAAGTTAATAGCAAAACTAGAGGCAATAATTGGCATCGGAAATATTTCTGCTTGGATTGGCGATTTTTTATCCCAGCGTTCGCAATTCGTCCATCTCAATGAAGCATCATCTGACATTGTTCCCATCTCATCTGGTGTACCTCAGGGCTCGGTCTTGGGGCCCTTGCTGTTTTTAATTTATATTAATGACATCATCACTAACATGGAATGCAACATAAAGCTGTTCGCAGACGACTGCATTATCTATAAAGAAATACTGTGTTACGAAGACCACCACACCCTGAACAGACAACTTAACGTGATAAACACCTGGTGTGAACAATGGCAAATGTCTATTAATACCAGCAAATCTGTGTCAATGACGGTGACAAAAAAGAAGAACCCGTCAGAATTTACTTACTCACTTAATGACACTGAACTAACTAAAGTTTATGAACACAAATACCTAGGACTTACTCTAGCAACCGACCTCAAGTGGAACAAACACATTGCCAACATATCCTCAAAAGCCATCCGTAAGTTGTTCTTTCTTAAAAGGTGCTTGAAGTCTGCTCCCACTCCTATCAAACTCCTCAGTTACACAACCTTTGTGCGGCCAGTGCTAGAATATGCTAACACTGTTTGGTTCCCTCACAATATTACTAACATAAATCAACTAGAAAAAGTTCAAAGAAAAGCGATACGGTTCATCCATAACAAATACAAACGTACTGACTCGCCCACTGAACTTCTAGCATCATCCGGTTTAGACACACTGGCAGGCAGAGCAAAACAAGCTCGTTTAAAATTCATGCATAGCCTTCTGCACAACCACTTCAACATAATTTCTTCCAAATATATCACCTTCTCTAGATCCCGGATATCGCGTAATAAACACGATAAAATGTTAACTGAATACTTTTGCAACTCCAACACGTTTAAATACTCATTTTTTCCTACAGCAGTTAGGGAGTGGAACAACCTCGACCCAACAGTAGCTGCCATAGAATCATCATCAATATTTTGTGACGCGATAGGAAATAAGCCCCAACCATGAAAAGGGAAAGGAAAAAGTTTCATATTCATGCAAATTCTTTTTTAATGGCTTCTTTGTGTTCCATTGGATTGTATTAACCTTGATTCTTCCGTTGTATATACTAATGTTGTATTAGAGAGAACACTTCTTTGTATGACATGCCATTGTACTGTGCACTGCGTGTATTCTGTTGCACTCACGTTGTTATCTGTATGCCCACCTGCTTTGGTCTCCAAGTGAGACTGGCAGTATTGGAAATAAAAAATAAATAAAATAAAATGCGTATCTGAACAGCCCTCTTTGTCTCCCTTCAGTTTCTTAGCAAAAGCTGTTATTAGATTACAAATGTCGTTTAAGACTCCGTAGTTGTCCGCCGCTGCCACCGGTGTACGTAACCACCATAACTCAAAATAACAAAAAATACCGAAACAAATAAATGGCAGCATATCCACGGGGTGAATAATGGAGCAAGTGGAGCGGAGCCGGGTTCGCAAGTGGAGAGGAGCCGGGTTCTAGCCAGGTTTGACGAGACGCCGGATTCGCACGCCGCTGCCGCACCACTTCGACCTCCTGTTCTCGTACGCCGGAATCTTGTCGGCGCCGCTGCGCACCTTCACGACACGTTTCTGCCTCGCGCACTCGCTAATGGGGGTTTTGTCTTCGAGCGCCAGCCACCGCCACCTCGTGCGCACGCAGTTCTACAGCCTTGTCCATCCACTCACCTTCTGAAAGCGCACGCGCGTGCCAAAACAGCTCTCAATTTACTACACCACGCCCCCTAGTGTGCAGTGCCGCCGACGAACACGCGATCACCAGCGTCTTCGTGTGACGTCATTCCTACTTCCTAGCGCGCTCGCAAATTGAGGTTCCGTCTTCGAGCGTGAGCTGTCGCTGCCTTGCGCGTATCATAATTTTTATCGGAAAACCGTAAATCATCCACTGGCCGGGTATGTCCGTCGTCTGCCTGCCTGTCTGTTTGACCCATGGAAGGACAGACGCAAACATGGGTGGATGGATGAACGCTTGGACGAACGCAGGGATGGACGCACGGATGGGCACACTAGAGGACGGATGGGTGAACGCATGAAGGGATGCACGAATGGACAGACGCACGGATGGATGCACAGACGCACAGATGAACGGGTGGGCGCATGGACGACCGCAGGGACAGACGCACGGACAGATGGTCGGATGGACGCGTGAAAGAACACAAGGATGGACGCCCGGATGGTCACATGGACGCATGGATGGATGCACGAATAGATGGACGCACCAATAAACGGATGGATGCACGGAAGAACGGCTGGACGCACGGATGGAGGGAAGAAAGAATGAATAAACGGCCGCAAGCACGGACGGCGCTTGCGGCCGCTCATCGGCCGAATTGCGGCCGAATTGTGGCGCTTCGCCCCACTCATCGTCATTCAGTCCATAGATATGCTGTGATTTTTGTTATTTATCATACTACGATGAACATCCTCACTATGGTATGATTTGCATTTCTCATCGTATATGCATTACAATATATATACAAGTACCGCCCTCTACGAAAAATTCAAGAACTTACGAGAGGTGGCCACATACAATTACGACGGGACGCTCAGCCCACGTCCTATGGAGCTTCGCTCCTAAACATACAAAAAAAATGTGGTTCAAACCTCAATCATCTTCGTGGCAGCCCAGTGTATCACCGTAGAACCATCTCAGCTGTTTTTTTTCTTTTTTGCTTCCTTTTGTATTGTTTTTGAAAACAAAGTTTGTCGGTATATTTCACAGCCGCCCAAGTGCAACTTTGAAAGGAGTGGACACTTAATAATATAAAGGTATGACAAAATAAGCAAAGGTCTATTTCTGGGTCACCTTGGCTCATCACAAAGAAATTGATGGACACGTAGTAAACTTCAAGTGCATTCAGTGAAAAGTTGTGGCTGTTCAAATGATTACGCATGACTTTTTTGCAAGCGTTTGATGCGAGGGCGCAATGTGGTTCTGCTTATGTATTTCCGTTACGATTATGATGTGTTGAATTATTTTAGCAGTTTGAATTGAGAATTGTTAGAATCTAACGTTCCAAAAGCCCCATATCGTAATGAGATGCACTGCAGTTGAGGGCTCCAGATATTTTGACCTCCGGGGGTTTTTTACCGTGAACGCCCCCAAATTAAAGCACACTAGCCTCAAGCATTCTTGTCTCCATCAAAAATGCGGCCACCATGGCCAGGATTCAATCTCGCGACCTGTGGGTCAGCAGCCGAGTGCCTTTAGCCACTAGACTACCATGGGGGTTAATGTAGCAGTATGGTCCTGAAGCTTTCCCTCAACTGCATACTGATGCTAGAGGGCTTATCGTTGGCATTGTTCTGGTCCGAATTTGCAGCGTCTGCCAACACCTCGTAGCAAGCATACGCCAGTCGGACACTGACCAGAGCGGCTCCGTCATTGAGCTCCAATACTTAGCAGTCGTATTCACCATTAAGACTGGTTCGCGAACCCAATAATGATTCATTCTTTTAGTGACAAAAGCATGATTGGTATGTTGCGTTTAACGTCTCAAAACCACCATATGATTATGAGAGATGCCCTAGTGGAGGACTCCGAAAATTTCGACCACCTGGGTTTCTTCAACGTGCACCCATATCTGAGCACACGGGCCTACAGTATTTCCGCCTCCATCGGAAATGCAGCCGCTGCAGCCGGGATGTGATTCCGCGACCTGCGGGTCAGCAGCCGAGTACCTTAGCCACTACACTACCGCGGCGGGGCGGTGTCAAAAACATGAAAACGCACGAATGAACGACGCCACAAAGTTACTAGCACAGAACCTAGACAAATCCGTGACAACCGAATTAACTATTCCTTCCAGGTGTGAATGAGCGATCGCACAGCCAGAATTTTCTCTAGTTAACTGTGGCAAAGTTTATGGTCGATTCCACCCTGACACTCAAAGCACACGTTATTATCATGGCTGCGATAGAACGTGTTGCAAGTGACCGCGTTTCCGAAAGGAATGAGCTACTTTTCTTGGCAATGTAGTGAAGGCAAGACAGCCAACACGTAAACGCCTACTCAAGCGCTACTAACTGTAGTCCCGTTACTTGCACCACAATCATGCATGACTTCTAAATAGAATACTTCATTTTCGGCTTGCAGCACTTTAAGACATGCAGCCCACACCAGAGAAGTACATGTATTTATTTCGCCCTTCTGTTTTTTGCGTCAGTGTCAATTTGCGTTTTTGGCGTTTTTTCTTATTTTCCCCTTTTTCACCGTACCTCAAGCGCTAAGTGGCATCTGTGTCAATAAGGAACGCTGATTGCTTGCAGAGATCACTTTACAATTTGGTATGAAACAAGCGCCAAACCTGACTACATCGCATTGGAGTACAGTACTCATGAATTCGAATGCGACATCAAATTTTTAAGAAAAACGAATCGTACACACACCTGCTCAAAATAACCACGTCAAGTCGAGGAGAATCTGGACACCAAAACTTATGTCGGATTGTATTTATGCGTTCTAGTGAAAATTACGCTGATGTGACCTGTACTGAGGAGAGGGGAAAGAAAGGTAGCGAAAAAAGTGTCCTTTTTCAGTCTGTGAGTTTTGTACACGTGCAGAAGCTCCGCCTTCATAAATTTCAAATAATTGCAAAGAAAAGTAACCAAAGTATATATATACATATATTTATATATATATAAGGGCTAGTTGAAGCATGCCCGCTAGGTCAAAGTAACAACTATGACAATTAGTTCACGCTGGTCCGATCTATATATGCAACTAAGTTCTTTTCATGATCCTCCTTTGCGTTTTAACAGTGCGCTGAAAATGACGCTCTGTGATAGTTATTTTGAAATCACATGGTGTGTGTTGTTTTCCTTCATGCTTTTGTGCTTGAGAAGTGCGCAAGAAGTTTCTAGCTGCTTGCTATTCTTCTTGTGACATACCAATTTCTTTTACACAGTCGTTGCTACGCCCTAGGGTGGAACTGTGGCGTTTTCGAAGTATACTGGCACTGTACGCCCCATTACCTCGACTACTGTTTTCAAGCACTGAAATGTTAATAAATTTTGTTAGCTATTGTTCTGCCTCTGAAGGCCGTTGTTGAATCAAAGTTGCTTGCGTATTTTTTGCAGGGGAAGCACGCCTCGAAGCAGCCCACATATTCGTTACGGAATTTATAGTGAATACAAAAGTGAAGCCTCCATTCAAGAATTTCTGGGTGTTCTGTGGCAACACCACAATCATCGACCAAGTTTGGGCTGAGTTTTCTGACTATACATACAGAAAAGGCAGGCCAGACATTCAAAACGTATCAAAGACCTCATTCGCAAAAAAACTGGCCGAGAACGCACAAAAAACGCCGCCGATCAATGAATCCTTGTTTTGGAAATTGTGAGAAAAATCGTGCACGCCAAAAAAAATAAATCTATAATTAGCCAAAGAATACAACGCATGCACAGAAAGGAAAGGTAATAAAACTGCGGGAGGCTGGGTCTCTTTCTTTATTTTATTCGTATTGTGTCGCATTGATCATCACGCGACCCAAATTTGCGAAGAGTTTGTTTGAAAGACTATATTATTCCTCGGGAACGCAAAAAAGTTTTTTTCGTTGGTTGACGGGTGTCACGCAAAACAGCTAAAACCTAACCACATCCGCGGAGTCAATCATATTCATCTCGTTTCAGCGTTCATGCTCCTGCGTATATTGCCGAATAAAACAAAATATTGCGTGAATCTCAGGCACAACATCAACATACCAATATATGTGGCATGTTTCTTTATACCATTAGCGGCACACATAAGTAATTCCGAAGAACGTAACGTTTATTACGCTGTGTTGACAATGCATGCTACGGACAAAAAGGCGGGTGTTTCCTGTGCATCGCTACGGTGATATGGTGGTGGCACCTTCCCGTCGCTTTGCATTCTACAAATTATGGCTTCCGAGATAGCGCGCACAAGCTGTCGGCTCGCAATATTAGAGGACATCATTTCGTTTTCCCAAATTACTGTCAGATGCCTGTCATGCCTCACGCAGTGCCTCCAGAATTCTATTCACGGATATTCCCGCATAGAAGATCAAATAAACATTTTATTTACTTCCTCAAGACGCAAGAGCATCGTCTCTCAACGACATTTGCAGTGAAATATGCAGATACGGTGCTAATGTTTTCGGTGGTTATTTTACTCCTGTCAGTGGGGAGTAGGCTATTTTAGTTCCAGCATCACACTTTTTTCACGAACCATACGCATTGTAATATATATCATTCTGACCATTCGTTTTCTGCAAACAAGCTTTTGCGCAATTTCTTTCATTGGGGAATCGGTAACAGATTGGCATCTTCAATTATAAACCTGTGTGAAATGCAGCGCACAATAGGTGGCGAGTCATAGTATTACAGGTGGTCAGCATGAGGCGTATTATTACTGCCACAACACAATTAGTTTTGTGTTAGAATATACCCCACAGGTACACTAAATGTACCCTCAATAAACTGTACCAGACATCTATCATATTGTTTTTTACTTCGATGAGAACAGCAGCCCGTGTTCACAATATGTGCGGAAATTTTCTTGAAAATTTTCTCAGTTTTAATTTCATGGCAAATAAAATAACAAAAAGGCGTGCTTTGATTTTGTGAACTTTTCAATATTTTTCTGGGTCTTAAAGCTCTCACGTTAAAAAACTGCTTTGTTTCAATTCACATCGGATAGATCGTGGCGGACCCACAAGGTGTTGATTCGCACAAGCGGAATCCGCGTCACTAAGCACTGTTTCGCAGTTTAACCCACATATGCGTATCATGCATATCAGCGTGTTTTGCCAAATGCCAAATTCGCAAAGAACAACAGTGATTTTTTTTCGTTTTTTTGCTCGTGACTTGGACGCTCGCAGCCATGCGCGCGTTTAATTGTGGCACATTTCGCACATTTTTCCGCTTTCCGCGTCAATCATCTGTCACGTTTGTCAAACATCTGTCTCAAGTTCAACAAAAGTTTGTCAAACGCCTTCATAGTATACAAAACACCGAAGACGTTCAGTAGGAGAGTGGGATGTGGTCGTCTCATTCTGATATTGCAGTACCAGGGTGCCCAATCAATCAGGGTGACCAGTCAATCATGGTGACTAAGAGGATTCATTTAAAGTGAGTGATCATGGTTATCTTCATATGAGTTCTAGGCAGGTTAGTAACGAATAGTCGTGTATAGATGGAATGTGAACAGAGATCTGGTGCTCTTCGTATTTGCTCCTTCGTCTCGTTCCCCGTTTTCGTTTTAACACGATAGAGTCGGAGAGCCCTGCGGCGTCGCTTTCATGAGTTTTTTCAGTGAGCGAGAAATCTTAAGGACTGCAGAAAACATTCCTGATGATTGGCAAATTCACTTTATTGCTCAGCACGATGAGCCAAGTGTCTACTGTTGAATAAACATGCTGCTCTGGGGTCTCTGTATTTTCGACAATGCTGAGAAGTGTAGCGAAGAAACAAAAAGCCAGCCTTCTGTATATATGGTTTGAACGTGGCGCAAAGGTGGTGATGGATAGAACACTGGTGAGGAGGAGCCTTCATGCCCAGCGGAGGGAGGCACGGCGAGGCAATCAAGATCAGGCAGTTCACTGAACGCGGCTAGAGTCGCTCGAGCGCGATGGTATCGCGTGTTAGCACGCCAGCGCTCTAACACATAGAAGGGGCCGAGGTAGTGTGGTTGAAGCGGGACGCGCACAGGACCTTACCGCACGAACACGTGTGTCGCTGTTCTTAGGTCCTGAGCGATGCACGCGTCACGTGGTTGGCTGCGTGTAGGTTGCGGACGAATGCATCAAAGGACGACGCGCAGCTGGTCAACGTACTCTGTTGCTGTTGGCTGTGTGGCACTGCCACTTTCTTCGAATAAATTGGCAGACAGGCGAAGCGAAGTGCCATAAACAAGCTCGGAAGTGAAGCAAGAGAGGCCCTCCTTGAAAGAAGATCGAATTCCGAGTAGCGTGAGAGGGAGGTGGTCAACCCACCCATTGGGGCAACCATGTGCTGTTAGCGCTGCTTTGAGGGGCCGGTAGAATCTCTAGACGAGGCAGTTTGTTTGCGGATGGCATGAAGCTATATACAGGCGTGAAATACATAGAAGCTTGAGGAGCTCTGAAAAGAGGGAAGATTCGATCTGGCGACCCTAGTCCGATACTATCGTTGTCGGACAGCCAAATGGGGATATCCAGGTAGAAACGAAAGCTGCTGTGACGGTAGCTTCAGACATGTCGGGCGTAGGAGTCGCTTCGGGTCAGCGGTCTACACATATCGAAGGTAGCGATAGCGTTGACATGGGGTAACGGGCCAACGATGTCAATATTCACAACGTCGAAACGTTCATCGGGTTGCGAGATGGGCTTTGGTGGAGGAACGGGGCACCATTGAACTTTAGCGCACTGACACGATGCACACTCGTGAACCCAATCCCTGATGTTGGCGTTCATGCCGGGCCAGACAAAGCCTGAAGAAACCGACTTTTGGGAAGCGCTGATTCCGGCATGAGAAAGGCTGTGATAGGCGTCGGATATTTTTTACAAAAACAGTTGGATAGAAATGATCTGGGAGTGCCAGTGGAGGTGTATCACTAGTAGGCACATCTTCAAAAGGTGACGGGTTCGAGCTGAAGTGATGTGGACGCTTCGCATAGGTGTTCAAGCTCGGCGTTTTGATTGGGCTGCAGCCAGATCATGAATTTTGAATGGAAAAGATGTTGAAGTAAAGATTTTGGAGCGACTGCGGGTGATGGCATCCACGCGACTAAGAGCGTCAGCAGGCGCATTGTCAACACAGCTGATGTGGCGCATAGCAGTTGAAAAATCCGAGATGAAGGTGGGCCGGCACACATTGTGTGGTGTGTACAGTGAGTGAGATTGGCCAATTGAATGGGTGAGAGGTTTGTGTTCAGTGAAAATTCTAAAAGACTGGCCATCAATTAGGTGTCGAAAATGGCGCACGGTGAGAAAGATGGCGAGGAACTCATGGCCGAAAACGCTGTAGTTTCTTTGGGCAGAGGTCATACGCTTGGAGAAAAAGGAAAGGGGCTGCCACTGATCGTTCATTTTTTGCTGGAGTACAGCCCCAAGTGCAGAAAAGGATGCATCCGTCATGAGTGCCATGGGGTAACTGAGATTGTGGTGCGTCAGCAGTGTGGCTTCATCCAAAGCGTTCTTGATGGAGTTCAAAGCTTTTTCCGTAGTTGTGTTCCGTGGTAGTGCAGTTTCTGAGGTTTGGCCACAGAGAAAATAACAGGGTAGCACAGTTCCAATAAATCGGTGGTAGAAATTTACAAGCCCTAGAAACTGGCGCAGCTTGGTTATTGATGTAGGCGTGGGGAACTTGACGATTGCTTGCCCTTTGCAAGGGGGCTAATTCCGCTGCTTCCCAAGTGATGACCCAGAAAATTAACAGAGGACACTTCAAACTCACTTTTAGGGGCAAAGCTCCTTAATGCGGCACCCGTTCGTCCATCATAGTCGTAGCCGTAGTCGTAGTGTGTAAAACGTCTTGCAATTTTACCTCCAAGGTGGTGCCGGTGGGAGATTTCTCCTGTGCGTTCTTGAACAATAAAAAAATTCGCAGCGTGCGCGTTACCTAAAAGCCGAATTCTTCTGTCTCTCATTCCCCATTAGTAGCCATTGGCAAGTTCAAGTAGGAAGCGTTAGTAGAAGTAGAAGTGTTAAAAGCTGACTTCTGTAGTCTCTTATTCCAGTAGCAGCCATTGTTTACCTCCAAGGCAGTGCCTGGTGAGACTTCTGCTGTGCGTGTATAAACAATAAAAAATTTTTGTTCAAAACGCCGTTTATTGATGAAATAAACTAACAGAAGACCGCAGAAATTTTTATAGCAAAACAAATAGAAGACCCCAGCTGCTTAACGAAAGATGCCAGGTGTTTTCCAAAGCAATGGTTTTATAATCAAAACCTTAACAATACAGGTTTGTAGTTGCCGATGCTCGTTGCCGTCGGTGTGTAGTCGTATGGATAAAGGTGCCGAAAGGCGGGCGCTCGCAGACAGGATCCGCCAAGATCCTGCTGAACGGGAACAAGAAGCCACATCAGCAAGACAGCGTCGGCAAGTTCTCGCCATACGTGAATAACAAGCTGCAGCGGCACGTCAGTGCCAGCAAGATCCTTCCGTACGGGAACGAGAGGCCGCATCAGCAAGGCAGCGTCGGCAAGATCATGCTGTACGAGAACAAGAAGCCACATCAGCAAGGCAGCGTCGGCAAGATCCCGCCGTACGTCAACAAGAAGCTGCAGCGGCGCGTCAGCGTCGGCAAGATCCTTCCGTATGGGAACGAGAGGCCGAGGCAGCACGTCAACGTCGCGAAGCAGATCTTGAAAACGTTAGACAATGGGAAGCGGCGAGGAAGCGCGCATTTCGCCAGGCGAATTAACGGAAGAAAATTTCACGGTATTGATTTCAGAAACTTCACCCAATATCATCATCATTCACCTCGTGAATCTGGCGTCAGCTTTTTTGCAGTGTTCACAACAATTCCATTGGCCGAGAGGCGCTCGAAGAGTTGACGGAGATGTTGCAAGTGCTCCTCGTGAGGTGCGCTTGCCACCAGCAGGTCATCGACGTAGGCGAACACAAACGGCATACCATGTATGACCAAGTCAACAAACCACTGGTATGTTTGTGCAACATCGCGGAGGCCGAGTGACATTCTCAGGAACTCAAAGCGGCCAAATGAGGTGGTAATTGCCATTTTTGGAACATCTTCTGCAGCAACAAGAATTTGGTGAAAGGTTTCGACTAAGTCGATTTTAGAAAACAGTGCTGTGCCATGTAAGCTAATGTAAAATCCTGGATGTTAGGCAGTAGATACCGGTCGGGAATAGTTTTTGCGTACACGGAACGGTAGTCTCCGAAGGGTCTCTAGTCGCCTGACTTTTTGGGGACAAGGTAGAGAAGAGATGCCCAGGTGCTAGATGATGGTCGTATTATACCGAGTTTCAACGTGTGTTCAAACTCAGCCTTGGCTACTTTGAGCTTATCTGGAGCAAGTCGCTGTGGGCGAGTGAAAACAGGTGGACTAGTTGAGATGACACGGTGGTGGACATCATGTTGCACGGGTTTTGTCCAGTCCGCGGTTGCGTGATATTTTGGAATTCTCGAAGAAGTCCTGCAAAATGGTCGTCGGCCACTGTTGTAGTTCGGGTGGTTATGTTCATGTCACGGGAAACAACACTATGGGCATAGAGCAGTGTAGTAATGTCTAGCAGGCGTTGCCGTTTCACGTCGACCGGAAGTTCTTGATGGTTTAAAGCAGCCGGCACCAATGAGGGCACGGCGTACGTGAGCGACGAGGAAAACCCATAGAAACACGCGGCACTAGCCTATAGGTTAAGAGTGAGCGAGTCAATTTTTATACGGGGATCTTCGCACCATTGACAGCTTGCAGGTAGAAGATCGGGGGTATTGTACTGCTGGCCCGTGATTTTTTCCATGACGTGAAACAGGTGACTTGTGGGTTGGCCTTGACCAGTCGTCACCGTCAATGGTCAGCCTGCCTGTTTCCCTGCCACGAGCAAGGTTGGAGCGTGGCAGTGACGCGCATCATGTCCAAAACGGCGATGGTAAAAGCATATCCCAGGTTGTGCGGCGGAGCGAGAGCGTTGTGCGCGTCCATCACGCGGTGAGCTTCGGCCGCGGTTTCAGTGACTTGGAGTGGTGTAATGACGCTACACGGCACAAAATATTTGTTCTAGGTAATCGCAAAGCGCGTCGATGCGAGAAACACGGTGAGATGGTGTTTGTGGAGCAGCACTCACCTTGTTGAATGACGGCGCAACGTTGCACACAGACGGCGTGACCATCTCCAAGACCGTGTGCGACAGGCTGGCCAAAGCGTTGAGGTCAACGTGGGCGTAGGGGCTATTGTGATTTGCACATTGCCAGGAAAGCACTGAAGAAGCAGTTCTCGTAACAAGTTCTCGTCAGTAGTGGTGTTGCAGCCGCTCATGAGTTGATATATATGACGAAGAAGCTGGCTGGGAAGGTGGTCGCCTAATTCTTCCGCGGAGAGCAACTGCTGTATGCGGGAACTCTGTGATGTCATCGTTCGCTCCAGCAGAGCAGCCTTGAGAGTGCTGTACGGTTTGGTGGAGGGCCGTCCAGAAAGCAGGTCAGATACTTCTTCGGCAGCAGCTGGTGACAGCGCCGAAAGAACGAGGTGGTATTTGTGTTGTTCCGTGCGCACGCCAGAAAGCACGAATTGTGACTCAGCTTGAATGAACCAGATCGAAGGGTTGCGGTCCCCGTGAGCTAGTAGTCGGAGGGAGATCTCAGAGACGTCATGATCGGTCGTAACAGTAGCTTCCATGGTTAGGTGAGTCTCGTTGCTCTGCAGAACTCTACAATACCTCGGCAGTGCCGTGAAGGACTACGGGTCACCACATTGTAGAGCCAGGTTGTACGAGACGAAAACGTCTTTCCAGTGACAACGTGTACTTTATTCTGACAACCAGAGAGCCGAAAATAGAGCAGGTGCATGAAGTGCACCGGAAAAGGCAAGGGTGAAAGAGACGAATGATAAACAGCTAGGAGAGCAGCATGTTGCTTGAAATGCTCCTCGGCAGATTTTTATCACTGCGGGGTGCGCGATGGCGGCCGCGTCGTTACTAAGTCAATCAATCAGCCCAACACTTTATTTTCAAACACAATTGTTTCGAAGACCAGTTGAAAAACACTATCGACTGGCTTAGTGTGTAAATTGGACAGTGCCATTCATCAACACCAGATTACGCGTGTGCCCGGCGTTCACCCATATTTTGTCAGTGAAAAAAAATGGCAGCATATCCACGGGGTGAGCAATGGAAAGTGGGGTGAAGCATGCGTCCGTCCATTCGTTCTTGCTTCCGTCCGTCCATGCGTTCATCTGTGTGACCATCCGTGCGTCCGTTCACCCGGTCATGCGTGTGTCTGTTCGTGTGTCCACACGTCGTTCCGTGCGTCCATCCTTGCGTTCTTCAATGCACCCGGCTCTGCGTCCGTCTATACGTCCATCCGTCCGTACAGCCATCCGTGCGTGCGTCCATGCATCTGTCTGAGTGTCCGTTCATCGATCTAGTCAACACTGCATGTACCACCATTTCGCATCTTTTCATTATATATTCCGCATATAGAAGCACTGCCATTCAGCGGACATTCCAAGGACTAAACGAGAGGTGGCACTCGCACACTTGCTTACGGCTTGCGTTTCGTGTCTACTTCCCACCTTTAACCACCTTGAGTTCATTGTATATACTAGTTCACTGTAATCATGCCACTGCGCCCCAACGGTCGCTAAACCTTTCTAAAAACAAGGAGGTTACGCCCAGCGAGTATAACGTAGCAACCCTTTTTTGTCAGATAGTGCTCAATGTACAGGCCAATTACTGCTAATTGGGAATGAGAGACATGAGAATTCGGCTTTTAGTTAACGCACACACTGCGAATTTTTTATTGTTCAACAACGCACAGGAGAAATCTCCCACCGGCACCACCCGGAAGGTCAAAACGTGAGACATGTTACGCACTACTACGAGGGACGAACGAATGCCGCTTTAAGGAGCTTCACCCCTAAAAATTACAACACCATCTCCCCGAAGAAGACCGATGCTGAGATGCGTAGCATTGCAGTGAGTTTTAGTGGTGTTTTTAACGGCGTTTACTGCTTTACGGTGTTACCTTTGCGGTGAAGCTTGCGTGTTATCACGTCCACTTGGTTCGTTACCACACGTGACATGAACGTTGTGTTGGAAACTCCTGTGATGCTCTCCATCGCCCCGTCGTCCCTTTCAACGATACTAGATTAAACTTCTAGTAACGTTGGACCCCTTGGGGGAGATGGTGTTTTCTCGCAGATCCACTATTTGGTGACAGCGTTTCTTGTACTTGAAGCCAAACGTTTTCATCATCGTCTGCATCGTTGTCGTGCACAAGGTCGGTAGCGTCTCGTCCTCTTCGAGACGCAGCACCACTCTGGCGACACTTGCAATTTCATCTTTCTAAAAAAAATATGCAGATCCATGTACAGTGGGTATCAATAATATGCGAAGCACAAATGTGGAAGGGTGATAGATCACTTTAAAATAAGCACAACGTTAAGAGGCGGAGGTAAGATATGCTGTACATGACTTTCAAGTCATGATGATCATGTTTGGACGTTTCATATTTTTCATCTATTAACTTTGCTTGATACCAACTTTAGTATATAGGGAGCCAGTGAAATGGTCGTGAGCATGCTATAGGCGTAGCGTGTAGTCATGATTCACATGAAATCTATATCATGATTATCATATTTGGACGTGTCAGTTACTTTCATCTTCCATTCACGTGACGTAATACAAAATTTGGTATATGTGGAACTAGTGAAACGGCCGGAAGAAATTGATCAGTGTATCATGTAGCCATGTTTTACATAAGCATATTGTCACGGGATTACAGAACGACCACAACGTCTGTTCACAGGAGCAGCACTGAACGTCGAGCCGAACCGAACGTTAAAGCATGAGCACACCAACCGTCCTCTTCTTCTTTCACACCATGGCACATACTCGCATTGGCATGGCTAAACCTCGTTTCATGCCTGTGGCATTACCCCCCCCCCCCCCCTTCGAAAAAAAGTACCACCCCGATGACCAATGCCAATTAAAAGTTAAAGTAATCGCGTACACGCACAAAGACGCATGATGAAGCAGTGTCAGGTGGCTCGGGGGTAGTGTGGCTTCATCCGTGACACATGAACAATGTCGGCCTGCTGGGAACGTCGAGATCGCTCAGCTGTGTCTTCAAGCAGAATTTCGTAGTTGACATCTGTTAGGCGCCGTAGTACTCTATAGGGACCGAAGTAGCGGTGAAGTAACTTTTCCGAGCGGCCCCTTTGGCGAACTGGGATCCACAGCCAGACCAGATCACCGGGTCGATAAATAACATGGCGATGACGGAAGTTGTACCTCTGCGAGTCGATTCGTTGTTGTTTTCGGATCCGCTCGAGTGCAAGCTGGCGGGCCGCATCGGCAAGCCGAATAAAGTCGTTCGCATCAGCAGTAATATCGGTCGTGTCCGGCAATAGCATGGCATCAAGCATCGTAATTGCTTCTCGGCCGCGAAGCAACCGGAAGGGAGTGAAACCTGTAGTCTCTTGAACCGCAGTGTTGTAAGCGAACGTTACGTATGGCAAAATTGCATCCCAGTTTTTGTGATCACGGTCGACGTACATAGATAGCATGTCAGCGAGCGTCTTGTTCAATCTCTCCGTCAGACCGTTGGTTTGTGGTTTAAATGCGGTTGTTTTGCGATGAGCTGTTCCACTAAGTCTCGTGGCGTCTTGCATCGATTGGACTGTAAAGGCTGTTTCACGGTCAGTGATAAGAACTGTTGGCACTCCATGGCGGAGGACGATGTCGTTGATGAAAAAATACGCAACCGCATTAGCGGTGCCTCGTTGTAGGGCTTTCGTTTCGCAGTACCTCGTTAAATAAACAGTAGCGACTACGATCCAGCGGTTGCCATCATGTGACTTCAGGAAGGGCCCAAGCAAGTCCATGCCGATTCGTTCAAACGGTTGTGACGGGGGTGCAACAGGCTTCAATAAACCAGCAGGGCGCACAGGTCGGGCTTTACGGCACTGGCAATGATTCCACGTTTTAACGTAATGCTTGACATCCTGGGTAAGATTTGGCCAGTAGTAGCGAGTCCGAATTCGGGCAAGGGTACGTGCGAATCCTAGGTGGCCGGAAGAAGGCTCGTCGTGGCAGGCAGATAAAATGTCAGCACGTAGCCCTGGTGGAACGACGAGGAGGTACTCAGTCGCATGAGGTTCGAAGTTCATTTTGTAGACGATGTCGTTGCGGAGACAAAATGACCCTGAACGTGCGAATGCCGATGGTGGACTCGAGCTGCGACCTTGAAGGTATTTGATAAGTTGTTGGATCTCTGAATCATTCCACTGTTGCTGGGCCAAGTCAGATTCACTGACTGCACAAAGAAAATGGCCATCGGTATCATCGTTCCTCGATGTCTTCGCGAGGGGTGCGCGCGAAAGGCAATCGGCATCAGTGTGCTTGCGGCCCGACTTGTAGAGGACTGTAACCTCAAATTCTTGAAGGCGTAAGCTCCACGTCGCGAGGCGCCCTGAAGGGTCCTTGAGATTGGCCAGCCAACAGAGGGCATGATGGTCCGTAACTAATCTGAATGGACAGCCATACATATACGGTCGGAACTTTGTTATCGCCCAAATAACAGCAAGACATTGCTTCTCCGTGGCCGAGTAGTTAGTTTCCGCAGATGACAAAATGCGGCTAGCATAAGCGATGGGACGTTCAGCGCCGTCTTGCCACTGGACGAGCACTGCACCAAGACCGATGCTGCTTGCGTCAGTGTGAAGTTCGGTGGCGGCATCTTCATCAAAGTGCCCTAGTAAGGGTTCACTCTGAAGGCACTGCTGAAGCTGGGAAAAAGCGGCTCTCTGCTCTGGACCCCACACAAAAGAAGTATCCTCCTTCGTTAAACGGGTAAGGGGTTCAGCGATGTTGGCAAAGCTCTGGACAAAGCGCCTGTAGTAGGCGCAGAGAACCCGAAAACCGGCGCAAATCCCGTTTATTCGAAGCTGGGGGAAATGAAGCAACAGCCATGGTCTTTTCTGGGTCTGGTCTAATGCCATCGTGAGTGATAAGGTGGCCGAGGGACTTCAGTTTTTCGTAGCCGAAATGACACTTCTCTGGTTTTAGTGATAGGCCTGCGGATCGAATAGCGACGAAGACGGACTGAAGTTGTTTTAAATGTTGCTCAAATCTTTTGAAAAAAACAACGACGTCGTTTAAATACACGAGGCAGCATTCCCACTTCAGACCAAACAGGACGGTGTCCATCATCCTTTGGAACGTTGCCGGTGCAGAGCACAATCCAAATGGTAACCCTTTAAATTTGTAAAGGCCATCGGCAGTTATGAATGCTGTTTTTTCCCTGTCACGTTCATTGACCTCGATCTGCCAGTAGCCGCTGCGTAAACCCATTGAGGAAAAATATCGGGCATGTCGAAGTCGACCCAGTGAATCATCTATGCGTGGGAGAGGGTAGACGTCTCTCTTCGTCACTTTGTTGAGCTTCCGGTAATCGACGCAAAATCGGAGAGTGCCGTCATTCTTTTTCACAAGTACGACGGGTGATTCCCATGGACTGTTCGAGGGTTGGATGACGTCATCGTCGAGCATCTGTTTCACTTGAAAACGTATTGCCTCTTGTTCTTTTTGCGACACGCGGTAGGCGTGCTGTCGTACAGGCCGTTCGGTAGGGTCCGTTATAACGCGGTTCTTCACGGTTGGGGTCTGCTTGAATTTGAAGGTGGACGCAAAGCAATCAATATACGTACGTAAAATCATGCGTTTTCGCTGTTGCTGCGCACAGGATAGCTGGCAATTCATGTCAACTGTACTGGCTAATGCAGTGTTAGCTTCGGTAGCAGTGGCAATCGGAGTGATAGTGGAACATTCTTCGTCATCAATGGCTTCGAATTTCGCGATCGCTGTTCGCTTTGCCAAGTGTTGGTACTGGCCGCCGAAATTCGTGATCAGAAGCTGAGTCCTCCGATGTTTCAGTTTGACGATAGCACGCGCGACACAAATCTGCCGAGCCAAGGGCACCGAGAGGTTAGTTTCCGCGAGGCCACTACTCTTGTTGTCACAGTCGCTCTCCACAGTTACCAACATACTGGCTCGCGGCGGCAGTGCAATGGTGTCGTCAGCGATTCGAAGTGTTGTGGTAGGCGCAACTGCGTCCTTTCGTAGGGCTGTATGGTCGTTAGATAACGTTATGAGCAGGTCGCGAAGGTTAATAATGGCTCCATGCTCGCGGAGAAAATCCATTCCGAAAATCAGGTTTTGAGAGCATTCGCGCAATACAACGAAGGAAACAATGTACGTCGACTCACGAATTCGGAGCCGGGCAGTGCACATTCCTAGCGGTGTCAATAGGTGACCTCCCGCAGTCCGGAGGTTGGTTCCATGTCCCCAAGGTGTCGTTACCTTTCTTAGTTGTTCAGCGAGGTCAGCGCTTATAACAGAATAATCGGCACCCGTATCTACCAGAGCGCTCAGCGGGTGGTTGTCGACAAGGACAGAAATACGAGCAGAGACCCGTTTGTCGTCGATGGCACACGTCGGTGAAAGAATGTCGTCGGATGGCGGCAAGCAAATCGGGGGAGGGTCTTGTAACGGTCGATCAACAGCGGCCTTACCCCCAGAGGTCACTGTTCTTAGTTTCCCCGGCGCGGGCTTGTGGATCTAGGCGATCTTCCTGCAAGGACGTCCGCAAAGGTCGATTGTTGGCCATGTGACGTGGAACGCCGTGGAGATGATGAGCGGGATTGGTGACGCGGAAGGGTTGAGGATCGTTGGCTTGCCAAGTATTCGGCGATAGCACGGGGCCGCTCACCATCTCTGGGTCGACGAGCATCCGGACGAAAGCCAAGAAGACCCATGCGCCTGTAGGCGCACTCACGGTAGATGTGACCTGGTTCACCACAGTGATAACATAGAGGCCGGTTGTCGGGAGCGCGCCATACACTAGATTTCCATGTAAGGAGTTGGTTGCCGTACTGCGGTGGTCCCGAGTAGAACGACGGTGCCGTCTGCCAGGTGGACGGACGGGACGGATAGCCAACAGCCGGTGTAGGAGTACGTAGTGCTTCCGCGTACGTTAATAGCGGAGCTTCGGCTGGACGCGGGGCCATCATGGGTTGGACTTCGGCTGCACGCAGAGTCGTCATGGGGTGTACCAGCTGCCGGACCTCTTCGCGAACGACATCCATTAGAGCAGCAACATGGGGCGGAGAAGACACCACGTGCAGCTTTTGCAGCTCCTCGCGCACAATACTGCGCACGAGCTCCGTCAGGTCTTTTACAGTCGTGACGTCGGGTGTTGGCAGGGCCGACGACACTGACGAAAGACTTCCAGGACGCTCATACTGGTACGAACGCTGCCTTAGCATTCTTTCCAGTGTCATGGCTTCGCGGAGGAAATCCTCTACAGTGCTGGGAGGGTTCCGCACTAGTCCCGCGAACAGCTGCTCTTTCACTCCCCGCATTAGGAGGCGCACCTTCTTCTCTTCCGTCATTGAGGAGTCGGCTCGCCTGAACAGCCGTGACAGGTCCTCAACGAACATGGCAACACTCTCGTTCGGACGCTGGTTTCGGGACTTGAGGAGCCGTTCCGCTTCCTCCTTTCGGTCAGAGCCTCGGAAGGTATTTAGCAATTGGTTGCAAAACTCAGGCCAGGTTGCCATAGTGGCTTCATGGTTTTCGAACCAAGTGCGTGCAGAGTCCTCGAGATAAAAGTAGACATACCGAAGCTTTCACTGCTCGTTCCACTCGTTGACGCTGCCGCAACGGTTGTAGTCGTCAAGCCAGTCGTCGACGTCCTCGTAAGGGTCACCGTGGAATGGCTTCGGAGTTCGCGGGACGTTGAAGAACCATGGAGGAGGCAGCGTTGATGCTTCTTGGATTTCGTTCCCGCACTAGCCATAGTACTGCCGAGTTGTGGAAATGGTCCGAATTGAGGAGGTAGGCCTAGTTGTCGCCTGCTACGCCGTAGGTCGGCTGGTTCTTCCAAGTCGCGACTAGTGTCGGGACCTTGCTGCTGATTGCAGTGCATACAACACTACCCAGCACCTCCACCAGAAAATGTCACGTGATTACAGAACGACCACAAAGTCTGTTCACAGGAGCAGCACTTGACGTCGAGCCGAACCGAACGTTAGAGCACGAGCACACCAACCGTCCTCTTTTTCTTTCACACCATGGCACATACTCGCATTGGCATTGCTAAACCTCGTTTCATGCCTGTGGCAATATTATGATTATCAGGTTTGGACGTGTTATTTACTTTCGCCATCTATTCACTTTCCGTGATACCAAATTCGGTACATCTGCAGCTAGCGCAACTGTGGCGAGTGCGTCATGAAGGGCTCAATGTACTCCTACGCAACGCCGACGCACGCGCAGGCTATGAGCAGTGGCGCCACGCTAGAAAAACACTAGCACTCCATAGTGTGACGCCAGGTGCGACCAGCATGACGAGTGTCTGTCGGTGCGGCATTGTGGCAACCAGCGCTAAATGCGGCATGCTGCATTTTTTGCCGACGACGTTACTTGGATAGCAACGCGTCTGCCTCTCTTCGTGACTGTGGACGCCGCATGCGCTCGAACGCGCGTGCGTCAAGGCAACGCAGCGCGGCGTGTGCCTGCGAGTATATGACATGCAGATCCACAATGAAGGTCAGCAGGCAGATTCAATGATCTCTACTAGAGATATATCGGCTCCTGGCGTGGCACCGCCGGCGTGAGACGATAAAACAAACGCCGGTGCGCACGCGCGCCAGCTCACGTAAAAGTGTATTTGCGCCTTGAGTGTGGCGTGTAATATAGTTCTTACATGACATGCATCTCATGATTATCATGTTTATCATGCAGAGGTTGAGGTTGAGGATGTTGTAGGTAGCCAGTGGATCTAGCCTTACATGATTTGCAGGCAATTGCCCCGCCCGGTTTTCTCTTTGCTAATTGTAGTTAATATCCTTTCTTTGTTTTTTAACTAAGCACTATCAGGCTTTTAAAATAAAAATCGTGCATAGCATGACGTAAGCCTGCATAAGACGGCAGACTTTGTGCTATTCAACTTGCAGCATTGCGCCGGTACTCTATCTCGCTGCATTATATTTCAAACATAAGTGTCACTTATCATCAGTCACATGCGAGGTCTGCAGCAGTCAAAAATTTCTAAAGAAGTCACGACACCTGTTTCCTGAAGATCGAGAAACCATCAGGAAACACAATATCAGTCACGCTGTCACATGGCGAGCCTAACTGTTGCAGTTCCTCAAATAAACCTTGCCGTTCCTTCTTAAGCTCACGACATTAAGCAAATAGTGTTCTATATCACCGTTTTCCTTGCACTTCGAGCACAAGGGCGTCGCGGAGAGTCTGATCTTGTGGAGCCATGCTGGTGTACACGCTGATCTCGCTCGGATGCGATGAAGCAAGCAAGCCTCTTCCCTTGATAGCCCATGTGTCACACATGGCTGGCGAGGCGTCAGCTATAACGAGTGAAAATGCTTATTGACAGCCTCTCATAAGATACGCTGAGTGTCTTTGGAAGCCTTCTTTGTAGGTGTAAGCTCCAGAGCACGCCGGGCAAGTCTGTCAGCCGCCTCATTACCCGCTATACCCACATGTGATGAACTCATTGAAACTTATAGTTTATACCAATGCCATGCAGGTTTTTAAGGATTTGCAGTGATCTTTGAGTACATCGATCCAAAGCAATTCATGTTTTAGCCGCTGCAAAGCGGGCTTACTGTCCGAAAACAGCACGACTTTTTGCTGCCTACAAAGCTTCAGTTTCTTCAGGGCTCCCTGAATTGCCACGCTTTGATATGCTGTTGATGAAACAACGCACTCAAGTTGCGCTGCCCAGAACGCCTTTAGAGACGGGATCACAAACACTGCAGCGCTTGCTCCGCGCACTATGTCGACTGATCCACTGGTGAAAACTTTCAAATGATCGGCGTGCTTTTCTCCAATATATTCAAGTACGATAGAACGCACTTCTGCTGTGGTTGTGGAACACTTGCTGTGCATCCATGGACTTGTCACCTGACAGTCGACATTCTCATGTGACAAAGATGGGTCTTGTCGAAGTTGTCTTTGTTTGGGAAAGTCAATGATAAGATGGCGAAGGGTGTTGACGGCCACGAAAGTTTGCGATTTTGTGCGTCGCTGAAGGCGACTTAGTGCTCATCCTAGGCTCGATTCGCCAAGTCGGCAAAGCTATGTCAGCAGTCATTGAGAGCCGAGAAGACGAAATGGCTGAAGACAAGCTTCATGAAGCACCTTTATTCTCGCTGCAAACTTTGGCACTCCCAAAGCAACTCTGAGGCCTTTACGATGAAGTTTTTTTTCAGCCATTTGTACTGTGACTCACTTGAAGAGATCAGAGGCAATTGGAAAAGCTCACGATTGAAAATTACTGCCTCGTATAACTTTATCATTGATGTTGGGTGGCTCCCCCAGCTTGTTCCTGCCATCCTTGGAGGAATGTTTACACGATGTGACAGCGCCTACATTGTCATGTCCACTGCCCGTCGCCAATTCATCCTGGTGTCTAGTAGTGGTGTCTCATGTACTCAACGTGTTCAATTGATGCATCAGAAAGTAATGCATTCATTCTTGTTTCTCGTCTTCGCATACCAGGGAATAGCATGAATTGAGACTTCTCAGCTGATATTGTGATTCTATGTGACTCACCAAGTCCAAGATGTTATCCTGTGCACTCAACCGTTGCCGAAACCCATTCATACATGCTGAAAGGTCATGTGATTCTCCATCTGCCATGTCAGCCGAACACAGGCCAGCTTCTCCATCAGCTTCGCTACGCACGAAGTTAGTGATACTGGTCTGTATGATGCCAGTTCTGTGTTGTCATTACCTGGCTTCAGCACTGGCACGACCCAGGCCATTTCCCAAGCTTGAGGAATGTTTACCGACTCCCAAACATAGTTGAAATGCATCAGAAGCCTCCTCTTCACTTCTGCAGGCAGATTTGAGATCATTCAGTTTGTAATTCCGTCAGGTCCAGGAACATAGCGTCGACGGAGACTTATGGCTGACGTAAGTTCCCGCAGCGTGAAAGGTGCATCGATGGCAGATGTAGAATGAGGCGGAAGTTGGTGAGTGGGTTCACATTCTCTTCCAATTACATACACGTCAGCAAACTCTTTAGCTGGAGACGGTTTTCATGTATCCATGAATAACGTGAGGGCAGTATATGGCCTCAAAGGCTCAGGAATGACTCCGACCCTTATACTACTCGCCATAACCTTGACAGTGGAGTAAATACACTTAAACTCTTACAAAACGCAGCCAATTGTTTCTTCCAAAGTTTGTTGCTGTATAGCCTTAATGCTGCATTAAGTCTGTTGAACTGAGTTTTGCTAGCAGCTTCGCCACCTCTTCGCATAAGCCTTTTCTCTTGCCTTCTTCTGGCTGCACACAAATTACGGATTTTTGAGTCCGGGGCTCGAAAATGTGCAGGTAGCTTAAGCATAGTGATTGCAGCTGCTTTGCTCGCCAGCACATCCTGAAACATATCCCGTCATCGGTGATATTAGATGCTCTCGGTAGTGACCCCAATCAGTTACATATCAGGATTCAGCTACCGTTAAATGGTAGCCAGCAACATTGATCAATATAAGAAAATGATCCGAAGCTGTCCAACACGTGAGTTGAACGTCACTTGAATGCAACGTCAAGTCAATAATACTTGTACAAGCTGGGGGCTTAAAGAATGTTACATTGCCATCATTCGCAATGAATATGTCTAGCTTATCAAATGCCTTTCCCAGACAACGTCCACGTGCATTTGAAATCTTGACCCCCCACGACGTGTAATGCGCATTGAAATCACCACAAATGATGCGCGGAACTGGGCAGCGATGACACAGGTCTTCCCAAAACATTTCAATCGAACTTTTTTTGTGAGGAAACGCATACACCTATAAAATGCTGACTTTGCGTTTTCGTATCTGTGCCCTGATCGCACAAAGTATACATCTGTGCACAAGTGCGCCACATTGAGTGCTACGTGTGGTATCTCTCTTCGTATATACACAGCGGTGCTTCCATTTGGGAAAGTCGTTATGGTGGGGTTCTCGTGAGTGACGTATTCACTGATTGATCTTTGTCTCAGTAGTCCGGCCTCCGACAGAGCCAAGATCGCAATTTGATATTCTTTCAAAAACAGGTGTAGTTCGTAAACAATATCGGCACAATTACACAGCGTTATGAAAGGAACGTTTCGGCGATTTAACGTGCACTTAGGCTTGGCCTTCGGCATCCTACTGCTGGTTGTGCCCGAAACAATCGAGCAGCACTGATTCTAGAGCCAGCACGGCCTGCAGCTTGGTCTTCGCAGTACCTGGTGGCATTGTCGCTAATTGTTAACGTAGAGCGGCAAACAGAACTCGAACAATCTTCGCACTGTCGTTGATATTTTCTTCATGTCCCTTTGTATTCTGCTCAAATTCTTGTCTCAGTACTCTGGCATAGGTAGCCTGTGTAGAAATGTTCTGAGTAGACTCAGTTAGCATGGCTCCTTGCTTTGCTTGACTCGCATTGCCTGGTGTTTTCAGGAAGCATTCTTCTAATTGCACCTCACGTACATTCTTTGTACTATTTGATATCCTTTCTTTCACCAATGGAGGAAAATCCTCAGGGGATTGAGCAAGTGACCGGGCAGTATTTGGTTCAGTTGGTTTAGGCCCCGTAAGAAAGGCCTTTCGTCTATGCAACGGATTCGCTCGGAATGGGCACCTGCTATAACTGGAGGGATGGTTACTATTGCAGTTTGCACACTTTAAGTCCGCCTTACAAGTTTTGAAGTCACGTGGACCTCCACAGCGTTTACATCCCAGCTCTCCTTTGCAGAATTTCGCCATGTGACCAAAACGTTGGCAGTTAAAGCACCTCGGTGGTGGCTCAGAGTATTCAGCGATTTCATGTCGAACGAAGCTAAGGTTAATAATCAGAGGTCGCTCGGTGTTTGGAGTGAACTCAAGTACCACCACGTTCGTGGGTCTAACTTTCCACTCATTTGTAGAAAAAACTTTAACAATCCTCCTAACGTGAATCACACCTTGGGGTTTCATGTATCCGGAATATCCGCCTCTGTGTACCACTTCGGAGCACCTCTGATCAAGCAGGTGTTTCGCAGGTAGGCATAAGGAAGACGAGCACTAACTTCTACACCAAACAGCTTGTCACATGAGAAAAGCACGTTTACTTGATCTTCAGTGGCCACGTCAAGCAGTGGTGAACCTTGAGCAGTAAAAATAACTCATAAATGGCTCAGCGTTAACGACTCATGCCACTGCATGATGTAAAGCAATAGGGTTCACCTGTCTTAAGCCTTTTTCACTTTCTACAGGTGATATAATCACTGAAATACACACAGTTATGCTTTTTCCTTGGCTTACCAACTTGAAGTTATCCTCAATGTCCGACCAATCGTCTACTTTCTCGTCGAGTCCCACTATTGTGGATGCGTCGTCATTGGTTGTAGTTTCATAAGTTTCGCCATAGTAGCGTTCACCCGCTCGTAGACCTGGTCGTTTCGATGGCGTTTGGGATAGATTAAGCGTCTGTCCTGGTAACTTGCATGGCTGGGCCATGGCCTAAGTCCCGGCATCAGACCTTTTTTTTGGTCACGTCTTCTCTGAGTGGGCCCGGCATGCGCAAAATCTTCTTGATGTCGCAGGCGTCTTCGCGAGAACGACAGAAAACAACACAAAACTAGGAGAAGTAGAAGATCGAGGGTAGGATTAGCTGCACTCTGAACTTCGTTGTCTTCCTTCCCCAGCTTCGCCCTGCAGTCATGTCATAACATACCAGTTTCGCAACATCTGTGAATGAAACCACCGCAAGAACAGCGAGACCATGTCATGTAAATCATGACATTTATAACATACATATCATGATTTTCATGCTTTGACTAGTCATTTATGTTTGTCATACAGTCATGCTATATCATACCAAGTTTGGTATTTATACCATTATCGAAACGGCCAGGAGAGCTAAAAGTCGCAGGTAGATAGATAGATAGATAGACAGATAGATAGATAGATAGATAGATAGATAGATAGATAGATAGATAGATAGATAGATAGATAGATAGATAGATAGATAGATAGATAGATAGATAGATAGATAGATAGATACGTTTAAAGTCGCCGAAGTTCACCAAGAAATTCTTCGCATTTAAAAAAATGGCAGCATATCCATGGAGTGAATGATGGAGAGTATGGCGAAGCACTCGACCGTCCATTTGTTCTTGCTTACGTCCGTCCATGCGTTCGTCTGTGTGACCGTCCATGCGTCCATCCGCCCGTTCGTGCGTGCGTCTGTTCATGCGTCCGTCCCTGCGTTCGTCCATGCATCTGCCCCTGCGTCCGTTCACGCGTCCATTCATGCATCTGTCTGTGTGTCCGTTCGTCCATCTATTCAACACTCCAAGTACCACCATCTCGCATCTTTTCATCATCTATTCCCCATATATAAGCACCGCCATCCTGCGGACATTCCAAGGACTAAACGAGAGGTGGCACACGCACACTTTCTGAAGGCTGGCGCTTCGGGTCTACTTCCCACCTTCAACCACCTCGAGTTCGTGGTATATACTAGTTCATTGTATTCATAGCACTGCGGCCCAACGCTCGCTAAAGCTTTCCGAAACCAAGGAGGTTCCGCCCACGCGAGTATAACGTAGCAACCTTTTCCTGTCAGATAGTGCTCAATGTTAATGCCAATGGATGCTAATGGGAAATAAGAGACAAGAGTATTCGGCTTTTAATTAACGCGCATGCTGCGAATTTTTATTGCGACGCACAGGAAAAATTTCCCACCGGCACCACCTTGCAGGTCAAAGCGTAAAACATGTTTCGCACTACTACGAGGGACGAATTGGTGCCGCTTTAAGAACCTTCGCCCCTAAAACAAAATAGCCGCAACGGCCAGATGAGTGCCAACGCTTTTGATTTTTTGTATTTTGGCCATTGCATAATATTGATCATTTTCCCGATGTTCTCGTTGCAAGGCTGTTTACTTGAAGATTAATTAAATATCTGTTGAATGAAACAGTGAATTAGGTGGCGCTCAGTCCAGGTGTTCTGTGCACCTGCACATCTTCGGGAGATCTGGTTACATTACGAGAACGTTAGATGCTACTATTCGCACTCAGTCGTCGCTTGTTATTGTAAATATTTACACAAGTGTCTATAGCAAAATTAACACATCGCTGAACGGCGGTACAGCCGAACGTGCCTAATGTGCTAGAAATAAATGCAGCTAAATTACTTGCTTGGGTGAGTTGGTACAACCTAAAATAGTGCAAGAACACAGACACTATTTTTAGCTGATTAATTTCTTACCTACTGGTCAGGAACGTCGCCAGGGGGTGGCACACCGGACACGTGCCTACCCCCCCTCCAAAAACAATTGTTTCGCCATGGCATAGAGAACGAAAAATGGCCATTTTAAGGGAGTACCCCTCCCTAAATCAAGGTGGTGTGCTCGACGAGAAAAATTTCTCGCTCTACACATGCTACTGGCTCCAGCAACCACTTTGGTTACTTCTTTTTCTAGAACATTGCGCTCTTTTAACTGTTACATCGTTCAGACATATTTCGTCCCCGTTATGATGTTCCGATGTTAAAGGAAACACCTGAGTGCACATTATGTTATTATTTCGCTATTTTACGAAAACATAGCAGCTTATATGTGCATAAGACTACTGGTCGTTGAAAGTTCTGATTCGTCTTGACAGATCATAAATGTGCAGGAGATTTTTTTCATGCACTACTTGCTAGTAGACGGCGAGCAATATTCGAGAGATATTTGAGCGCATTCGAGAGACCCCTTTAACAGTTTGTGGTCTTACAGCTTCGCCACAGCCGCTGTCTGAGTTCTTCTTTTACTGGTATTCGGTCTTTCGTACCTGATCTACACTGGTTGTGGTTGAGCTGTTTCGCGGGGATTACGGTAAGCAGTGCTGCGCATGTACGAGGAGCAGTGAATGCGAGCGCATCACCTGCTGCGCATTCCAGAGGAGCGGCGTCATAGCTGTGGTAGACGCATTCTGTTCATAACCCGTGGCTTATGCATGCACCACGAGCCGCGCTGCTCTCTTCTTTTTTTGGTAGCGTATACTGTATGAAAGAGCTATAGCGAAGCAGAGAGAAAGTGCTGCTCAACGGCGCAAGAGAGCGGTAAAACATATCATTGTATTCGAAAGTAATTACCAAGAAATCAGTCAATCAGCGTATGTAGAACAAGCAGAAGATAGCTAACCGTGCTGCGCAGACACCGGAGCGATTGTAGGAACGTCTAGCAAAGCGGCGTCGCCAGGAGGCTAAGCGACGTGCCCGAACATCTCAGAAGCAGCAACAATATGCCGTCGATGACGTCAAGGCTTACTGATTGGTTGACTTTACGGGGAAAAAACTAGCGAAAGTGCCTGTGCAGCTCGGACCTTCAAAACAAACTTTCTAGACTATCTCTCTGGATGTGTGCGCGACGTGCGGGAAAAAACTGTAGCAGCTGAAAGACTTCAAAGAGCCGAGCATTGGGCGAGTCGGTATTCCATTTTCAATGATATCTTGTGCAGAAAAAAAGCAGACAAGAAGAAAAAGAGCAGAGACAAACACAAAATAACAACTAAAGTTTATTTTCAGAAAAACACACAGACACACATCAAGAAAAAGCAAAGACACGAGGCTATGATTGCAGGTTGGCCGTTAGATAATCTGTCTCGAGTTTATGAAAGTTCCCCAATGGCCTCGTCACACATACTTCACCAGACTTATACGACAAGGGCCTCAACGATCTTTCGCGCGGTCCTATCTTTCAGCCCCGACGGCAATTCCATTTCGTTTAGTGAAAATTGGCATCTACAATCCTTACAATTCAGGCGGAGCTTAGGCGAACGCTGCTGTTTCAGAGAATTGCTGTGGTTAATATTGGTTATTTAAAGAGCAACCGGTTTGGTCAATGTAACACTACCAACATGATAGAGGGATATTATAGCAAGCCCCTTATCACACTCAACCGATCTAATTCGGTAATGACATCACAGTCCTTTCATTTTTTTTTCGTCTTGCCACCTCCAGCTTTCCTTTCAACCGCGCAAAGGTTGAAAGCGAATGACAAGGAATATGCAGACAGATATATATTTTCCATCAAGGAGCAGCTACTCTAAAACTATGCAGTCAAAAGTAGCTCGTCCTTGGTGAAAAATACTACGTCCACACCAAACAACTCTCCACTTTTCCATGCGATGAAAATTTCATGCACATATGGAATACTAACGACATGCTTATCCTTCCTGTGAGCCTGCCTCATAGCGTCACAACTTCTTTCACTTTCTAACTTCCTGAATACTCGTTCACCGAGAACAGCCAAAGTTTTGCGGTAATAATTGGGGTGTTCTAGTTGTTTAACTTTATTGGGAAAATATCCTTTATTCGATGTAAGCAAGAATTACGCAAGGTGGACACCCCACAAGACGTGGCGATCCCCTCTTAACCAACTAAGAGTACTGGAACCTGAAGTCCAGAATTGGCTTGACGGACCTCGGGAAGTCCATGCAGCAGGTATATTCAGGCTCAGTCGTCATCCTAGAGTCGAGGAACTGGATGCATCGCTCCCTAGGACTTAGGAAGTGAAGCTCAAACCACAACCTTTCTTCTTGAAGACATTGAGGACCTTGTCCCCAGCAATGCCACTATCACTCTCCTCAACGAATACAAAGTAATCATCCACCAACATCACTACCTTCAACCCAGTATGGGCGATTCCCGATACCCTATGCACACGTCCAATTTCTGCTTGTAAACGTCACCCACTCTTCCTGGTCTCTTTCTTATTCATTTTTTTTGCGTGTGCAAAATGCCATCCACAACGAAATACTAGACGCTGCTAAATAGTTCCATGCGTGAAACTTTGAGTTTACGGGTACAACCATAGCTCACGCTGCGTTTATCCTGACATAGCCAAGACTAAAGGCTGGTGCACACCGGCGACAAGCAGTGGTCGCGCGACCATTTGCGACTGGTCGCAAACGGTCGCAAAGCGATTGCTTTGGCTTGTCGCTTTCTGAGACATTTTTCAGTCGCGCGACTGCAGTCGCAAAGCTACTGGAACCAATCAACGATGCTCAATTTTTGTTTTTTGTGTTTTTCATTGCGCTGGCTTCCTGCCGTCAGATACAAACGAGTGCACTCCTCTGGGTCTGTGGCACTATGGCCACCACGGAATACTTGGCTTGGACATAGAGAAAGAAAAAGACAAGAGAGGACACTCCGCGAAACCTGGCCTCAGGAAGTGCGTCACGACTACGTAACGAACTAGTGCTCTCACCAAACGTCAGAGGACGCAAGCGAAAAAAAACAGTTATAATCAATGCAACAGAATTGTTTTTTCAAAATAATAATTATACGCCCAAATCTGGTACGTTCTTTATACATAAAACAGTTTATTCAACACACCTTACGCGATTATTTTTCTTCAGCCGTACTGTCATAAACACCATCCACTCAGCGACAAGCCCATGCATGACTGACAGCGGGAAGCTTTCGTCGCTTTCGTCAACGTCGGCTGCGCCGGCGTTTTCGTGCGTGAGATAACAAGTGAGGCACGTTTTCAAGCGAAGCTTGTTGAATGACATGATGTTGGGCTTGTTGGGTCATTTTTTCAGAAAACGGTTACACCTGCGCGAATAAGACATCATGCAACAATCATAGAAAGATGCACACACGTTGAGCTTCGTGTGTGCGAGTTTGTTTCGTACGTGGCGTCTCATTCACCCAGTAGTAACCTTTTTCTGAAGCTTGTAAGGACGGGGAGGTTCGCTAAAAAGAAAGTTTGCGGCTCTATGCGGCGGCTAGACGGGAACAATGTGCAATGTATGCAGTATAGCAAAGGCAGCACGGCGTCAAGCCGAGGCGACGCGTGCTGCGTCTGCCACGGACGCGAGCATCTGTGCGCTGGGCAAAGCTTGGCAGCTAAATCATAGGCTAGGTGGCTCGGTGCCAAATATTGAGAAGCGTTCACTGGGCCTCGCTTGCTTCACGACGCGTTTCCCGAAGGCTCGAAACTCGAATAATTCTTGGTTTGCCGGAGGCAAATCTGGACTAGCCAAGTGGCCATCATCTTCGTTTCTTCGATAGCCTTGTACCACTAATGCAAGCTGCCCACAATTTTTTTGACGTTTCCAATATATTTAACAGCACAAATTTCAACTACGATTTTTTCCCAATGTACTGCTGATACTGCGTACGCACGAAGGTGTTCTATAGTTCCCAGGCCGCGATACCATTGCATTACAAGGAATAGCGGCCTGGAAACTTCTGAATATCTTTGTACGTGGTTTTGACATCTATCTTTATAAATCAAAGTTTTATGGGTCAGATATGTATCACTAGTTTTGTATTGTGCATCAATTAGCTAATCATTCAAAGGGGTTTTTTGGTACACTTATGACGTGCACATATCTTTTTCGTAATTTGACAGCGAAGCATCCACGTACTAACATTTTCAGACCGCGCTGATGCCATGCCGTCTGGCGGTCCAAGCTACGGCAGCTACTGCTGTGTATCGTGGTGCTTCAACAATGGCAGAACCCACAAGAAGCCTGGGACGAGTTTCTTCCGCATACTACGGGACGGCGGGTGTGTTAAAGCTGTTGTACGGTTTGCATGTCTTCAGGCTTACTGTTCGTACTTGCTCAGTGAGGGTAACAATAAAAAATCACTATTCAAGCACTTCCCCTTTTAGCTGATAGTTCATTGCCAATGCAGGATGAAAGCATGGATACAGTATGCTGGACGCGATGATCTCCTGAGTAAGCCGGCCAGCCTATTGTACGCAACGTACAGGGTTTGTAGCGACCATTTTACTGCTCAAAGTTTCATGGATCCTGGGCACACAAGGCTTACAAGAATTGCTGTTCCCAGTGTGCAACCAGCTGCACCATGTATGTGATTGACTGAAACTCAAATATGTGCAATAGAAGCCACTTCTATTGAATCAGTGGCGACAGTTAACCGCGAAGATCTTTGTAGCCGATGGAGAAACCTCACTATAGAAGTAACACTTGGAAAGTCTTAAAGTTTGTGAATTGTGGGCTATTACCTTCCTAACAGCAGCTTTACATTTCTGTCGTTTTTTGATGCTCTTGACCTGCGCAACTTGTTTTGAAAGACTTTAAAGGGCTATTGCACGTTATCTTCAAGCCTGAGTGCACATGTACATATACCTTTCATCAATGAAAGCTGGCACTGTTGATAATTCCAAAATCACAAATTATTTGTTTCCTAGTTGGTGCCTTCTCTTTTCTTCCACGTTCGACCAATTTATGCGTTTAAAAGAGCTGTTTAAGTTTTCCCATGCTACAAGCTTTGCAACTTGTACCAACTGCACATATATGCAGGTTCTTTTTAGCGTCGCTTCAAATAGTGACTGTGACATGACTGCAGAAGCTGCACTGCAAGGTGCGGATGAGCTTCAGTTTGTGTTATTTTCAGCCTCTTACTGACACAATGTCGTAATTTTATTTCTTCAGGACCTGCGGTAGAGGATTCAAAAAAGCGGCTCCCACACATTAAGGTGCCCCGATGAGCAGGGTGCGTTCAGTGTCGCGATTTTTTTTACCCAAATTGACAGTTGGCCAAACCTCTGCAGGTGGCAGCTCCCTTGTAGCTGGTGAAAGAATTTCTGCTGACTTCGTCTAGCCGGAGAAAACCTTAACCAGTCGTTCAGCTGTCACAAAAGGAACTTGTGTGACCGGTAAGTTGTATGTTCAGTTCAACACCAGAGTGGATTGATAGAGACTTCCGCAGGCCGCTCGCAAGATTGTTCCGACAGCACTGTCCGAGGCACTGAACAAGCTTCACAAGACCCTCCAGAAGACGTCTCCGCCAACAGCTCCACGCCTGAGTGCCCCAGAGAAAATGGTGACTATGCTTTTATTGCAGCTGTTTTTAATGTTCTATTTTATGTTTAGGACATTCTGAGAAAACTATCCTCAAAGTACACTACGTGTGCACTTACAAAATGTAAGGGTGGGCTCTCAGTGATTTTTATTTTTTGTGCATTGTCAACATTGTGAATGGTTTGTTTTTAGGTAGTGGAATCGAAAACCTTGCACCACAGAAAGTTGTGCACCTTGGGTCTGAAAGAGCGAGGAAAGTGCTCGTATGGGATTAGTTTTTCTTAGCTTTTACATCCATTTTTTTGTTTATTGCAGTGCGTTCTTTTGTGCCAGCGACAATGTCCTCATCCTTGAAGTACAAGCAAACCATTAAACGTCTGCAAGACAAAGTAGCAGCACAGAAGAAAACTATCAAAAGACTGTGGAGACAGCCTCACCAAGCACCGTCATCGGCTTCAAAGGCCCTTGGAGTTACCCGACCGCACGTCCCCGAGGAGGTTTTTAAACTTCTTTCTGCACATGTTCGCTTGAGGCCCAAACGTAAGGGCAAGCAGTTTCCCGTGTGGTTCAAGAAATTCGCTCTTCACTTAAACTTGCGAGGTCCGTGAGCATACCGATTTCCGGCTCCATATTTTTCTTTGCCCTCCCGGCGTTCAATAAGGAGGTGGCTAGCTAATATAAAGGTGACTGCAGGCATGATTCCAGGAATCCGTTTTTCCATTGCAACAAATACTCATGCTTAGAATGAACGGGACCGAGTGTGCGCTTTAGTTTTCGACGAAATAGCACTCAAAAAGAATTTGTACTATGATGCTGCAAGAGACGTTGTCCCAGGGTTTTACAGATGATGGCACTCATCTCACTTCGACCATTGCTGACCGAGCACTGGTTTTTCTTCTTGTTGGTGTTGCGATAAAGTGGGTTCAACCGGTTGCTTTTACTATAGGGCACACGTCAACACCATCATTTGTTATGCATAACTTGCTGGTGTCACTCATTTTGGAGCTTAGGAGCATTAATATTGCAGTGAAAGCAGTCATTTGTGACCAGGGCAGTTCAAATGTAACTCTCGCTAACCAACTAAGAGTGACTGTAGCAAAGGCTTTTTTTGAAGTTAATGGTGAGCGGGTGTATTCCATTTTTGATGTTCCGCATTTATTTAAAACAACGCGCAATAATGTCCAAGCACACAAGTTATACATTGGGGATGACATCGTTAACTGGTCGCACATTGTAAGCCTTTACCAATCCTCACATGAGTTGCGGTTGCGATTGGCTCCAAAGTTGACTGAACGGCACGTTCATCAGAAACCTTTTTTCTAATATGAAGGTCAGCAGAGCAACTCAGGTCCTCAGTGCATCAGTTTCGATTGCTATCACGGCAATGGTGTATGCGAAGGTGCTGCCTGCCTCGGCCATCACTACAGCTCAATTTTGTGATCGTATGGACAGGATTTTCGATGCCTTGAACAGCTCGAGTAAAAAAAGAACTTCGCAAAAGCTGCGGCATGCAATCATGAAAAATGATTCAGAGCTAATTGACTTCCTCCGAGGCCAGCTTCCCTGGATTGCATCATGGCAGTTTGTTGGCAGACGTCAACCACAACCCATCGTAGGTTGGCAAATTACAATTCAGGCTATTTGTTAACTATGGGACGACCTCTCCAAAAATTACAATTTTGAATACCTGTTAACACGCAGGCTTCAACAGGATCCTCTGGAGAACATATTTGGCCACATTAGGCAAAAACAGGGTTGCAACACCAACCCCAATGTAGCACAATTTATTTGTGGCCTGAAGCACATCTGCATAAGAAAACTCTTCAAGCTGTCAGAATACGAAAATGTCGAGGATGATGAATGTGACCTCCTCCAGGAGCAGCTCTCACCATTCTCCCTCACCAATGCGTCGCTTGTGGATAATGAGAAGTGTGCACAGCCACAGCCTGACGACTTTCCCGCTCTAGAAGATCTCTCTGAACTTGCGACCAACATTCACTCCCATATTATCGATGACTCCGCTGCATATTATGTAGCTGGTTTTCTCATCAAACACTTCCTTCGGAATGCATGTGACGGTTGCAGTTGCCCACAGTTACTGAAAGACGACAGTGAGACGCTTAAGGGTACCACCAGTATTTCACAATGCTCAAAGCATACCACGTCCCCGGCAAACTTTTTTGGGAATCTCACTGTGCTATCAAAAGCAGCTTTTGCATACGTACAACAACTTGAATCTCACTTTCTTGCCATGATTGAGGCCGCTGCACATCACCTGAAAGTGTGCGATGTTTTGTATCACCTTCTTTCAAGTGTTGGCGATTTTCATTTCTGCTCTGCTGGGTGTCGCGCGAAGTTTCTGAAAATGTTTTGCCGGGTTCGTTTATGTTGGCTTGTGCGTTTTGTGAACCGAAACTTAGATAGGGTTAGGTTCCAGTCTTCAATCTCAGGCATACAGCTTGACAAGTTCAAAGGTTAGCAATTAGCGGCGGGTTTACACTAAAGTATTCGAGTTGAGCCGAATCCTGCAATAGCTTTGTTATGTTATTACTTCGGTACAGCAGACTTCATTATGGTCTTGCATGCTTATATTCAGTTCAACTGGACTAACCACTCCTTCGTTGCATACATTGTTTTGGTTACCCGCTATGAGGAGTAGGGACACTGTGTATTCGCTCGAAGTGATTTGCATAACCTTAAAAAGAATGTTGGGTATCCTGTCTGTATTTTTGTAGCAAATGCGGGCGAACTGTACACTTTTGTAGCAAATGCGGGCGAACTGTACACATTACTGTGGGTCGCTTGGTCACTGGGTATGCTTTATCTCTCCAGCTCAAGTAATACATCGATAACAAAACCGCTTGTTGAAATGTCTTCGAGCGGGTAAGGAACACAGTATAAAGTGGGCATGGTTCACTTTATCACGCTTTTCGTATTTTAGCTTCTCATCAACCTCCTCATTTCGCCCATCAAAATTTTCAAAATACCCAAACTTGTAGCGTTCGATGGGGATGTGGACGCTGCCATTTTATTTTTATATAGCTTGTGAGTGATAACGTACGATGTAGAGCCTTTGTGAAAAATAATGAGGCAAAGTGGTTCCCTTCTGCTATTTATTAGCCCTGTATACCGCTCTCGTAGCACCAATTAAGGTCCACAATTCTGGATAAGTGATGACTACAATCTATTTTAGCTCGCAAGCGTCACAGCAACATCCAGACGCAAATCACTTGGTATCTTAAGTTTTTGATGAAGGCGACGCATAAGAAGAGCCACAAGACCTGCCAGTGTTGTAGCATAACGTTTGTCTTTCACGTAGTGAGCAAGCTGCAAAGCCCTACCTTTCTGAGGACAAGCAGGCATCAAGTCTGCTTTTTTTCATTTTGGGCTAGCTGTTCTTAAGCACAGCCAGCACACTGCACCTTTGCCTTTCTGCTATATTGTGTCGTGTGGTTTCTGTGCGCTATTTTTTTCTTTGCAATATTTCGGTAAACCTCAGGCGTGATTCGCGACTTCATTGCTGTGTATATGTCACTTCTTACTTCTTCATCAGCATTGTGCGCTGTGTATTTGCTATAGATCCTTACTTACCACTGCCCCGCGTGTCATACTTCACCAGCTTCTCGGCTTCTGCCAACTCTAGCGATATGTGCATTGTCTGTGTTCTCTCTGTATTTGTTACAATATTTGTTACAGTTTATTTGTAAGGCAGGAATCATTTGTTGGCTACATTTGTCATATTGTGGTTTTTATATTCTCAGACTCTACCTTGCCTTTGAATAAAAGATTGCGGATACTCTGTCTCTTCGACTGATATATACATTGATCACTTGTTCCAAAAAAAACACAAGCGCGATGAATAAAACCGTAGTGAATTATCATTACTTGCATCTCTTTTCATTATAACTTATTCGAAATAAAAATTACGTCACGACCAATTCGCACGAACCACTGAACAAAACAAAACAGGGAATCGCTAAATCAAAACGACCTGCAAAAACTATCCATTTGGGCGATGAAAAGTGGTCTGAAATCATGAACTTTCGTCATAGCCAGACGTCGGTTACGCAAAGTAATTCAAAATTATTGCCAGGGAAACCAAAACAGGAAGCGCACGCCACTTGCTCTCACCAACCACCAGGTGTGCTAGGGTCGATTGGGCCACTGGGGTCTTCGGGAGTGCCCACTCTTAACTTTTTTTCTATTTCTCTATGGCTTGGAGATGACGGGGCGCAGCAGCTCGAGCAAAGTATCGATTGATTGATATGTGGGGTTTAACGTCCCAAAACCACCGTATGATTATCGAGCAAAGTATCCAATTTATGTGGCGGCCTTCACAAGAAGCTAAACACCGCCAAAGTAAAGAGAAAATAAATTGTGCACTTTCTTTTCTCCGTATTCAGAAACGTTTTTTTTTTTCCTTGAACTTGACCTGTCGCCGCTTTTCATGCAGCGCGTTAGGAAGGTGTTTGTGCTTAATGCCTTGGCAACGACTTTAGACACCGCGTTTGAGACGCGTTTGTGTTGCATTGTAGGCTGTGGCAAGTCAAGTTAAATTTAGGGACCATTTCTGAATGCGTACGACTTTCGGAAATAATCCTCGTCATTTCAGCGTAGCTCGGGAAGGAGGCGGCTTGCATGGCTGGCCAACTCCCGCGATCGAAAGGACGGTCACGCCCACTACCAGCATTTTTTTTCTTTGGATGCATCTGTGATGACAGCGCTGACACCATGGCACAGCGCACCAGCGCCATTACATTGTCTTGTTCTTCCCTTGAATTGAACTCCTTGATGCTGTTGGGAACGCTGTGCGAGAACGGACAAGGACAATAAATGCGGCGTGCTCGGTTTGCTCCGCTCATTCAGCTGGCGGCGATCAGCTGATCGGCGGTGGTCTCCAGAGTTCTTGTTGAAAATGAGATCCGGACGTGACTCTCCGGTTTTGCGACTTCCAGTCGCTCGCAGTCACCCTCTGCCGGTGTGAACATCAGTCGCTTTTTGGTCGCCAGTCGCGAATGGTCGCGCGACCGCTGCTAGTCGCCCGTGTGCACCAGCCTTTACACCCGTATTCAGAAATGCTCCTTGACTTCAACCTGACTTGAAACCGCCTCCAGTGCAGTGCGTTTGAAACGCGTCTGTGCGTTTGCTTGGCCTAGGCACCACCTAAAGACATCGCGTTCTAGACGCGTTTGTGCTGCATTGAAGTCAGTGGCAAGTCAACTTCAAGTAAAGCAGCGTTTCTAAATACGGATGTAAGTCACAGCTAATTTTTTTTGCGCTATTAAGTGCGAATGCAATTTATAAGCGACCCTGAATCCACCGTCCGCGCTGCGCCTCCTTCTCTCCCCTAGCAACGCCGCGAGCAGTGGAGAGGAGGGTCTGTAGCAACGGCGCAGCGACGTGACAAACCACGTGATTGCGCGCGCTCCGCCCTCCGCTCCGTGGCTGCCCCCCTCCCCCGGCTTGCTCGAGATCGGCAAGTCGTCATAGGTATGATTTATCGCAGGCATCAACCTCGACTGCGACACTTCCAACAACGAGTACAACGCAATCGAATGTGAGCATGGCACGCGTCATTGAAAATGTCGCGCCGGTTGAAAACAAGGCAGCGCGGCGAAGGGCCCGTGATGCCGAGCGCAAGCAGGCGAAGCGGGCTGCGGACATAAACATCATTGTAGTGCGAATTTACTCTTTATATAGTGCAAATTTACATTATAGTGCGAATTTACTTAACCATGTTCCACAAGGGGAAATGCTTGAGGTTTTTTTTGTTTTTTTTAAGTGGGGGACAGGCTGGTCAGGACGACTCAAGATGCGGCTCACGCATAAGAAATTCTGGACTAACGATTTCTCTACATACCCTTCTGGTGTGCACAAACACAATTCTACGCTTAAAATACTATTGCATGCTGATTTTTTGCACGTGTTATCATCGCAACAATTTTGTACTTGCGAATCTTAGAACACTTTCATTAGGGGCTACTATATGCGTCACCATTGCCCCGGCCTTTTCACTTCTAGATGTCCACATATACATACGTCAATGTCCTATCACTCTAGCCTTTGGTAAGTGTCATTATATCTTCTAATGAACAATCTATATTTTCCAAGAAAATGCAGGGCGTCAGCATTACTAAAAACTCGGAACTTCAGCACCTAAAAAATGTGCTACGTGTCCTTTTGGTTTGCCCACAATGGCCATGAGATCAATCTGGATTGCTCTCAGATCACAACAATAAGCAGCATGTTTATGAAAATATTCGAAAGTACTTGAGGTGTTTGTTTATTCTAAAACAACCAACTCGAGAAACAGAAGGTCGACTTAATTTAATGGCAGCGTTAAACACGCATACTTTTCATTTGCATTTATGACCTTCTTTGACAAAATAGGGTAAATCCTCAATTAGATGTAAACTCCATAAAGCCGTTTCAAATGAAAAATGAGCCAGGTTCTGCACTTGTTTGAATCCAGTAAACCATATTCATTGAACCAGCGCTGTGTCAGCAATCGTGGCAAAAAGACCCAACGCTTCTGCATCAAATCTGCTTCAGCTGTAACGTAATTGTGTTTTTATTGTGCTCTCACTGTACAATATTTTTTCGGCAAGTCGGTGCTTACTGACATGTTGTTGCGTATCAAAACTCGAATGACAAAAGTAAGAGGCAAACCCTTCTGTGGCAGCCTGCCTGCTAGCGTTTTTTTTTTCAAGTTTCGCACAGCACAATCACATTTTTCTGTCCCTCAAAAACGGTGTATTTTCAACGGAAGACAACGGAAATGGAGTTTTGGGGCACCGATAAATTCTTAGAAGTATGAGCAGTCGCGCTAAGCGCCGCGGCATAAAACTGGCTATAAAGCGCCTCAGGAGAAGAAGAAGAAGAAGCGAAGCTTATTCGTTTCAGGAAAACTAGGAATATCAATTAATACTCCCAATATTTTGTCTTTTGGGGCCACTTCATTGGGACACAGCGACAGGAACATCTGCAGGGCTCTCTGCGAATTCATATATAACACAAAAAGATTACCTTGCTGAGTCAGCGGTCAGCTCTCGAATTTACTAGCCACACCACCACTTATTATTTAGCTGATAATCTGCAATAATTCAACTTTCAGGAGAATTTTATATAATGATTCCACCTCAGATATTCAACAAATTCTATTATTCCTCCCCCCCTTTTTTTTCTTTTTTTACATCGCGCCAAATTAATTTCACAGCCAAAACACAGTAATCATATTCCCCTAGTCTAGAAAATCTAAAGGTAATGGCTTGCATTAACCACCGGCTTCTTGGCCAATCCCCCTTAGTGGGTCAGAGTCACAAAAGAAAGGAACAAGCAAGTAAGCAAGCAAGGAAGCCATGGCTGTGAAATCATTATCTTCATCATCATTGTTTCAGGAGGCCTTGCATAGATGCCAGCAACAAGAAGAAGCCGCCGACTGTCCCGGAGAGTGCGCCTTTTGTCGGGGAGGACAACTCGTCTTTGAAGTCTAGTTACCGGGATAGGCCCTTGACAGAAAGTACTGCACATACTAAAGCACAAAATGATCATATTTTGTTGCAAAATGTTGCAACATTGTTCATTTGCTGCCATACATAATGTTTTTGTGTAGCCAAGTCAAGCCCAAATGAAGTATTTTGATCTATAAACGCCCAATATGAAATTCGCTACTGAATCTCGAAGGGAGTAAGCTACGTAAAGTTTACCTGAAACGTAGTATTGATGTATTTTTGTGAGAGTAGAACATTGAAAAAATTGGCCGATCCCACATGCAGTGGGAATCGATGATATGCGAAGCACGATTGAGAAAGGTTGATATGTCACATTAAAATCAGCACAATATTACAAGGTGGAAGTAAATGATGCCTTACATAACTAACATGTCATGATTATCATGCTTGGATGTGTCGTTTACCTTCGTCAACTATTCACGTCACGTGATTCCAAATTTAGTATATGTGCAGCTAGAGAAATGACCGCGAGCACACCATGAGCGTGGTATGTTGTCATGTTCTTACATGATATGCGTGTCAGGATTATCATCTTTGCACCAGTCATGCACTTTCATCATTCATTGACGTCATGTTACACCAAATTTGGCATATGTGGAGCTAGCAAAACGGCCACGAGTGCATATTGAAGGGTCCAATATATTTATATTAGCGTTGACGCGCGCGCACGCTGCGCACAGCAACGCTATGTTAGCAAAACGCGAGCCCTATAAAGTATGACGCCAGGCGCGACTGGCGCGGCCCTACGGCAACCAGCGCGCAATGTGACAAGCAGCACTTCGCGCCGATGCGTTACCCAGAAAACACTGCGTCTCCCAGTTTTCGTGACGGAGAGACACCGGACGCGTTGAAACGCGCACGCGTCAAATTAACGCAGTGCGGCGTGCACCTGCGAGTATTTGGCAGCACCGGCGCTTGGCATGGCAACGCCGGCGAGCACGAACACTGCGTCACGTCGAAATATATTGGCACGTTGACTGTGGCATGTAGTCATGTTCTCACATGACACGCATATCACGATTATTAGATTATCATGTTTGCATCAGTCACATACTTTCTTCATCCATTGACGCCACGTACTACAAAATTTAGCATATGTAAAGCTAGCGAAGTGGACGCGAGCGCATCATGAGTGTGGCATGTAGTCATGTTGTTGGATGACACGCATCTCATGTTTATCTTGTTTGCACCAGTATTATGTTTTCTTCATTCATTCACGTCCCGTAATGCAAAATTTGACATAAGTGAAGCTAGCGAAGCGGCCACCAGCGCATCATGAGCCTGACACTTAGTCATGTTGCTACATGACATGGCATCTCATGATTATCATGTTTGCACCAATCACGTACCTTCGCCATCTATTCACGTACCGTAATACCAAATTTGGCATATCTGACGCTCGCGAAACGCCCGCGAGCGCATCATCATAGTGGCATGTAGTCATGTTACACCACACGCATGTCATGAATTTCATGTTAGGGACTGTCACTTGTGTTTGCCGTGCAATCTTGTCATACCACACCAGTTTTGCAACATACCATGTGAACGAAACCACCGCAAGAGCTGCAGGACCATGAAATGTACACATGACAATTGTGACCTACATATAATGATTTTAATGTTATGACTAGTCATATATGTTCCTCATAGAGTCACGTTATGTCATACCAAGTTTGGTGTGAATACTATTATTTAAACGGCCAGGAAAGGTAAAAGTCATAGGCGGCTAGATAGATAGATACTCACAGTCGCCGAAGCTCGCTTAGAAATGCTTCGCATTTTAAAATATTATAAGCAGGCCCGACCGTATGTACTGTTCTAAACAACTCGGTTTTATTCATCTCTCGTTAGGTAGGCTCGAGTTCTTTAGATGAGAAAACGCCACCCTCGTCTGGCTTGATTTGAGAATTTTGTGTGTTAAAGCACGCAAACAATCCTAAATTCTTGAAGGGCCCTTGCGATATTAAACACGGCCTCCATGATCGACGTAGTCTTTTTTGTAATGTTACAAATGCACTAGATTAAGCAATAGCAGAGACTTCAAGTATACCTGTTTATAGTTCAAATCTAAACTATGTATTGCTAAAGTTCTGTGTACATTGCATGACCATGTATGTATACGTTGATTGTTCTTTCAGGGGCCTCGGCGCCCTGGTAGTAGTTCTCTTTTGGGTACAATAAAACAAAGCAAACCATCAGCTGCTCAAGGACATTTCATTTGTGCTTGCAGGGACTGAAGTAGAGTTATAAGTGCTTTGGCACTCAAACTTCACGCACTCACTCGTGATTTCTGATCTTCGCCACACCGCTTTGAATGGTTTCGGGAAATTACCAAGATGTAAACCACTCGTGAAAGATTGGCGAAGGAAAAGAGCATAATTCAACGTGTGCTCGTTAAGTGACCATGTCGGTGAACCATTGTTACTCGCAGTCGTCTGGTTAGAAGTGCGGAAAAAGCGCAATGAGGGTGTCTTTTCATTACACGTATGTTGCACGCCAACACAACCATATGTCCTCGAAGTGGAGCAGCGTATAGACAGATATCGTCGCTAATATGCTGGTATCGTTAATAGTGAATTTAAGTTCGTATTTAGAGATCTTTGCGCCTGAGTTATACCAGATTGGTCACTGCCGTCACCACCTTGAGGGGCCTGGTAGCGGAGGTGGGGGGGGGGGGGAGGGTATCTTGAGGCACAATGAACCTGGAAAGCAGGGAACGTACTCTATTTCTCCGCTGGTGCACATTCCCTATGCCAATATTTCAATGACCTGCTTGCGTTTACCTGCACGGCAAAACATACTAATATAGCTCATTTAGACGCACGAGCGAGCATGGCGAAAGCATGCACCATAAGGCACCTCTTTATTGATGCTTGGAACGGAGTCCAATTTAGAATCGCTGTTCTTCAAAGGGCAGACAGTTGTAAAAATGATTCGTGACGTTGCGAATGGCGGTGATTCCAAACACCATGGCTTACTTGAAAAGGCGTCAGCGTGGTGTAATGGGTGTCGTTTTATTACATTGTCAAATTCTTAATTCTGCACAAGATCGCGTGTGTGTACGACAAACATTTACAATAGGTTACTACACCAGCGTTTAAGCCACACATGTATTCAGTATATGAAGAAACGCAAATGGCGCGGTGCAAGAGCCGTAAAGCCTTTGCAGTTGTCTCGCTAGCATAGTATATACAAAATTTAAGTTCTTGCATGGCAAACATGTTTTTGTTTTGCGGCATTGCAATCAAGAAATATTCACCGACCTTCTATCTGTCTACCACGGTGTGACTCATGAATTTAGTCACGCTTCTCAAATAGCATTTGCGCAACTTCAATACCATGTGCATGTCAAAAATTGTGACGTGCGTTCCACACTTCGATACGAGTGTGACTAATACATGCTTCCTCAGAAGTATATATAAAAGCAGACTGCAAAAGTATCAATCCGCCTTTCCTATCTCAATGTTTCTGGCTTTCTCATTTGTGGCTTCTGCACTTCGTGACGATCTTTGGTCCTGACTTTTATAAAAAATTCCTGAATTTTCGCGATTTCACAATTTCTCTAAATATAAGGAGGACATTGGGCACTATAAATGTTGACCTCTGCTGTTCAAGGAAGTCCAACTCACGAGAGAGAACAATGCACATATATTTACATTTGAATTCTTTTAGAGGCCCCCCATCGGTGGCGCATGACAACTTTTACAAACCGCAGGTGCCTCAGTACGCTGCGTCTATCTCAAATACTGCAATGCTGAAGGGGATAACAAACGTTTCACTGTGTTTTTCTCATTTCTATGGAGGTGATGAATATTATAACGGCGTAGACATGCTCATACTTCATCAAATTATGATTCTACTGATGCTTCAACAAACTGACACTACTGATCGCAGTTTAGACTGGTTTGTCCTCCACTGCCCAGTAATATAATCGCTGTTTTTGTACCATTCTATGGGCCCTGAAATGCGACAGCTCTTGAGATGCACAGTTTTTTTTTCACTTTTTAATTCAGTTGCCTACAATGTTTTCCTGATGAATGAATCCCATCAAACCGCCACAACTTTTGTTGCTTATCAAAAGGCTTAACGTATTGGGTATTTTTGTTATAATGCTATTACAGGCTCTGGTTTACCCTATATACACCCTCTGTTTACCTGGGATGGTCTATTGAGGGCATAGCGAAGAAGTGGCAGCGATAATGCTCGTAGGCATCACATGGACGCCCCTGTGCAGACTATAGTCACACTATCACACGCGACAAGACCAATGAAACAGACTTTCAATGAAACACCAACATCCTCACTCAAGCGGCACCCTGATGGCGCTGACTGGTTTCCCTCTTGAACAAATAAAAGCACCACAAAAAGGTGGCAGATAGAAGAACAACAGATTACAGTGCTCACTCGCACTTTATTTCATTTTGAAACGAATCGCAATAAATGGCATCTGGAAAAAATTGGCAGACCCCACGTTCAGTGGGAATCGATGATATGTGAAGCCCGAATGAGAAATGTTGGTATTTCACTTTAAAACAAGCACAAAATTACGAAGTAGAGCTAATTGATGCCGTACATGACTTCTGTGTCATCATTATCATGTTTAGATGTGCCGTTTACGTTAGTCATCTATTCACGTCACGTGATAGCAAATTTAGTATATGAGGAGCCAGCGAAACGGCCGTGAGCTCGCTATGAGCGTGGCATGTTGTCACGTTCTTTCATGACACGCGTGTCAGGATTATCAAGTTTTCACCAGTCATATATTTTGTCATCCTCATCCATTGACGTCAGGTCAATGGATGAGGATGACAAAATAGCTCCACATAGCTCCACATATACCAAATTTAGTATATGTGGAGCTAGGAAAACGGCCAGGAGCGCATTATGAACGGCCCAATATACTCCAATGGAGCGTCGACGCACGCGCACGCTGGGCAAAACGCGAGCACTCTTTATAGTATGACGCCAGGCGCGACCAGCGTCCATGGGCGCGGCCCGACGGCAACTGGCGTGAAACGACATGCTGCATTTCACGTCAATGTCATAGAGTATCATTATTCTAAAGAGCTGCAGGACCAAGAATTGTAAATCATGACAATCATGACATACATGTCACGTAACAACATCACTAAATGCAACACTCATGATGCTGTCGCTGCCATTTCGCTAGCTTCACATATGCGAAATTTGGTATTACGTGACGCTAGTGGGTAACGTAGGTATGTGAATGGGAGAAGCATGATAATCATGAGATAATAATAAGAGGCACGTCAGCAATTTTTATACAGTCCACCTCTTTGTTACTTATAGTGTAGTGTATTTCTACCCTCCAACTGTGATTATTGTGTCAAGGTATATCGTGTTTGCTAATAAGGCTTCGAAAAAGGGGAAACATAAAACGATTTGTCAGTAACTGAACACCTAATTGCGCAGATAGCTTAATTTTTCATTCAATAGTATTTGCTAAAAATTGATGCATTTCACTCTTCAACAAATTTAATGAGTGTCAATGTTCTTATTTACTTCGTGTACGCCAACAACGCAGCCAAGGACATTCTCCTGATATGGGTCATTTACTACGTGAGTGTCAAAATATTTTCTGTCCTATAGGTCATGTAGATAGAATATTGTTATTAACAAGCTTGCATGTTCTCTCTAAATGTAATGTTTGACACCGTGGCTTGAATATCACACGCGGTGTAAAATCTGTGTCAACGTGCAGTTGCCGGCATACCAGTTGCTTCGCTTGCATGCCGCCTTTGCGTGCTTTTTCGGACTCAACTTACAATGCTTTGCTATTGTCTGCTATCAGTGTTTGGTCTGGTGTTGTATTGTAGTCCGCTATTGACAGCTCACACACTTTGCCCATTTTCCCTTGGTCACTGAAAGCATGCGTGAACCTCGCTTATTTCTTCTTTCTAGAAAGTAGGTACACAGAGGTCTCGCCGCCGTGTCCCGACTGTGGGGCAGTTAGCGACCTTAAGCACATGCTCTGGGCGTGCCCCTCTTTGCAGCACCACACAATCCACGGCTTGACGGAGGAAGCCTTCTCTGCTTTCCTCACGAGCCACGACTAGTTTGACCAACTCCGGGCTGTCTAGAAGGCCCACATTGCGGCGGTGAACCTTTGCCTCCCTGTCCCAGCGGGGGGACTGGCCCGCAGTCTTGCCCCTATAAAAAAAGGGTAAAGATTCTTCCTAACCTGATAAAGTTAACTATCTATCTATCTATGAAAGAGTATATTTTCATGCTGCAGCTCTATACTACTTTCAGGCGCTCTACTATCGCATCGTCTTCGGTGCCAGCGTATATTCCCAACACTGAACAGCTGTGAAGCGCAACCAGTTCATGTTGTAAGCGTGATCGTAATAAATCAATCGCCCTATTCCCTTCACTATCTATTCATCGTTTTATACATTATTTTTTCAGCTGTTATCCTATACACATTCGCCACGGACACACAAATACTAATTCTACAAGGACATCTCGGCCAGTACAGTAACCATTTTCAAAAACCCGGACGATGCTGGCGAGCAAATGGTCTGCAAAGTAACATTGTTTTTCCGCTGTGCTTGAGTCAACGCGCTATCATTCCTTTTTCGTTTTTTTCTCACACGCTTGTGGGCAATTAAGTAGAAAATGCCGCACAAATAACGAATGTGTGGCTCATAAGCTTTAAAGCACTGGCACTTGTACAAGTTTGTGAACTAACGTACACTTGTTTTGCGCAGATGGTAACAGGCGTTCTGAAGCTGTTCATCGTGTGGAACAGCTTCTCTGCGTTCCTCCTCTGCTGTTTGTCCTGCATAACTGCAGTGCAGACCACGTTCCCCCAAGTGAGTGTGACAGCGTGTTGTGGAAATGTGAATAACTGAGCAGCTCCAGCCGTTTCGTTGAAATATTGAAAAAGCTCGGGCTATCAGCTCAAAGCACTTTTCTGTGTGTTTCGCAAATGTTAACGTTAAATCTGTCTTTCAAAAGACAGTGGGGGGCATGTTGGTATAACATCACAAAGGGTGCCACAAACGACCAGGCAGGATGGGACAGGAGAAGAGACGAGACAGTGCTCTGTCTCGTCTCTTCTCCTGTCCCCTCCTGCCTGGTCGTTTGTGGCACCCTTTATGAGGTCTTTCCACTCTTGAGGGCTTATTTTTTTACAATATTTTTAGTTTCCAAACTAAGGGTTACGTATGTATAATGAAAGATCTGAGCGAACTGAGAGCGAAGGAAGCCACGTTAAATTAGATGACATTGAGAAGCCCACGTTGGTGCCCCAAAAACAATCTGGACCACCGTTTTAAGAGAGACTAAACTGAAATAGATCAATTTAGGCAGGTAAATTATAATTTCAAGGTTCTATTGTCACTAACTTGCAATGACATATGTATTGTTTGAGTAGGCCACGATTGTTAAAGTTTCATGTTTCAATTTCTCGCTGGAAGTTAAGTGAACGTCAAAGTGATGTCATGAATTTCCGTCTCTCTGGGCATTTTGAACACATTCCATCAAATAATTTTTTCAAACTTATTGTGTTAACACTTTGGCTCTCTTAAGAGACGATGTGGTCAATTTTCACCTACAAACAATTGCGTTGGGCTTAACAGTCGTCAAATTTTAGAAAGCTAATGCGGGAACTTCCAAGGCGCCATTGCCACCTTTATATTCTGTTTGTGCGTTTTTTTTACCAAGCATCCCCTCATGTGATGAGTGTTTCATTTTGTTCAGTTTTAATTTATTGTACACCTCAGGGCCAGAGGGATTACAGAGGGGGAGTGGCACTTTGACATAATAAAACAAGAAAAATAAAAAACTGAACAATAAATACAACAAAACAAAAAAGTAAAACAAAACGCATATGAAACAAAGGAGGGAAACGTCAACTTACATGAGTTTAGAAAAAGCCGGAGTATACAAGTTTAGCTACGAAATTACGAAACTGTTCATGACAACGTCCGCGGGAAGGTTTTTTGAATCACAAGAGGTTGCTAACAGAAATGAATGATAAACGTGCGCAGTAATATATTAAGCGAGTTCGTCTTTATGACTTAGGTCTATACAATGGGATACTTAAGATAGCTCATGGGGTGAGGCGATCGCGTAGAGGAGAATGATGATACGTTTTATGGAACAAGGTCGTGCGTGACACTTTTCTGCTCTACGATAACGACGGGAGGGAAAGGTCTGATTGCATAGAAGTTATACTGGCGGTGCGGCTGTAGTTAGAGTGAATCAAATGTGCGCAGTTATTTTACACCATTTCTGAAGCAGAAATAAAGTTAGCTTGGGTGGATCCCACATCAGTGTAAAATATACTCCAATTTTGACCAAAGTAGTGTTTTATAAAGGAGTTTCAAAAAAGGAGGAACATGATAAAAATAATTTCAGTATTGTGCAATGGTGGTTCATCACTAGAAAACTGTTATTAAGAGTGGAAGCTTCGCAGCGTTTCCTTGCACCGGATAGTGCAAACAGGCATCGTGATTATCGTGAACCAACACGAACTCTCCGTGTACTTAACTCTTCTTTCACTCCTATAACATGTGCGCTGATTTTCCGGCGTAGAAAGAAAAATTATGACGAGCAAGTCTGTTACCTCACTAAACTACGTGCCATCATGTATAAACTACAGTGACGGCACTGAAATCGCTTAATCACGCAGCAACTAGCCAGGCGACCAAAAGACACGTAACAACAAGTACTAATTAGTCCCATGATTAAAATGGTGTAACATCATATAACATCTCATCACGTGACACAAAAACGTAACGGCATGCTACTACAATCATGTTAAATCTCATAACTGCTCATGGTACTCAAAATTCTGTAACGTGACTCACCATCTTGCAGCAAAATCACGTAAGGTTTGTAACGTTACTGAACTCGGGGCAACATCTCGTAATATGTAGCTCATCACAAGCCCTGTTCCCGGCATAAACCATGTGACAGCTAGTCAGATTACTTTTTCCTACCAAAAACTAGGTAACATATAGTAACCTACAACTAAATCTAGGTCGTGTAACTGGTAGTCACGTCACATGTAGAGATAAATCTAGCCAGACTTAGTACATGCCAACAGAAATTAGCATGTCTATCAAAAGCATCGCGTTGTTCACAAACTTCGCTCGAAGACTAGCTGCCCTAATGGTTCCAGCCTTTCACCACTTGTGCAAGTGGCGCACTGTTTTATGGTTCAATGTGGCTTCCATTTAATTACGGTTCGGCGCAGAGGGATAAGGTTTGGCTAGATTAAGCCAAGACGATAGCTGTTTTGACTGCTGACCTGCAATTCGCGGGATCAAATCTCAACCGTGGCAGTTTCGTTTTTCATGGAACCAGAAGTACTCGAGGCATGTGTGCTTATATTTGGTGGATTTTCAAGAACCCCTGGTGGCCGAAATTTCTGCAACCCTCCACTACATGTCTCTCATTATTTTATGATGGTTTTCCGACGCTAAACCTCACAATTATTAAGAAGAGAGCTGCATGTACGTGTGACTTTGCCATCTCGAAGTGTAACGCTTCACTTTTCGGGGACCGTGTTCAAAAGTTTTGAGAGTTCGATAATATTGCGAAGCTTCCTAGAGTTTTGAGGACACCGCAGAAGTTCGCTGAGTTTCTTGAGGCGAGTATTTTCTGAAGAATCTTTTAACGTTGGTCTACGTTGGACAATAGTGAAATACGCAACAAGCCACTTGGTACAAAAACGCGCAACAAAACATCACGGATTCTACTGAAGGTAAGAACTGCAGGGCCAGCTACATATGCTCTATTCGAAAGTTGACTTTATTTTCCTTAAAGCCGATATTGTTTTCTTCATCAAAAGCATGTAAATAGCGCATACGCTTGATATATACGAAGATACCGTCCTGTTTTCTACAGGTTCCACTTTACGCTCGAAGGGATAGCGTAACGAATCAACTGAAGTCAACATCACGCCAAGTGCCCTCATAGGACTAGAGGTGAGTTAATCTGTACAGCGAATTGTGCCTTGACGTAAGCACCTCTTTCAAATAGCGTCTTGGACACTCCTTTGAGAAAGCAAGAGATATGAAAGCAATAAAACTGATCAGTGATCTTATAGCTGCAACCTAATGATTACCAACAAGCCCATTTTGCGGTCCTCCTTCAAACTAGGATTTCAATGAGTGCACTGCCCATTTCGTTGTTCACTACTGCATACGTAAAGCTTGCGTGCTGTCGGAAGCAACGGCGATGTACAGCGCTAGAATTCAAACATCATCATTCGGCAGGTGTGACACCTATTCATGAAATACTATGCAGAACTGTCCTGAGTTCTCCCATATAATAAACTCTCAATATTCGTTTTGAACTTTATTCCGAGAAAGATAGTAGAGTCTTTGATGCGGTTCGGAAGTATTTGTGCCATTAATTTGGAAAAGGCTAGTATACGAACTTCGCCCTTCCGCAGGCACTCACAACAAGGCGCCTATCGTGGCGGTGGCCTTTCAATAGACGCATAATGCAGAGGCCCATGTGGAGCTGAACTTTCTACACCTTATACACGTATTGCACTATACGTATTGCACCTTATACACGTATTGAACCTTATACACGTATTGCACTCTTTGGCACATAAATCCCGAGCAATATCATTACTAGAATAAAAACGGGTGTAAAGGTACCACGCTACATAGCCTTCAACTGATGCCACCCCTCATTTTTGCCTCCATTCTTGGCTCCGAGCAACGTAAAAATCTTTCGTTTATTCGTGGGCAAACACAAAAAGGAATACAAAAAAAACTTACTAAAGGCAAGCAGATTGAACACAACGTCCAGGTATAAACTACGTTAACCTTTAGTTGGATAATGCTGTTGATGTGTACACGGGATACTGAAGTCTCTAACTCTTCGACCTGTAACTGTTGGCTGTATGAGCCATGCATAAGAACCAGGAAAATATGTGATTCTTCACGAGAGAATTGAGAGTTGCATTTACGAAAAGCTATATACACACATGAAAATGCAGTTGAACCTTCTTCGCACCTCTTGTGAGGCAATGCCTCCCCCCCTCATCCTTATTCCATTAATGTGTAAACTGAGCACGGGTGCTGACTCCCCAGCTCAATTTTTTATATCATACTTCTGCGCAAGGGGCGCTGAAAAAGGCTTCTAAAAATTGTATCCAAACCTGAGCCAATAACGCACTGATACGTTCCCGGCACTTCAGTTTTCTCTTTCCTGGCCTATCCGTGGTTTGAGCACGCATCAACGGACTTGCTTTATTTACTAATCCAGGCAATGACACGTCCTCTACAGGGGCACATACTGAGTGGCCCATTGTCTTCATGAATGTTAACTACATATGTGGTATCAGCACTTGTCACACCTCCTGTTATCACTTTGAAGCAACCCTCACAATAGAACAATGTAGGGATATTTGCTGTTATCACAAATTACACCGCTATCTTCCTTTCAGACTCGCGGAGGCTTCCACGTTTGGACTCCGCTGGCTGTCTTCACAGCAGTAGCTCTCGTCAGAATAAGTTTCGCCCTCGTGTCATGAGTATTTCATTTTTGAACACAGCTGTTAGGCGCACTTATTTGTATTCAGTGGTGTCGGCCTTGGAGTAACACGTGGAGCTAACGAGGACGAAAGAGAGGGCGAACTTTGAGCACAGGACCGGCTGAATTGTCAAAACATGGGTGAGGCCTTTGTCGTGCATTCGGCGCAGTCAGAAGAAAGAGGATGAACCGGAATATTTTTGAGGAAAATTTATTGCAGGCCATCCGTATCTTTTCAGAAAGTATTTCTTTAGTGACTTTCACAGTACATTTAGGATGTCCTACACTGACAATGTTCACCTGTAATAACTAGAGGTGTCCTGTGTCCTGTGTCACCGTCAGTGCAACGTTCATTTACTTACGCCTATACTCAAGAGTCCCAAGTCATAACAGAGTGAAGCGAGAACATTTCGTCAATGCTTCATTAGAACTATCTGATACGGCAACACTTTAGGCACGACGGTGCATGGTTACACTTATTAGCTGTCCATGAGATGAGGGAGTCGAATGTTACTGAATGGAGGAAGGAGCAACGCTATGGAACAGCAACGTTACCTTGGTGATGTCTACGACACGATGCATGAGCGTATTGCAGTAACAATGATTTCCGATACTTATACACCTGGAGTACCAGACCGAGACCAGTTGCTCGCGTCTCTTAACTGATGGTCCCTTCGGAATTATTGAATTACCTAGTCACAATCTATTAGGCGAACCTCCTTGCACAGGTCACCATCCCGATGTACTGTTTCGTGGGCTGCCTGAGCCTACTTTCTGAGGCTGCCACTACAAGCGTCTTTGATTCGCCCGTGGACATCATTCCAACCTCGGCCGCTTCTCCTGTCGTCTGTGCCACGCACGCCATCCGTGCGCACTCGAGGGGAACGCGGCACTGCTTCAAAAGTGTCACCACAGCCATCGACATCGCACGCATCTATCACGAAGATTAGCGATGCACTGTGAGCTCACAGCGCTACTACAGTTTTCCTAGCGTGCCGTGACATTTCACCTGTAGACGCAGTCTTTGGTTGGGTTGTACAGACCAGCGTTCAATATCCTGTTTAGATGCGAGAAAGAAAAAATACAGCGAAACTCAGGACAAGGACGCAGAAGAGGCTCATTAATTCACAAACCATTACCGGACTTCCAAGTACTTTACTGACACATCTCCTATATTTAAACACCCTATCCCAGCGAACACGCACAACCTATAGAGCTCAGGGTTATCATCTGCCCCATAATCAGTCGCTCCTTGAAAGGAACAAACGCTTTTTGCCTCTGAATCTGCCTTTTCTGCGCCCTTGTCCTGACTTCGCTGTTGTTTTTTCCGCACCTTAATTTTGTTACGAGAAACGTCTTTAATAATCTATTTACAGCGCACAGAACTCGACGAGCAAGATGGTGCCAGTCCAGCATCAAACGAAAACTCACTTCGTCCTCCTCTTTCATGCAGCCGTGTTTAGCGTCTGTTATGTATCATAACCCCCGGCGGTAGAAGCCCTGTTCCGGTGCTAATTCTACGCAGATGATGTCGAAGGGGGGTAATAGGGCTTTAGCTGAGCCACGTGAACGGTGTCGCTCAAAGCTGACGATGACTTTGTTGGATCAGTTGGAACAATCTCGTACGTGACGGCTGTCACTTGGCGAACGATACAGAATGGTCCATTGTAGGGTGACAACAGTTTGCCAGACAGTCCCACACGCCGAGTGGGTGGCCAGAAGTGCACGAGAGAACCTGGAGAAAAGTGCACTTTCCTATGGTGAAAATGGTAGAGCTGTTATTGGTGCGCCTGTGAAGCCTGTAGAAGGTTACGGGCGACCTGGCACGCGTGGTGTGCGCGGGCAATGGCTTCCCCGGTATATTCAGTGACTGCAGGTAGGAAAGTGTCTAAGGGTAGAGTTGGGTCCTAGCCATCTAGGGGATAGAAGGGCGAATAGCCGGAAGTGTTGTGACGAGATGAATTGTAGGCGAACGTCACATACGGCAAATGAATGTTCCAATCCTGGTGGTCTGGAACAACGTATTTGGCAAGCAAATTGGTCGGGGTCCTGTTAATGCGCTCTGTGAGGCCATTTGACTGGGGATGGTACGAAGTAGTAAATTTGTGCTCGGTATGTCAAGACCTCAAGATTTCATGAACTACAACTGATAAGAACGTGCAGCCACGGTCGGTGAGAAGTTGGCGGGAAGCACCGTGCACTAATATTATGTCGTACAGAAGAAAGTCCGCAACGTCGGTAGCGCAACTGGTCGGGAGTGCTCGTGTGATTGCGCACCGCGTCGCATATTCTGTGGCAACGGCAATTCATTTATTTGCGGCTGTGGACAGTGGAAAAGAGACCAACAGGTCAAGAGCAACTCGAAAGAAAGGTTCAGTGGAAAGTCAATCGGCTGAAGGTAGCTGGCCGGGAGGGCAGATAGCGTTTTGCGACGCTGACAGGGCTCACAAGCAGCGACATAGCGTCGAAGAGAGCGGACAAGTTCAGGCAAAAAAAAACCGACGTCGTACTCGATCGTGTGTGCCAGAAACGCCCGAATGGCCCGTCATGGGAGCGTCATGAAGTTGATGCAGGACGGTGGAACGCAGGTGCGCTGAGATGACAGGAAGTAAGTCTGATCCAATGGAACCAAGGTTACCGCGATATAGAATCCTGTCTTTCACCAAAAACATTCGTAGGAATGGGTCGCGAGGCGTTGACTCCAGTTTGTCAATGATGGCATGTAAAGAAGCATCCCGACGTTGCTCATCGCCATTGTTCAACAGCTGCTACACGGAAAAAACGTCCGTGATAGCATCAGTATCGATTGCTTCGTCAACAGGGTAGCGGGATAAACAATCCGCATTCCGATGTAATCACCCTGTTTTGTACATTACAGAGAACGTGTATTCTTGAAGGCGTAGGGCCCAACGAGTGAGACGTCCCATGGGGTCCTTCAGGGAGGCTAGTCAGCAGAGCGCGTGATGATCCGTGACAACACGGAATGAGCGCACGTACAGGTATGGACGAAACTTTGCGACTGCATGCCCAAACAAGGGCGAGGCACTCGCGCTCCGTGATGGAATTGTTGTGTTCGGCTGGAGATAGCAGTCAAGTTGCGTAGGGCATGGTCGTGTCCCCGTCGTCTGCAATAGCACAGCTCCTATTCCGTGTCTACTGGCGTCCGTGTGAACCTCGGTTTTGGCTAATGGATCAAAGTGAGCCAAGATTGGTGGCTTTGTAAGCAGTGTCGTATGTTGCGAAAACGATCACGCTTGGTCATGGCCCCAGATAAACAATGCGTGTGTCTTCAAGAGGTCTGTTATGGGGCGTGCAATGGTCGCAAAGTCCTTAACAAAGCGTGTCCTTAACAAAGAGCACAGCCCCGCAAAACTACAGAGATTCTTTGTGGTCCTCGGAACGGGAAAGTTCGTGACAGCGCGAATTTTTCCTGCGTCAGGACGCACGCCTTGGGCATCGACAAGGTGACCGAGCACGGAAATTTGACGACGAGCGAAGTGGCACTTGGAGGCGTTAAGCTGAAGTCCGGCTCGACGAAAAAACGTCCAGAATAGCCGACAAACGATCGAGGTGCGGGTCGAATGTGGGCGAAAAGACAATACCATCATCAAGATAACACTAGCAGGTGGACCATTTCAACCCTTGGAGCAATGAGTCCATCCTTCTTTCAAATGTGGCGGGTGCATTGTAGAGACCAAAGGGCATCACCTTAAACCTATAAAGGCCATAAGGAGTGATTAATGCGGTCTTCTCGCGGTCCATCTCGTCGACAGTTATCTGCCAATACCCTGACCAAAGGTCAATAGTTGAAAAATAAGTAACCGTACTGGCAGTCGAGGGCGTCGTCGATGCGAGGTAAAGGATAAACGTCTTTTTGTAATTTTCTTGATGTGACGGTAATCGACACAAAAGGACCATGTTCCATTCTTCTTTTTAAAAAGGACGACTGGAGGAGCCCAGGGGCTGCGTGAACGCTCGATAATGTTTTTCGCAAGCATTTTGCCAACTTCATGTTGTCATATTGCACGCTCCGACGCAGACACACAGTAGGGACGTCGGTGAATGATAGTTGCGTGGCCAGTATTTATGCGATGGGTGACAATGGTCGTTTGGCTTAAATAGTTGCTCGCAAAGTCAAAAATGCTACGATAGCCCTCAAGAACGTGGCAAAGCGCTGCAGATTGCTCAGACGTGAGGTCCGATGACACAATTCGCTCGATATCGGCGCCACAAGAACGTGATGAAGTGGAACACTGACTGAGCTGCAGCAATCGTCAACTCTTAAGGGCTCGAAATGGTCATCTTGGAGAGCGGTAATTTTGGCCAGGGAGATACCCTGTGGTGGAACTTGGGTGTTGAGTGAGAAGTTGACCATTAAAAGGAAGATGCGGTTTCTCGTAATCGTCAGAATCATATGCGGGCTAGCCACCCCATGCGTAAGCATCACGGCAGAAATCAGGGCCACCATGTAATCACCATCAGGTACTGGTGACGTGAAGAATAAGTCGACATGTGTGACACAGTTAGGCGGGAGGCGCGTGAAATCAATACAGCAGAGGCTGGTTTGCGGTGGGCAGGTCGGGTCGGAAAACAGGGGTAAATCGAGATGGAGAGAGCCAGCTTAACAGTCTATGAGGGCAGAGTGCGTGGCTAGAAAATCCATACCAAGAATGAGTTCATGATAGCAGTGTTGGATAACGGCGAAAAAAAACGATAGTGCTTCTCTCTCCAATAGACACTCGCGCAGAGCACATGCGAAAAATTGCGGCAGTTACTCCATCGGCGACTCGTACAGCTCGGTTGAGGGCGGGCGGGAGAACAATTTTTAGTCGGCGGCGAAGATTAGCACTCATAATGTGCACATGCGCGCCAGTATCTATTAATGCACTGACACGAACACTGTCGACAGTAACGTCCAAATGGTTCCGGTTCGTCGTTAACGTTAAGCGAGAATTTCTTAACGTTAAGGTCGTTAACGTTAAGGTCGTAAACGCAGCTCCGCCTCCAGAAGCTGCACGGCCTAGTAAAAATATTCCCGCAAGTAATAACAGATTTTATGAACATATTTCATCTACAACATTATTAACCATTAACCATCTGTGTCACACAGTACCATTTTTCCAAGCTGTCACTACTCAGTCATCCAAAGAAACATGGACTAAATAAATAAATATTGCATTGGTGTACAGAACAAGGAAACTTCGCCAGCTTGAGTGGGTTTTGTGTCAGCTGTGCATTACAATGGACCACACTCTTCTTCATTTCCTTTTAGCTTAATGATAGCACTCTGTAAATTTGACAAAAAGGCTGCTACTGTCCAGATCTGGTTGATGATTGTCGTCAAAGTCAATGGAATGGGCTTGTCAAATATATGGTAGCTCTTTATCCTGTGTATTTGGCACTCGACTTGACATCCCGAAAAAGTGCCGTTCCTGAGGAATGGGCACACGTTTCGCTTCAGAACTTTCTTCTCATGGAGGTCAGCAACGAAGAAGCCTTTGTCTTCCATTACTGAATCACTTTCATCAAACTCTAGATTCAGAAACTTGCTTTGTGTAACACATTCCCTGTCTGACGTAAACCCTGTGAAAAATTTGGATACATATGTCAATACCCCATCAGGTGCAACGCCTACAAGTCCTTTAAAAGTATTTGAAGACTTGTAGGTAGAAGTGCTTGTCTGAAGTGACAGAGATGATGGAACTTCACATTTTATTTCTGTTGCATCTAGAATAACACGTGTTAATGCATATTGAGATAATTTGTGAGGATGTAGCGATCAATGTCACCCTTGATTTCCACATTGCCACTTTGCCTAACTTAACATAAAGAAACGTTATCCAAGATCTGCAAATCCTGGACATTGTTGACTGTGCAATGCAGAACCTGTAAGCCAAGTCTTCCTCAAGAAGCCCTAGACGTAACCGAACTAATACTAAAACAACTCATTTGCAACAGTCAGTTTTCTTTTACGCCCCTTGTTACTGTTTAAGGTGGGGTCGCTTTCAACACAAAGGACATTGCTGCCATTGTCCCCTGGAATCTTGAAGTCCATTAAATCAGCAAAATCTTCATTGCTTGGCAATCCAGTATAAAACATAACATCTTCATCATTGTTCATCACTCTCTCAATGCTGAAACTGGACGTTCTTTCTTCCTCCCTGATAAGATCACAGGCAAGGTTGTCTTTTTCTCTCTGTAAATTTTGGGCAACTTTTTTTGCTGCTTGAAGCTCTTCAGCGAATTGAACACACTGGCTTTGAAGCTTTCGTATTTACTTTTTTTGCCGTTCCACTGTTTCTGAAGATGTTCCATATCTTTTGCAAGCAGAAAGTTCACGACACAATGTTCCGCTCTAGCTTGTGCTGCATCCTCTTTATTCATCCTGTTACTTGTAGGTGGTGCAGCAGGGCTGCTAGAGTCCGGGACGTCATCACGGTCGTTTAGGTCGGCTGGTTCTGGTGTCAAACCTTGAATGGACGGTTTCCTGCCAGTGGTGGTACGCGCTGATTGGGAAGCTTACGAGTTTTATACACCTAACTGAATTTGAACACAGATGAAACTGTGGTGTCTCTCAGAATATTCTGACCACTTGCCAGGACGTGGATGAAGTCACACAGTTATAAATGTTTCGAACACACTTTAGTAAATTTCATCATTTTGAAATTGGAACCTTTATTCTTCTTAACTGCAAAACTCCATCTCTCGCACAGCACATTGTTCTTAGAAAACCAGTGAAAGGACACCTACACAAGACAGAAACACAAGTAAACAGTGACTTGCTCTTCGTTACCGCAGTGGAATAAAAACAAATATAACATATTTTAATTAGGAGATGAAGTCAAAAAGAGAAACAATTCTGAAGAAAAAGGTGCTTCTTAAGTTTTGTGTAGCTGAAGGCTGCTTACTGATAATATGCTGCTTAGAGCTCGCATGCCTTGCCGTGTCTTTGCGTCGATATACAAAAAAGACGCGAAAAGTTGACCTTCTCAGCTTCAAAGCTGACTATCTAAAAATGTCGTCACGCAGGATAAAGTTGCCGCCAACAGCACTCAAAGTGATTGCCTTGATGCGGTAGCTCAGTGGGTTTGATACGAGACACGCGGCCGCATTTAGATTGGACAAAATTCAAGAACACTCGTGTGCACAGATGACGACACACGTTAAAGAAACCCAGAGACCCCCAACCATTGCGGCAGTTTGGTTCGTTGGTAATCAAAACTTATGCGGAGCCTTATTTAGCACGTGCCCCGCCGTGGTGGTCTAGTGGCTAAGGTACTCGGCTGCTGACCCGCAGGTCGCGGTTTCAAATCCCGGCTGCGTCGGCTGCATTTCCGATGGAGGCGGAAATGAAGGAGGCCCGTGTGCTCAGATTTGGGTCACGTTAAAGAACCCCAGGTGGTCTAAATTTCCGGAGTCCTCCACTACGGCGTCTCTCATAATCATCTGGTGGTTTTGGGACGTTAAACCCCACATATCAATCAATTATTTAGCACATAAAACAGCACAAATTATTACTTTAATTGAGTACGCCTGCAAGCCCTTTCGCGGTTGATAGGGTGTTGACCAAAGGGCAAGGTCGTATATTCGGTCTCGAATGCGCTCCGGCGGAAGCGAGATGCAAGAACATTCGTCTGATTATAGGTTGATGTGCACGATAAAGAACCCTTTGCGGTAATAAAATAACCGCATAGTGTTGCTTTAGGAGGAACGTTTGACACCATCAAACGCGGAAGCGGCAGAAATGCCGCAGTGGAAACCTTGGCGGGGAGGCTTCGTGCGTTTCACACTAAGGGGCAATCCAATACAGTTTGCTTGTCGTTATAATCCTGATACTAAATTGTATTGCACGGCACTGAAGCCCAAAAAAAAACGTACACGCGCCCACGCTCGCGAAAAAAAAAACGCGACGTCATCCTATTATTCAGTCTTGCACGGCAACAAAACACATGTTAGAGAAAAGTAGAAACAAACGTGTTTCTAGCGCAAACTGCACATGGTAAAGCAAAAATACTTATTAGACATGAATTAGAGTTTCGTCTAAACATAGTTACGCACTAGGTGGTTATCTACGCTGAACAGCTTTTGCTAAGCTAAAAGTTCCAATGCGATCCGAACGTGAAGAGAAGATTTGACGCATATATCGAAAATACGTACCTTTTTTTCCTTCACTATTGGCTAGTCCACTGTGATTGTATAAAGGAACATAACAGTGTTCCGGCATCTTGATCACGAAAAAATAAAAATCCAGCACGACGCGTGTTTCGTTGCTGCATTGTCGACGGAGTACACAAAAACCTGTGCTCCGCGCGTGCGCCCACGCTGTCGTCTGCTCCACCTGACATAAACAAAATGACGTCGGCGATTGCAACCGCGCCTAGTAGATAGCACTGCTAATTTCGCATAAGGTCTATTTTTTAGTGAAAGATGCGGAGACTGAGGTCACACATTGCTGACTTTCGGTACATTGTCTTCGCCAATATGTGTACTATTATCGTCATCTGTAAACCAAACTTATCAAGCGCAACCAGGCTATCCATATACAAAGCATTTATGTTGGCTGATGTTGGTGAAAACAGTAGGGTCTTGTTCATTTGCCGCAACCTAACATTCACTCTTCATCCTGTGCCACCTGATCACGAGAATCAACATGCATGCCTAACAGTTAAGAAGGGTCTTAACTTCATTGTTGTAGGTGTCTACCTGTCTTCATAAAATACACTCTAAGTGAGGTGGCGGATGACGAACGACACAATGGCGGTGCACTCCTGCGTACTCACTAAAATCCTGTCTATAGGGAGCCCCGCAATAAAAAATACCCGTGACATCCGCGCGACATGGAAGTCACGTATACATCCGGTAAGGGCAGGTGCAAGAAGGGAGAAAAAGAAAGGGGAGAGCCATTGTCTCCGTCGGGCCAGCCTGGTGCCACGAGCCGGCATTAACTTACGCAGAACCGTTCAGCTAGGAGTGTGAGCGTGGAAAAAAAGAGAAAAAAAACGCTCCACCCCCCTGCCGTCGCCACACCTGCTAGGCACCCGGCGGCGAGTTTCGAAGGCGAGCGAATAGAGCCCGCCTCAATGCACCACGGCTCAGCGCTCTTGGAGGCTATGCATTTCTGCCGGCCTAACTGTGTCATCGCGCTGTCGCTCCCCGCACTTTCGCATGGCGTCGTCGGAGGCTGCTGCTGCGGCTAGCGGGAGGTCGCGCTCACGGAAGGAAGCCCTGCCAAGGCTTTTGCACCTGCGCCGAGTTGAGTTGGATACTCGCGAAGAAATCGTGTGCGCCCACCTGTCGCCTTTCGCAACCGAAAGCCGGCTCGTTCATGACGCAAGTGGGCACTGGAACGCTGTGATCAAGAAAAAGAAAGCCCTCTACGATTGACATCTCGCAATCGTTCATGTTTCAAGCAGTGCGCACGCCTTGTATCGCCGTGGCGCTGCGCTCTTCGCTCTGCCCAAAGTTGAGCCGGCCTGTTATCAACAATGTAAATTTAAGTGTTTACTAAGTCGTATGCAATCAACACAAAACGACGCGATGACGTACTTGTGCAATCCTTGCCTCGTCGCTGGTCAGAAAGGGGTTTTTGGAAAAATCACATTCCGCTACGTCGCGGTCATCACTTCAGCGTTAATTGGCTTTAGCAGATGCTCAGCACTGACTTCTAAGCTACGCATTATGAATAGGAACATGCCATGCAACACGAAGACATTCCAAACGCCATTGTGCGGCTTAAAACAAGTAAAGCTTCCGGCCTCGCCCGTTCGTATATTCAACGCCTCCTTGGTATATTACACGGACAAGATAATACGCCATCATTAAGGCAAAAAAACGCCGCTGCTTAAATATTGCCTATTAACGCAAGTAAGGTTCGAACAAAAACAAAATTTTTCTAGTGCGTCCTGCAGAAAAAAGCGCCCATGTTTTCTTTTCTTTTTTTCGCCTCAGTGCAGCATGCATGTGTTATGCAGTGAAGCTTTGAGGGCACGCGCAACGTTATGAGATGCGACCGAGCACCTCAACATGATGTTTTTATCTTTTTTTCCACAACCCGCCCTTGTCCAACAAGCATTTATGCAAACTTGATGGCAAGTAAAAAAAAACATACCTGGCCACAAGTGCCACATAGTCATCACATGAAACTGAAATAAAAGCAGGAGTGCAGACCATACATAGATATACGCTGGAAGATGTTCTAAAGCATAGACCATGTTCTGAATGAAACATAGGGAACTTTGATGCGAGTGTCTGCGGCAGCTGCAATACACAGCACTTCAGCTAGCATGGCAGGGATGGGTAGTGCACGAATGTGTCTAATGTTCGTTCTTTTAGCTCCGTGTGGCCTGAATTCGCTTTGCCACAAGACAAAGTTTACAAAAGGTTTAAAATCAATGCATAGCTATAAACACAGCCAAAAGTGCATGGGAAGCCTGCAAGCACAAAAACTAGGCAAATCTTGAAGTACCCATCATTCCCATGGCAACTGAACGACTGCAATGCCAGAGTTACTTTTACGAAACTATGAGACCATAAAAGTCACCCAGGATCTTACAGTTACACCTTGTTTTATTTTTGCATCATTTAAAAACAATGCTTTGCTGGTGAAATGCCATTCGAAGTATCACAGTATCATTGCTTGCTTAGACCCCTCATCATCCAACCTTGTATAGGTGAGAGTCAGTCCTTACGCATGTACCTGTCCAAATAAACATCCGTGCATATGACTGCCTGATTTGTGGAAGGATTATAAGATGAAATAAGACTTCACAATTCAATAGTGTACACTTTAGAAACAGATAATAAATTCAATGCAGCAAATAGTTCAACTGCCTCTTGCAATACAGCATATGCCAGGTAGAAAATGCTGCAAAGGCAAATATATTCTGGAAATTTTTTGCAAAGGCTTCACAGGCCTGGTGGGAAGTATATCGGTTAATGCCAGCAATGTCTATTTTCTGTGAAGCTCTGAAAGCTCTTGCACGAGTTGTTTAAATGCCTATACACCTATTCACCTTAAGAACTTGGCGTTTCACTGAAATGTAGTGTTAAAATGAGATAAAATAGTAAACCGGCTTTAAAATTTATAACCTGTTGTGAAAAGAAAAAGCAATATATTTCCTAATTTTGAAGAAACATTCTGAACAAAAGTAGACCAACTGAGGCTGCCCCAAGTGGCCTTGAAAATGTAAAAATACTTGCCATTGGAAGCTGCTGGTCAAATGTGGAGGCCACGCATTTCAATCAGCTGTACACATTGATGCTAAGTCTTTGTAATGCTATGAAAATATTCATAATAGCACCTATAGACAAATCATAATACACCCACTTTATTATGTCTTTTGGCATTGAGGATAAAAGATAGCTTATTCCTTTGCATACATTTCAAATTTTTGCTGTTATGAAGATTAGAATCTTGACGACTGCTGGCATACTAGTTTATGTTTCTCAAAGAGATGTGGACATCTATAAATCCAGAAGCCCAAAATATAAATTTTGACAAGTGCGAAGATATCCAAATGCAGAGCTCTGAAATGTTATGCTCACACCTCTTATTTACTCTCTGTACGAAGTTTCGGTTAAGCAAGGCATTACACAAGTATCGATGTTCGTATGCCTCATGACTGGCATGTGTCTTTGCAAAAGTTTTTCACTGCCATTCACGGTTGTTGCAAGTATTTTACTGAGCATGTGTTTCTCTCTCCCCCTAAAATATCCCTTGACAGCACTGTTGCCAGCACCATAAATGAAGCAATGCAGGCAGTGACTACAGTGCCAAATGCATGAAACACTTCGACATTGAGGTCTCGTCATACAAACTAGCAAATCTCAAACTTTGCGAATGATTGGGCTACGGCCCAAGTGGTGCAAGGTTTTCTTGAGAGAAAAAAAAAGTAATAAAAGTGAACTGCTCTTTTAGCTCTTTCAGATACCACCTCTGAAGAACTGTATGTACTTGTGTGAAACTGACATTTCAAGGCACTCGATATTCTATTGCAACAAAAATAGCGGCATACCACGAGGTGCGTTCAAAAAGAAACCGAACTTGTCCTTTGCTGTAGTCCTTGACTTTGTTTCTCGGCCACAAGTATGGCGAAACAAAAAATTTCATCTTGGAAATGCCACCTGCTGCCTCAGTCCATATCAAAACTATGCGACATCTAGTGAAGGTGGTTTCTTTCATATTCTGGGCGCCCCCATCAAGCGATGAACCCAGCTCCAGTGCCAGAAAAGATACCCGACGCAACCTTGAGCCTGACATCTTCAACTTCTTCAAACAATAATCTTTTTTGGATTAGTGCGTAATTTTCAATAAAATAACTAGTGGTAATGGCAGTTCATTTTTCCAATCTTACCTCAACACTGTAGCAGCTTGGTGCAGCAGATGGCAAATAGATTTAAACATGCGTAAATGTAAGCAAATGTGCGTAAGAAGATATGCAGACTTCTTGATAACAAACTACGTAAATGTCTTTCACAATCGGGTCAGCTCATAAAAATAATTGGGTGTTCTTATTACATTGAAATTACCTCAGGCACCTCACACTGAGTATGTTACTAATGAAGCCGATTACAAGTTAGGCTACATGCATTGCAACTTCTCAAAACCACGATATACACTAAAACTACTCCTATATGAAACATTATTACGTCCCAAACTTGAATATGCCTCTTTTGTGCGAGACCCTTGCCACGACAACTTGATTCACTTGTTTGTACAGAATAACTCCATCCGCTTGAAACCTTCTCACTGTAATTGCATTGCTGGTATGACTTCAACGAAATCCAACCGAAGCCTTGCTTCTTTTGCACCCCCTTGGAAAATATCCTATTTGGCTTCATTTCACAACTTATTTTGTCATACCACCCTGCATGACCAAATAATCCTGAATCCTCAGTATATATCCCATTGTAGTGACTTCGTCATAAGGATGGCATCGCATTATGCAACTCCCAGTGTTTTTATCTTGTACATTGGTACATTGAAACCAACTACCTGAAGACATGTCACCATTAGTAATTGTTTTCCAATAAACATTACTCAGTATTCTGTAATTATCCAAAATAGGCTAATATTCAGTATTTACAGGCAGAATTATGTATTGTGTTTGTTGTACTTACACAGCTAACATTGTATAATGATGAGTTTATTCTTAGTTTAATAACTTTTCATGCTGCATCTTCCTTGTCTACTTTGTAACCAGTCCCCTTTATTGTTGCCGTAAGGATTTCGAGGGTAAATAAAATAAAAATAAATATGCAACTGTATGCAGCAAAACAAACCTAAACGAAGAAATTAGAAAGTCAATATATTTTGATGTTTCTTTGCCCCTACAAATACAAATAGAAAAATCAAATGGTGTACACAATTGTGTACATAGCGTGTCAAACGGTTGACATTCACGCAGCATTCCTTGCAAGCCCTGAAAGCCGATGCTTCAATTCTTTTTATGCCAATTTGGTCGGATTTCAGGGGTTGGCATTCCTTTAAAAAGTGGAGTTTGCTTGTTTGGGAATAAACAAAACTAACTTCATGCTTCAAAAACTAACATTTTTCAGGCAAAGTAACATGAAGTATCAACATTTTCAGGCTTGCTCTTGTAATTGTTACAGTTCATTTATAATTTTAGTGAAGTAAAAGGTTAAATGATGTGACAGCTTTGTGTTAGTAACAACAACAAAGCATTCAGAAATATTTCACAAAGGCAGCTGCTGTCTCTATCACAATACATGTCCACAATGAGGAGAACGTTAGTATGCCTTGTGTAGCACGTGTGAGAAAAAGACTCGACAGGTTTTCACACAACCAATGTTTTCTTTATTTTCTGTCCCCCTCGCGCCAGTATTGCTGCTGCATCGCACGTGATCACGCACATCTTCTTCTTCCATCACGACGCGATCCCCTCGCTGTTGGTGGCACTACAACCCAGTGGCAATCAAGCCCTTAGCACCGAGGTTCACACTGTTTTTGGGGGCCAGCCTGCAAGTAGAAAAGATAACAAAGTGTTTTTAAGTACCGAGTTCTGCGACCTGCTTTCAAGTCAATTTTTGTTGTAGTTTCTCAGAACTTTGGAAGAAAATATGAGAAAATGGAAACAGTCAGCAATCCTAGATGTATCAGAACTATAGTACAAGTCAAAAATAAGGCAGGAAATTGAACACACAAAGAAGCACACAAGCAGCACAATAAAAAAGACCCCAAGGCATAATGCATACAACGCTATGAGAAGTGCATTGTCGATGACAGATTTTGATCACTAAGCTTACCAGATATATTTTCGGCAAGCAGCACACCTATAGGGTACTGCACATGGAGATGCATGTCAACTGTGGGCACTTAGTATTGAGTTAACATGGCTCACATTTTTCTATGCTTCATGGGCATGTAGGACTGCGTTGTGGGGGTGCGTGGGAATGGATGGCGGAGATTGTGCGCTGAGAAGCAGCAAAGGTGGCTCAATAAGGAATGAAAGCACCATTTGCAATAAAAAAAGAGTTCAATTACATTGTATTAACAGTGTGTTACTATTATGTCCTTATTGTACCAAACTCATTAAAAGGAGCATTGGGGATTTTATTATTTACAGAGATCACCTACATGCTCTCATCATCATCATCATACATTTGGCTATGAATCCTAATCTTTCCCATGTGACACCATCATTGTGGGTGAAGTGTGCCTGTTCTGTGCATTACACTCAGGCCAGATGAGCGTTTTTCTCGCTAAAACATATGCCCACACCATAGGTCGGCATAACTTGTGGAACTCACTCAGGCTCATTCATTAAATATATCAGTTTGTTCAAGTTGGCTGCACCACGTGAACCAGTCAACGATGTTCGGCGCCTTGACATTCGTTTCAGCGGTGCAGCATTGACGACCTCTGAACCCTGCCATTTATTTCTAAAGGTACAAAAGAGGTACAGCACTGGTTCACGATTTTCCCGCCCCTCCCACACTGACAGTCCAGGCTTGGTGCAGCCTTGCGTGCAGCTGAGCAGATGACACAACACCTAGGTGTAGGCATCGTACCTGCCTCCACTACCACAATGTGTTTTTTGCAAAGAAGTTTGTGCCTCACAAACTGTATGCATAATCATTTCGCCATCGGTCAGTGTTAGCTTAACGGTGTTAACTAAGCGAACAAAAATAAGGCCTGTGTCAGCAAATCGTCATTCGTTTTGGGTGTTGCACTGCGCCTGCACCAGTGAACTTGCGCTTCACAATTTTTGAACTTTGCATGCACAGCCGTGAACCGGTTTCAAGTGGTGCAGGTAAATCAAATGAACCTAGTATTTTGAACTTTGAACTCATTGTACTCAGACTCACAAATATTTTTCTGAGCTTAACTCACTCAAACTCTTGTTCACACATTTTATTTATTTAACAATACTGTAAGCCTTTTTACAGGCCCATACAGGTTCTTAAGCCGGACTCACTCCGACTCAAAGTCACCAAAACATTACTCAACCGCACACACTCAGCCTCAGACTCACGGTTGGACCTGAGTCTGAGTGAGTACTACTGAGTCGACCCATGAAGTCATGAGCCTAGAATTAGCTTCTTTGATTGTGGTGTTAATGCTCTTTAACACCAATATCTGACGTAATTGTTGCTCTTCTTGGTGTCGCTTCACACAGCATCTTCGAAAACAAGTTCCGAGTGCTTCCAAACCAGTAAAGTCATTTTTCTTGGAGGAGATGACAAGATATAATAGTCAAGAAATTCCCTGGAAAACTTAGTTCAGGACTGTCAAGGTGCCCCTTTGTATAATTCACACATCTAATTATCAAATATTGAAACGGTGTATGAACAACACTGCTTTGGAGTACCTGCGAATAGATGTGAGTATAAATGTGAATCCAGGTAAGGCTGAGTAATGCTGAAAATGTCTAGGTGGAACCTCAAGTCGGCAAAAGAATGTGAAACTCACTCAAGAACTATATTTTGCGCTTAGACTCACCAAAATTTTGCTTAGCTCAACCCGCTCGGACTCACACTCACTAAAAGTTTCTTGAAACAAACTCTCTTGGACTTCGACTCACAAAAATATTGCTTATCCAGACTCAGACAGGCTCATATTGTGAGTCTGAGTGAGTCTGTGTGAGTTGGCCAATGAGTGAGTTCGTCGACCCAGTGCCCACACACTCTCCTCTTTTTAAAATACTGGTACCAGAAGCAAACTTACACTTGTCTTTAACCTTGAAACTTACCATAAATGTTACTGCTCTGTATAATTTAGTGAAAAGCAGATAACGAACTCAAATTCAATAAAAAATTATTAGCCAAGGCTTTTATATTTTAGATTCACCCACGAAAAATGTTCTCACAACATCCACGACTTTTCTATGTCTTTATAACTATGGACAGTTTTATACTTTATTGTACTGTCTGCCAGGCCCCACAGGTACTCATGATTGACAATTCAAGCGCTGAGAAGGCCACCCTGCAGAAGACATGGCCGTCAGCAAGGCAGCTTGTGTGCCATTTTCATGTAGCACAAGCGGAGTGGCGCTGGCTGACGACATCTCACAAATCTGTCGACAAAGACCAAAGGAGAAGATTTATGTCTGCCTTCCAGCTGGCACGTTTTTTTTGCAATATAGTTGTAACTCTAGCTATAAGATACGAGGTGGATTTGTTGCATCTGCACTTAGTGAACAAATTCACAATGGTCTGCTATTCCGGCATTCGTTTCGTGTTTCCAACATGATGGCGCTGGCATTGCAGCATAGGTGTATAAAAAACACAGCTTTCATGCAAGGCTAGTTCATGAAGTACCTTCCCTTCTTCGTGATATGTTTTGGAGTGTATGCCGCACAAGATGCCCTAATCTGCAGATGACAACGCTGACAGCATTTGTGTCCATTTTATTGACATTTAAAAAGTACACCTGTAAACGTCTGGTGGGTTGAAATAATTTCAAATGCCATAAAATTTGGCTTGTACAAATATTCAAATGCTTCGAATATTCAAACAAATGATGCAGTAATCAAATTTCCTTTAAATCTTAGTTAAGTTGTTGAAAATTTTGAATTATTTGAAACAAACAAATAGGTGCATATTAGTCCACATGACACGCCCTGTAAAGGTAGTTTTACGGCTGTGGGGGGATGCTAAACTCAGAAAGCACTTACCCAAGCATATTAGACCACAAGTAAAAGTGGTTTCGCTGCAGCAAAACAGTGCTAAGCAGTCAAAACACGTAATCAAGAGAAATTCGCACTGCAGCAAAGCCCCACTTCAAGGTTTTGATAAAGAATTACCCTGACAACGATTCTGCTTTTTTTTGGTTTCAGTTGAAAAGCTCGTTACACAGACTTATATGCGCTAAGTAAAAAAATTAAAACGCAGGCTATTTTACTGGCTATTACTTGGACCGTACCAAAAGTCGAACGCTGATAAAATTCAAAGTTGTTGCCACTTCCTTTGATGAAAAAAAAAGGCCTTTGCATAGGCCCTGTTTCAATTTTTAAAGATCTGTGCAAGTTTGTTTGGCCATGACAAATATGCCCCTTTTTGTTTTTAATATGGAATATACATACTACTACAATTCAATTCGAAATTATTCGACCAAAATCACAATTCGCTTCGGACTCACTTCGAAACTAAAATTCCCTATTCGAACAAGCGTACAAAAAATGTCAGCAGCATCAATTTTTATGAACCACCGCTTGACAATTCGTAGAGCATACAACGGCTATCAATTTCCAAATTACAGCGCTGCGCACCGTGCACAACCTTCGTTTGGAAAAACAATTCCCGCGCTCCTTTCCTACACCTGACCAATTCCCCTTTCATGCGCAGTGACACAAATTCGCCGATCGGTGACTTGACAAAGCAAGCAGCTCATTGATTGGGTTAAACCATTCACGAAGGCAGGCTACGCTTTTTCCTCCCTTTGAAAGAGAAGGGTGGCGAGACTGCGCGAAAATTTGAAACCAGCTGAAAAAAATGTTCTAACCCCTGTGAATTCCTTAATAAAGCATTCGCGAAATCCTTGGGGCAGCATGTTCATGGAGCAAAGGTGCACATATTTTTTTATTTTTGGTCCTTGGGGTAGTTTACTGGCCCTTTGAACTGTAGCAAGCATGTGCAGATCACAAATTGACTTCAATCGAGACTGTGAAGCAGGCTAATGAATCTGCATTAAGGTGCAGTATAAAAAAGTGAAAATATGCAAATACGAGCCCCTCATTGAAAAATTTTATGCTATCTGCAGGTCATGTATGCAGACACGGCAGAAAAACTTGGAACTGCCACTGCCGAACTGAAGGCCCTACAACACGAGGCCTTCTTGTCTAGAGTTCTGACATTCTTGCGCCGACAAGAAGAGTGGGTGCAGCTCTACCGTTTGGACGTGTTGACAAGGGGCCACAACACCAACAATTTTGCGGAGGCAACAATACGCGTGCTCCAAGACATTACACTGAACAGAGTCGAAGCATTTAACGCAGTCGCACTCGTAGACTTGGTGGCTCTGGTGTGGGAAAAATACTTTGAAAGACATATCCTCCGCCACGCCTACAGCCGTGTGTCAACCCATTAACTGCAGTACAAGCGGCTGCTGTCGAGAATGCCAAAAGACGCAGCCGAGGCCATACAAGTGGTAGGCCAGGGACAGTACATTGTGCCTAGTGCCACCCACCCCAGCTCCAGTTATGAAGTCTATGCCGACAAAGGATTATGCACGTGTCTCTTTGGTAAACAAGGTGCATTTTGTAAGCACTAGACTTTGGTGCAGAAAATTTACGGAGGACTGTTTTCAAATGCTCCAGCACTGAGTACTGACGACCGCTACCAACTAGGACAGCTGGCCCTGGGCGAGAAGTGTCCCCCCAGGATATTTTTTGAACCCTTCCAAGAGGAGGAGCCCAGCAGTAGTGCCAGAACCACGGAAGGTACCAGTGCCCAGCACGAGGAGCCAGACGAACTCCAACGAATGCAAGGCACCAGCACGCAAGAGGCCACACACGTCGCACTGTACTGTCGGCGCCTGATGCAGGCCAACTTGCCCAGGTAGGACAAGCCCCTTGAAAGGGCCCTGAAATACTTTTCAATAAAACATGGCGAATGCTACTGAACAGTGGTCAAGGCTTCTTTTATTCCTGTAAGCTTATTATTGTGCTCCACCGCACTAACGAATTTACAATTGCATATTGGTGGATGTCATCAATCTGAGAGCGATTTCAAGATTTCAACACTACTGGTGTCATATTGTTCCATGTTCGGGACTACAGGTCACCAATAGTTGGTATTAGCAGCACTTCCACTAGCAGATTAGTCAAAACAGGTGACAGGAAAAGCTTAACTTAAACTGACTCCTCCGCCTAAACTTTATTCCCGAGTCTGCAGTTAGAGAGGAGCAAAATGAGTGTGCAGTTCTTGTTGGTGTGCTGTTTACGTGAAGTATATTTCTTTCACCACTTTTGGTGCAGGCCCAAAAACATGCATATGAGTTTCTGGAGGTCCAGTTGCGGCGTGTGCATTCTATGAATGCACACAATCCAGCTTCCTTCGATATAGCGAAGGGCCTTAGAGACGAGCTTGCTCGTGTTCAGAACAGCAGCGATGAGACAGGACTGATGCTGGCACTCAAGGCTACCGGTGCAGCAAGACGTCGCCGGGCCCGTCACATAAGGGTGCAACCGACCAGAACTGCTAGGCGTAGGCCAGGGCATACAAGGGGATCCAAGAGGGCCCCTACAGGGTGCCCAGCAGTTGAGCCAGCTTCCAAGAGAGCAAAGAAGAGGCCCCATTCTTTGAGCCACAACATAGAGAAAAATGTGCCTCGTGCAAGGCTGCACTGAATGGCAGCTGCCTCCCACCAACTGGGCGCACGACAGTTCCAGGCACAGAGCCAACTTAGATTCAAACATAATTTCTAGAGTTTTATGTGGCGAAACGATGATATAATTGTGAAGCACACCGCAGTTGGCGACTGATGATATGTGGGGTTCAACGTCCCAAAACCACAATATGATTATGAGAGACGACGTAGTGGAGGGCTCCAGAAATTTCGACCACCTGGGGTTCATTAACGGGCCCCCAAATCGGGGCACACTGGCCTACACCATTTCCGCCTCCATCGGAAATGTAGTCACCGAAGCCGGGATTTGATCCCACGACCTGCGGGTCAGCAGCCGAGTATTTTAGCCACTAGACCACCGCCGCGGGGCCCGCAGTGGGTGACTTCGGATCAAATTAGGCCATGTGGGATACTTTAAAGTGCACCTAAATCTAAGCGAAGGAGCCGCTCCTCGCCACCGCTGCACTTGATGCTTCATCTTTCATTGATGCAAAGCGAGAATGATTCCTCACCTTAGCTGTGATATCATAACCTCACAATTGGTCACCTTAGCCACAGGCAGAAGCATTTGGCTCTGAACTACTGCCTCAGTATCAAGCATAGAGTCTTGTCAAAGCTGACGTTAAAGAATGGGGCCCATTGATCTCACTACTCCATTGTATCCACCAGGTGTGGCCCTTACATCATCATCATCATCATCAGCCTGACTACGTCCACTGCAGGACAAAGGCCTCTCCCATGTTCCGCCAGTTAACCCGGTCCTGTGCTTGCTGCTGCCAATTTATACCCGCAAACTTCTTAATCTCATCTGCCCACCTAACCTTCTGTCTCCCCCTAACCCGCTTTCCTTCTCTGGGAATCCAGCCAGTTACCCTTAATGCCCAGCGGTTATCCTGTCTACGCGCTACATGCCCTGCCCATGTCCATTTCTTCTTCTTGATTTCAGCTATGATATCCTTAACCCCCGTTTGTTCCCTAATCCACTCTGCTCTCTTCTTGTCTCTTAAGGTTACACCTACCATTTTTCTTTCCATTGCTCGCTGCGTCGTCCTCAATTTAAGCTGAACCCTCTTTGTAAGTCTCCAGGTTTCTGCTCCGTAGCTAAGTACCGTCAAGATACAGCTGTTATATACCTTCCTCTTGAGGGATAGTGGCAATCTACCTGTCATAATTTGAGAGTGCTTGCCGAATGTGCTCCACCCCATTCTTGATCTTCGAGTTACTTCAATCTCGTGGTTCGGCTCTGCGGTTATTACCTGCCCTAAGTAGACATAGTCTTTTACAACTTCAAGTGCACTATTACCTATCTCGAAGCGCTGCTCCTTGCCGAGGTTGTTGTACCTCGGCAAGGACATGTAAGGGCATGTGGCCCTTACAAGCCACAATCAAATACTCATCATTGTTGTGCAGTAACATTGTGCTATTCCACCATGAGTGACTTTTGTTTCGCCTCACCATTAGGAGTAATGAGGTCTTCAGTTCCGTTTTTTTAGAAGTGAGGGGGGTTTAATGTCCCAAAACCACGACACTGACAGTATTTTATGTGCCGCTTAGCTGAAGAACGAAAAAGTGAGAAGACTAGGTGTTGCCTGTCCTGGCCATCGCGGTTGTTTTTACCCGCAGTACTGTTACTGTGAGTATTTTAAATACACTCATTTTCTGTCATCTCTCCGTAACATCTTTGGGGGAGGTGCTGGGCACATCCTGAGCACACAACAGAACTTCGCAGCGGGTGTATTCTTGGACAGTCCATCATGCCGGCAGGCAATTCTGCTGATCTAGCCCCCGCTATTCCGAATGCACCCAGTCACGTTGTTGTGACCCACCTCCGAGACCCAGGCCCCTTCTGCGGGAATGATAACTGTCGTGGAGAAGTGGCTGGCCAACTAAGAGTGCAGCAGCAAGACCAATCGCTGGGATTCGACTTTGATGCTTGCAAACGTCAGGCACTACCTCAGGGGTAGGGCCAGTGTGTGGTTCGGCACACACGAGGAGGATGTAAACGTACATAACAAAAAATACGTATGTAAACAAAAAAAAATGCAACACCTTTTTGGAAAGCCCATTGCACGGCAAGAGAAAGAACTCCCGTGCCGTGCGCAAACCTCAAAGGAGCTGGACATGGTTTATATACAAGATGTCTTAGCCTTGTGCCGGCAAGTTGATCAATGCTTTGCATTTTCCGACTACATCGACAACGACAAGCGCGACAGCTGTCAGTCAGTTCAGTCAGTTCAGTCAGTCAGTCAGTCAGTTCAGTCAGTCAGTCAGTTCAGTCAGTTCAGTCAGTCAGTCAGTCAGTCAGTCAGTTCAGTCAGTTCAGTCAGTCAGTTCAGTCAGTCAGTTCAGTCAGTCAGTTCAGTCAGTCAGTTAGTCAGTCAGTTCAGTCAGTTCAGTCAGTTCAGTCAGTTCAGTCAGTCAGTCAGTTCAGTCAGTAAAACATCAAATAGAGGCGGCTAAAAAATAGAGGCGGCTAAGAGTGTAGCTGTCGTCGATGTCGCTACCGCTACCATGTGTATATCTCTTAACCTGAGTAGTATGCCTTTGTTCCCAGGCCACGGGTACCTGGGTCCCGGAAATCCACTGCGCAACGGAGATCCGATGGACGAGGACGACGGCATAGCCAAGTCGCACGACGAAGCCTACGAGCGAGCCACAAGTCGTGAGGACGTCTTTGCGGCTTATTAGGCATCTGCAGCTCTCTTCTTGAACGACTTTACACGAACTGGTAACTGGCATTCTGCATTAAGTGCAATCGGTCTGGGCACGAATAATATTGTAGAACAATACGTTTTGGGCCGCAGCTTCTATGGAATGCCAGGAGATATACGGAAACGTGCACATAACGGGCAATCAGATACAGCAGACGCAAAGCGATACCAGCCTGACTCAAGCACTGGCGACGTCGAAATGTTGGCGCAGATGCAATCGGATGCTCCCGTCCGTCCAGGCGGAGCAGCAATTGGAGGTGATGGTGAAAATTCCGCATAACTCGTTCAGCAGATTTTGCGCGTACCTCGCGACCACGGAGTGGTCACAGTGTTCCGTGACAGCAAAATACTCACCACATGGGCCTATGCAATGCTGAAGACGAATTTAGTGTATGACACCGAGAAAACATTTCCAGGAGTTTTAACTAGCCTCTCATGCTTGCCAGTGGACCGACCGTATCTTTACATTCCTCACGGCATCTACCTTAACTTACCGTCTCACACAAGAGCCGTGCGTTGCACTGTCAAGGTTATTCCCCATGGTCTACGCACCCCTTGGAAGACTGGCTCTTCGGTTGTCCAACCTGTCAACTCTGACATGCTAGTTTATAGTCTTAGCTCCGTCGGATTTAACCACTCCTTGGATACAGGCATGTGCCGCGTTATGAAAGTTGAGACAAACAACCCGACGAAACCACAGTCTTACACTCCGTTTCAGGAGAAGGACCACGCCGATCTGGCTAAGAGCTACTGGGGTCTTAAAATCACGCCGGGAAACGAGGAGCAAAATGGCGACGACGAAAAGAGCACACCTGCGTGCATGGGCGTGCCGCGATACAACTTTGCCTACGACTTTATTCACATTGACAAGGCTAATCTCCGCTTGACCAAGTTTGTCAACTAGTTTCCCTTCAAAGGCCACGTGGGCACACCCATAGTCAACTATGCGTATCAGTTCGGCGGTGACGCGTGGCTAAAAATGGGCCCCACTTACAACGCGGAGAATGAGTTGCTAACTCTAACACACCTAGGCCTGCCTACTGACGTTGTATCCTACACTACTAGCAACTTGTCAAACTACGAGTCGTACGAGCAAAAGCCAGATCTGAACGTCACCATGCGTCTTCGGCCCGGTGATATGCACATACGCCACGTAAAATATTTAGACCCTATGGAAAATACTTACTTTACCCGTGGTTTAAAACCGATGATACATTCCAACATTCAGCCGAGTTTGAGTTTTGGTGTGTTGGCGGTAAGCAATTCGAACAAAGACGATCCCGGCAGTACTGAAACTTTCCAAGATATTGCCGCTTTCTTTCAAATTGACACAGAATTAGTGGTTCATTCTGACGTGGACACCATAGTAGCCGACAGCGTGACTCTGCCATCAAGCGTGGGGCCATACTTGCGTCACACCAACGAAAACATCAAAGCAAGTTACAACAGCCTCACACGTCACGGGCGTCCAGTAAACCTTGCTCGCACGGAGACCGAGGCGACCGAACACAAGGCCGAGCTCCAAAAAGTAGCGGAAGCGCAGCGGCGTTCCTTGGCCTCGGTGGCTTTTCTTCAACAATAAAAGCAATATGAAAGAAAGCTTTTCGTTTGACTTTTTATTACTGGAGTGTCGCTGTCGTTGTCGTCAAAGACTAAGAAGGGATATGTTTAATTACATATATATACTTTATCTGAGTGCAGCTACAACGACGACGACATACAAGAAAAATATGTAGTGAGCCCCTGCTTTGCATAGGGCTGCAAGCACTCGCGGAATATTAACTAAAGCAACGCCTTGTCTACTTTACATAATTATCTCGCAAGGGCATTGCGCATATTAACTACTAGTTGCTCAAGGGCTGGGTTTTTTCATAGTAACGAAACCAACGCCTTGTCTGCTTTGCATAATTATCTCGCAAGGGCATTGCGCATATTAACTAGTAGTTGCGCAAGACTTTCCTGCAAGCGTGGTGCCACCACGAGAGGTATATAAAGGGGTCCATAGCAGCTCAAAAAACGCAGTCGCCAACCGGCTGTCCACTCCGGAGGACCTCAAGCGGACACTAAAGACGCCTTCGGTAAGACCCTTTCTTTACCTAATTTTACTATACTCTGAATTGTTGCTTTTTTGCTATTTGAATAGAGACCATGGCATAACCACGTAAACGTCAGCATGATGAACAAGAAGACGAGGTACCGCTATATTACCAATTGGAAGTGCTTTTTGTTGACGCCGTCTATATTCCTAGGGACAAACTACAGACTTTATTGATTCGAGCTACGAGAACCGTGCCTATGACATTAATGAAACCATGGCGACACTTGCGGAGCCTGATCGAGGCGTGGGAGAAGTATCAAATTCAAATGTGGCCGAACCAAAACAGGGTCTAGAGGAGATGGAAAAAATTTACAATCCCCTCCACGCTGGGCATTGCAGTTACACTCAATTCTAAAACGAAGAAAGCTTGTGCACGATGTGTTTCCCGCTCGAGACGACGGAGAAGCTCCGACAATTTGTAATGGCATTGTCAGAGGATTCTTACAAGGACCCGCCCAGTACGGAGTCGCAGCCGTCGCACTCCACACACGAGGAACCACCCTACCACACGTCCACGTCCTACACGACTGCAGCTGGAGCAATGTCACATGCCGATGTGTTATTTTCGCTGGCTTCGTCAGACGACCAAATCGCTCATCAATTTGGTCTACAAACGCCAGCGCATGGGACCTCTACAATCTCGTCCAGTATCTCAATAGTCAGCCCCGACTGTTGGAATACCTTAAAGTGGGAGAAAGTGATTGGGGCGCGACATTAGAAATGAAGTTTTGGGACAATTCCAAGGTCCTGGACACGAGCCCGGCCAAGTTTTGGAAATACTGCACCCGAAACTTCCGCATTCAGTTGCATGTGACGACGCCCATGGAGGTCAGACGAGCGGTGGAGACGCTGACAAAGTATGCGCAAGAAAGGGTACAAAGTACCGAAAACGTGCAAAAGGAGCGTCGGAAGAATCCATCTACTACTGGCTACGCGAAAACCCCGTATCGCCGTTGAGCAACATTGTTCGCACCCCCAAGTGGTTGGCGGACCCGGTATTTCGGTTTATTCGCCTCGACGACAAGCGCCTTGAACGAGCCATCCAAGTGTTTAATGATGAGATGTGTTCGTACTCCACACTCGACTTCATTGAAATGTACAAGAACACGCAGCCACTCTTTAACGCCCCACATGGCGACCTCGCTACCTTTTACATGGATGTGCCCGCGTCGTTTGATGCCATGATGGAACTTTTAAACTTTCAGTTTCACGGCATCCACGAGGAAGTGTCGGCCTTTGTCAACAACTTGTATAGCCTGGTCGAGAAGGCGATCCCGAAAAAAATTGCATGGAAATCGTGTCCCCTCCGAGTGCAGGCAAAAACTTTTTTTTCGATCCTGTTCTTTCATTTTACAGTAACCGCGGTACCATTCGCAACTTTAGCCGCTACACTAACTTTCCACAACAGGACATTGTGGGCCGTCGCATCCTGGTATGAAACGAGCCAAACTGTGAGTCATCCGCTTGCGATACTGTGAAAAAAATTTTGGTGGTGACGTAGACTCGGTGGCTGTCAAGTACACTGCTGACCAGACCATTTCCAGGACACCTGTCATTGTGCTCTCAATCAACGAGGTGTTTCCAAATGACGACGCCTTCAACCACCGCATGTGGTGCTACAAGTGGCGGGCGTGTCCTCCACTGAAGAAATACGACAAGAAAATTCACCCGATGGCCCTGGTGCTCTTCTTTGATATGTTTGTCATGGAAGAAACATACGTCGGCACGCGTCAGCTTGATCAATAAACAGTTTTTCAACCTAACTCCTGAATACTTGGTCAATGCTTTGCATTTTTCGGCTACATCGACAACGACACGCGCGATAGCTGTCAGTCCAGTCAGTCAGTTCAGTCAGTCCAGTCAGTCAGTCAGTCAGTCAGTCAGTTCAGTCAGCCAGTCAGTCAGTCACAGTCAGTCAGTCAGTCAGACAGTCAGTTAAGTCAGTCAGTCAGTCAGTCAGTCAGTCAGTCAGTCAGTCAGTCAGTCAGTCAGTCAGTCAGTCAGTTAGTCAGTTCAGTCAGTCAGTCAGTCATTCAGTCAGTCAGTTTAGTGAGTCAGTTCAAGCCAACAAAGTCACCCACAATAATGAAGGCATCGCTCACGACGCCCTTCACTTGCTCGTGTACAAAGACTGCTCCACCATTTACGACATTATTAGGGAGTGCTGAAGGTTCAAAGAAGCAAAAAGCCGACATGTCACGCAGCAATTGGTTCAGCTCCCTGAAACTGCCACGTCGTCGTGTAAAGACGTCCAGATCCAGCCGCCGCCCAGTACCAAAAACATCCTGCGTCTCGTGCGGTGTAAGATCGAGGCAGCAACCCCATCTGCTCCCCAGGCTCATTCTGACGAGGAGGCCCACTCGACAGTGTCATTAATTCAGGCCGCCGTGTGCGAAGAACTGTCGAATGCAGGCATCCAGCCTGTATGTGTCCAAAGTCGCTCTACGTCAGCCCTGCTCCATACTGCCAGCCAGAACTGACTTATTCCAGGTACCATGATTCGAACCAGTGGCGCATGCGAGATGACGGGTCGATATGCTTCAACTGCAATGGCGCCGGTCACATTTCCCTCTATTGTCGCTATCGTCGGCCATTATCTCCTCGCGCACCATACCGTCCAGACAACACTTCATCCTCCCCTTTGCACGGCAATCCACTAAACATAGTCGATATTCAGGCACTAATGCCCGAATATCGGCCCATCACCGTCCCCCCGACCCAATGACTTTCTTGGTTGCTTATGTCCCGTCGCTCCCCCTCGCCGTCCCTCTTCGGGAAAACAGACCAATGCAGCTCCCGGAAGGTGATGCTGCGATGACTGATCGACTCGGAAATCCTCCGTTAACTCTGGCATCTCGACAAAAGCCTATGGATGTAGACGTAGAGGGCATGCCTGTTTCAGCGCTCATCCACACAAGGGACCAATCATCATTCATGAGTGCTCACCTTTCTTGTCGTCTTTGTAAAGTCGTTACACCCACCTCATCACCTGTTGTTCGCGTAGCCAATAGCCGTACACCTACCATCCTTTGAATGTGCTTTGCGCATGTAAGCTTCGATGACCACAACACCTCAGTTCTCTTTGCTGTTCTGGACGTTGCTCCTTGGACATTCTGCTGACGTGAAGATTAGTTTTTCCTCACTCTCTTGTGACTGTTTTCTGCGAACAACTTTTGCAGACCTGTCCTGAACTTTGGACGCTGCGCACAAATGCTTTCTGAAGGTATCACGCTGGGCACAATATCACCTTGAGACGCAAATAACCCGGTTGCTCTGGCCATTGATGCCCCACAGTCGCCTCCAGGCGGCCCTGCTGCTGGCCCGACACCTGATGACACATTCGAAAACATGATTCCCCGGACCCTGACCTTTCTAAAAGCCAGGACCTACGCCTTTTCTTGGAGTCATAGAGCGACTTTTGATTTCGCTTCACCGAAACTTGGACAAACTTATCTAGTGAGGCATCGAATTGACAACGCGGACGCAAACACCCATTCATCGACACTCTTAGCAGGTCTCGGAGACCGAGCGCAACGTCATTCAAACGGTAGTTGACGAAATACTCGCTAAGAACACCAAGGAGCCATTTTCGAGCCCTTGAGCGTCGCCCGTGGTATTTGTAAAAAACAAAGACAACACCTCGCAATTCTGCGTCGACTACCGGCATTTCACCGGCACATCAACAAAATAAAAAAAATACTTTTACCCATTGCTGCAAATAGACGACGCCATTGATTTCCTTCTGGTACACGGTACTTTTCTTCCATCGACCTTCCTTTGTGCTAATGGCAAATAGCTGTCGATGAAAATGATTGGGAGTTAAGTCATGCCCTTTGGGTTGCGGAATGCGCCAGCAACATTTTGAGCGTCTGATGGACTCTCTACTGAGGGATTTCAAGTGGTCCACATGCCTCTGCTGCCTGGACGATATCGTGGTTTTCTCCCCTACATTCACCAGTCACCTGCAAAACTTGTCGGCTATATTGCAAGTCTTTCACGTTGCTGATCTTCAACTCAACTCTTCAAAATGCTGCTTTTAACGCCTGGAGATCACCGTGCTTGGCCATCTTGTTATCGGTGCAAGTAAACGAGCTGATCCAGCAAAAATACGCGCCGTGATGAACTTCCCTATTACACTTCTTCCAAAAAGGTTCGCTTGTTTTTTATCTCGTGCTCCATCCAATGTGCTTCATAAAATAAAAAAAACCTTTTCGGAAAGCCCGTTGCACGCCAACATAAAGAACTCTCGTGCCGTGCCCGAACCTCAATGGAGCCGTACATGGTTTACATACAAGATGTCTTAGTCTTGTGCAATATATACCTAGTAACACGAGGCAGCTGGCTGTTTGCCTATGTTTTATTTGGCTGAAATCCAATGTTGCCTATGAACACCAATAATGCCTCCTTCAACATGCCCACCCACTGAATACGCTCAATAAGCTATAGCCCATGTCGACAATACACGTCAACTTGTGTGCATTTGGCTAACCGACTCGCAATCGGGCCAACAATTTCGTTCGTGGCGAGAGCAGTCATATAAACACCCACTTTCCTACAGGATTCTGGTGCTGTGGTCTCCAGCACGCTGTATTGGGCTTTGTACAAAGCTACTGTTTCCGCCCTCCACACCGTACCCTGTGCACCGCCAAGTGACCGACGTGGCATAAGAAATTGAATTTTCTTTTTCCTCGTTGACTCAACCCCGTACCAACGTCGTTAACGTTGTACGTCTGAAGCCATGTCATACACCGGTCTGCCGCAACGCACATGTACAATAACCACCACTATACCGTCTCTCTCTGACTGCACCGAGTCGGTGTCTTCACCGCCGGAGGGTAACGTTATGTGCCGCGCACATGGAGAGGGCGAAAAAGTGAAGGACTAGGTGGTGCCTGCTTTCGCTATCTTAGTTGTTTTTACCCGCATTATTTTGACTGTAAATATTGTAAGTATACCTGTTTTAAGTCATCTACGAGTAACAATATCATTTATGAAACACCCTCTGGGGCACATACATAATTTTGGAGAAGATTTTCGGGCTATGATTCTATTTCGGGCCTTTCAATGTTTTACCGCGAATCGCTGAAGTACCCTATGAGGTTCTCCCAGAAGGCACCTAAAGAACTTACTTACAGTGCAACACCAGAAAAAATACAGGACAGGGAAGGAGTAAAACAGAAAGAAATGACGGCGCTGTTCTACTTCTTCCCTGTCTTGTATTTTTTGGTGTTGCGCTTTAGGTAAGTTCACGATGGATTCCAACCAACTGGCCCAACTTACGTCTTGGCACCTCAAAAAACTGCTATCATCTTTTAGAAAGTGTAGTCGCGCGCGTTCCTAGACTTTAACCGTACTTTTCTTGCTCCGACTCGTCTAATTAGCAACATTACAGTGTATTGTCAATTTAGCATGGTTTCTTTTATTTCACCCTCTCCATTTTGTTGTTTGCTGTTTATTCTTCTTTGATACCTCGCTTGATAGCGCCGATTGAGCTATTTTGTGTTATGACACGCTGTCCCATTGTATAGTGCACTCATCCTTTTTCTTTCATTTCAAGGTGCTGTATCGAGATGGCCACCGCGGCCGGGATTTCGATGCCGTAACCTGCAGGTCGCCACTAGATGTGGTAGGTTGGTTCTCAGTGCTGTCGGCCCCCATCACTTAAAGTATAAACGGTACCAGAACACCACTTTTCATCACCAAGTTCCCTGCAAGGCACACTTATGCGTTCACCCGGAAAACTACCTGTGCTGTCAGCAATAGTATGCCCTTCTGTGAACACCACATCATCCAGTGCACCATTATATGATGACCAACTACCTAGCCCACATTTTTAGTACCGATTTGCCACTTGCATTTTCAGTTTTAGCTCAAAACAACAGAGCCCTACTATAGTCTCAAGATGGCTGAGTCTAAGTGCAGTATAGTGCTTTCTGGTCAACAGAAAGTCAAATTTATATTGCCTGTGTATGCACCATGCTTCATCTGTGTACTTTACACATATTGGCATGACAGCATCATGTCGACAGTGTCCATTTCATATACGTGCCTGCCATGCCGCTTCCACTAAAATTCTAACAAACACTTTGTGTTTTTTGAATCAATACTTCTTTGCAGACTAGTTGGTTTCATACTCAAAAACTCGGCTTGCAATGCAAGCTGAAGAAAAAACGAGAAGGGGACAGGAAAGAGTACGCTTTTTCCTGTCTCCTTTCTTAATTTTCCTTCAGCTTGCACTTCAAGCAGACTTCATTTTGCTTTTCAAAGTTATTGCAATGACTGTTCATACATGAACTCACCAATGTATACATTCACGTACGTCTATGCTTGACGCATAAAGCGTTATCTTTGTTGTGCCATTCTCCTGTAAATACCTTCAGTGTTCTTTCATGGAACTGTTTTCATGTTATTAAATTATGATCTCATGTATTGCATATTTATTTTTGCATGGGTATAGTGGTTACAACAGTTGGAAGCTGTGATTTTAGTAAGCTTCGCCCTAATACATTCTTTTATTGAAGGAGCCTCTCAAAGGAGACATCATGCAGAGTAGAGCCGCATGGAGTGCACTCGACAGTTTTATAGATAAAGGTGGCAGATTATTTTCAGATCACATAATACACAGGGGGCGAAAAAAAAGCGACGACCACAAACGGGCGAGGATAACTGCGAGTCTAACTTGCCTTCACCTGAACACGGGGTCGTACTGCAGTGAAGCCATAAAAAAGCATCCGCGAAGAGTTTTTCAATAAGTTTAATTCTCTTGTCTTGAATTAGTTCCGCAAAAGACAATCTCTTAGGCTGCATGCTTTCCTTTTAGCTTCGACAGTGGGGTAGTGATGCCCGAGAAAGTTTGCGCGCAGGCTCTTAAGGATTTCACGATCGCACGTATGTATCACCACTATTTTTCTGTCCTTGCTGCCTGAGCAGAGTTCGTAGCCTTATTTAATATGACAGTATCGGAAACGCGCTTTCAGTAACAGCATGCTGAGAATCAATAAAAACTCGCCAAGTGGAGTGCAGTAATTCCCGGTGTGGTGTTTTTCGCAGCAGGCCTAGGTGTATCAGGCGCAGTCAGTCGACTCGGCTTCAATGCATCCTGAACGGCGCGGCTTTGCGGCTCGGCAGTGAGAGGTGGGGCACACGCTTTCTTCATGAGTATCCAACTCAGCGTAGGGCGTTCGTTCAGTGGAGGGTGGGCGCACACGCTTCTTTCGGGAGTATCCTACATGGCACAGGGCTTCCTTCCGAGCACTTGGCAACAGGCGTAGTGGCGACTCGTCTTCATTGCGTCCGGAATGGCGTGGCTTTTCGGCAGTGAGAGGTGGGGGCACACGCTTTCTTCACGAGTATCTAACTCAGCGCAGCGCATTCGGTCAGACGAGCCACACACGGTTACTTCGCGAGCATCCGAATGCAGGGCCATATGCCTTGGCAGGGCTTCTTCCGCGAGCGCGAACCCCCGCTAGCTGCAGCAGCAGCCTCCAGCGCCGCCTTGCGAAAGTGCGGGGAACGACAGCGCGATGACACAGTTAGGCCGGCGGAAATGCATAGCATCCAAGTGCGCTGAGCCGTGGTGCATTGGGGGGGGCTCTATCCGCTCGCCTTTGTAAACTCGCCGCCCGTCGCCCGTGTCACGTTCACCATCGCCTGCATGCCGAGGGAATTGTGCGTCGCCATTTTGTCCCACTGTCTTGTGATGGTCGTTTTTCTTCAAGGTGGTCTGCGACGGAAACATTTTCTAGGGCTACACGGCACACTTTATTCAAGATATCACACCTCTCTGCATTTGGGCATACACTGGGATGTGCAGTCCAATTGTTACTCTTTTGACTTCAATAAAAGAGTCCAATCAACTTTCCATTCATCAGTTGTCGATGTATGACACTGTGTCATGCACTAAATAAACGAGTTCTAGTGCATGCGTGACAGCTTTCTGAAACACTGGCCTATGTATGTTGATGCTCATGTTCTACCAAACAAGCTGAACTGTTGGTTTTAGGAAAGAATGGCAAAAAAGAAACAAACCGAAGGCCCCGAGACAGAAAAGAATCAAAATTAAAAATCTATTGGTCGACCTTTGATTAGTGGTTGCGTAATTTGACGATGAACATCAAGTACAGAAGTCCGAAGTCAGGTGCAATAATCAGCAGAACAGCCCCGCCGTGGTGGTCTAGTGGCTAAAGTTCTCGGCTGCTGACCCGCATGTCGCGGGTTCAAATCAGGCTGCGGCGGCTGCATTTCCGATGAAGGCGGAAATGTTGTAGGCTTGTGTGTGTAGATTTCAGTGCACGTTAAAGAACTCCAGGTGGTAGAAATTTCCGGAGGCCCCCACTATGGCGTCTCTAATAATCAAATGGTGTTTTTTGGACGTTAAACCCCACATATCAATCAATTGAAGTCCGCAGGAGGGCGGATGTCACCGACATTTGCTAACTCTTTTGAATATTAAGTACAGTTCTTATATTCCAGCATGGATTTCTAACATTTAACGACGACCAAGAGAACTAGTGTACCGCTCTGGAGATAATGTGCCAGCTATTAAAATCCCCATTTTCTAAAGCGCAACTGCTAGCAGTAAGATTAAATATTTTGAGGTTCTTTCTCCACCATTTCTTGACCCCAACTGCACGCCGACGTTCGCGAAAGAGATGTGCAGAGGCATTATTTATTTGGAGGGAGACCTACCTGTCCGTCGCTAATTTGTGTACGTCATACTTGACCTTGGCGCGCGTTTCGGTATTCGCTTGAACAGCGATGTGATGCTGAATAAAGGTAAGAGTAGCCATTCCCCATTATTAAGATCAATTAAAGACTGAAAATCAATAAAAAGCACTCTATATAGCGAAATAATGCGCATAAATTTTACTTGCAGAAATAAGTAATCGTCGAAATGCTAAAAAAGCGCTGATGCCCCAGCGTGCAGCTCGCGACAGTTCACGCGTACGAAATCAAATGTTAGAGTAGGCACGATAAAATACCCGTCCAACATTTACGTGCGAAAGCGCATTGCCTTCTAACAGATGAGAATTAGCTGCTGTCACTGACACGCTTGTACCTCCCGACACAAATGAGCCAAATTTCCCTCAGCACACGCACGTGCGAGAAATATACGCAAGTTTCGACAGCCGAACACAGCCTCGTTCGCGAGTTTCGGTGAGCTTAACACCCGCAGTTCACGGGGAAGCACTAAAACGACGCACAAACACACGTTAATCATTCTTGCGGAACGGTGCACCAAGTACCGAAGTCGGAGTCGTAAGTGCTCACCATGGTTGTCTCGAATTCATCGAGCCCTACAAACTATTCGCTGATCAAATGCATGCACACGGCAGAAAAACAGTTCAAGGTTCCGAAGACAGTCTGCAGAAGATCACTTGTTAGATATATACCTGCGAAAAGACTCGCCGTTACGCGGTGGCGCTTTGGTACAATCAGTAAAACATCTGCTTCACGTGCGTGTGGTCCCGAGTTTGATTCCAGGTTTGTGCTCATGTTATTCTCGCAAATAAAAGTGATGTTGACACTAATGGTTTTTTTTTACTTCTAGTTGTAATATCTGCCGCATTCTCGGCGAGAAACCGCTTTGAACAGCACAAAACATTAATTTTTTTTCACCACCACGTCAGGGCCTGGCCGCCTACGGAAAGTCACGCCTAACAGAGGGCCGTATATCTTGTGAGGAAAAATTTGACGTAAAATGCCGGCCAATCTGAAGGCCACTTCAAATCGGGCTGGTTTCTCTGGAACACGGCTATGGAGCCGCCTAGAAGCGGCGATAATCTGACTTGATTTCCTGCCTGCGGGCGTGTAGTCTATTCTGGATTTGACTAAGAGTGTAGATTTGATCACAAAAGACTACGACGAACACTATCATCCACTGCTGGCCCATGGGATGAATATTGAAAACCTTAACGTACAGCATACTGTATGGGGAGCCCGAACATCAGCGAATAAGGCAGAAGTCTAGTATCTTTTGCTTCATACAATGAGCTGAGCCTGTTAAACCATGTTAATCCCATCTTTGTGCGTGGCTTACTATACAGCAGCTGCCTCGACTGAACTTTTGTCTCTCGAAGACAGATGACATGTGGACATAGAAACACACGAGAGCGACCATTTTCGCACATATGTGAAGATCAGAGGACTGTCACACTTCAGGGTCAACTTTTTTTCACATTTACATTGCGATTGCATACAAAAGCTTTCCGTATACTTTTCTTGGCATGATCGTCTGTTAGATCTTGATAACGTTGTGTCTAACAATGAAAATGAGTCCTTAAATATGCACTGGTTTCATTCATAGCAAGGAGCTTGTTGTGGAACTAGGTGCCCTCAGGTAGTATATGAGGAAGTATAGGTCATTTACCAGCTCGTAATGGGTTCAAGCCCTATGTGACGCTAAACGTGCAGATAAAGATCGTATCACACTCACCGTCATCATTGTTATAATGTATAATGGTGGCGGACTGACGCTATATATGAATAACCATATATATATATATATATATATATATATATATATATATATATTGTAGAGACGAGAAATAAGAGACAACGCCTTTGCTGCAGGCCGGCTGTTCTTATTCTGCCTTCTCTTCCTCGTCTTCCCCGTCCCGCCACGTATGCGCCGAGCACGATCGCCGCTTTGTCATCATTACACTCGGCCACGCTGCAGCTGGTCTACTCCTGTAAGAAAAACACAAACCAATGTCACGTTTGCCGACGTATGCAGTTCTTCATCCGCGACACATGCACCGCAAAGTTATTCCGTTTTCTCTTGTCTCTGCGCGTATCAGAAGCTGTGGAACGTACTCGCCAAGTGTTATCTCCCAAGCGCTCAGAAATAATGTAAGGGCCGTCGTACTTTGGGTGCAGTTTGTTTGAAGACGATGGCGCACCTCGCTGTAGCCACACCTCATCACCTACACTGTATTTCGGCGCGGGACGGTGGCGTCGGTCGTAGTATCGCTTTTGTGCCTGTTGAGCATGCACAATCCTCCTACGCGCCTCCACACGGATATCGCGACAAAGTGTCTGGCGTGCAGCGGAACGCCCTACTTTAACGGGAGTGTCCAAACCGAACGTAGCATTCAGTTGCGGGAGCTGACCATAGACAATCTCGTAGGGGCAAATTCCTGTGGAGCTGTGTGCTGCCGTGTTCACTGCGTACGCAGCTGCTTGGAGATGATCATCCCAGTCGGCCTCACCTCGTTTGTGATTCTTACAGTACGGTGCGAGTCTAGCCTGGATAGTCTGGTTCGACCTTTCGGTCAGTCCGTTCGCCTGTGGATGGTATGCCGACGCGAAGTGATGGTCCACTCCAGCTTGTTGTAGGTAAGTGCGGAGCTCGCGACTGCGAAAGGTGGTCGACCGGTCGGAGATCAACTTGTTAGGAAGACCGTGTCGCCATTCGAAGCGATCTTTCAGGAATCGGATGACATGGCTAGCAGCAAGCGAAGGCACGGCCGCGACCTCTACGAACTTGGACAAGTAGTCCACAGCGAGTATAATGTAACGATTGCCCGCTGTCGTCATTGGGAGAGGCCCGATGTGATCTATGCCCAACGTGTGGAAAACTGTCTCTGGAGGCTTGATCGGCGTAAGAAGTCCATGTCGAGCTCCAGGACGTCGTTTGTGTTGCTGACAAATCTCGCAACTGGCAACGTATGAACGCACGCTTTTATCCATTTTCGGCCACCAAAAACGTTCTTGTGCCTTGCGTAAGGTGGCTCTGTAGCCAACATGGCCTCCCTCGGGAGTGTCATGGATGGCGCGTAGTACGCTCGATCTTAAGGTGTCAGGAATGACCAGGAGATGACACTCGGTGCTTTTATCGGCCCAGTGACGCCGATACAGCGTTCCATTACGTAAGACAAACTTGGCATTGCGTCCCGCATCGCCAATGGAGTCTATAACGGATGCGAGTCTTTCATCGGCTTGCTGAGCCTTGGTCACGTCCTGTTGAGAAAACAGGATCCAGGTTTCTCGATTTTGTGTGGAGAATTCCTCGATCGGATTTCGCGATAAAGCGTCCGCAAGCTGATTTTGTGCTCCAGCACGGTGACGGATGTCGTACGTATAGTCTTGGAGCCGAACAATCCATCGGGCAAACTTGTGCTTGAGGTGCTGCTTCTGGAACATCCACGCAATCGCGGAGTTGTCTGTTACTACCGTGAAGTGTCGGCCAAACAAGTAGTGGCGGAACTTTTCATCCACACTCCATACTACAGCCAAACACTCCAGTTCATTCGAATGATAATGCCGTTCTGCGTCCGATAGTTTACGACTGGCGTAGCAGATGACGTGCCCACGCCCACTCGAGTCACGTTGAAGTAAAACCGCCCCTAGGCCAATCTGACTCGCATCAGTATGGACTTCTGTCATCCAATCTTCATTAAAGTGGCAGAGCACCGGGCTATGTGTAAGCTGGTGTTTGAGGGTTTGGAAGGCGTTATCCTGCAAAGGACCCCACTGAAATTGGGCGTTTTTCTTCAGTAAGTCCGTGAGTGGAGCAGCAGTTGACGCAAAGCTCGGTACAAACTTGCGCAAGTATGACGCCATTCCTAGGAATACCTGGAGCTGTTTTATAGATGTTGGTGCAGGGTATTTGGCAACGGCGTCTATGCGTTCAGGCAAGGGTCGTACGCCATTATGAGATATCTGATAACCAAGATAAGATATTGTCGTCAACCCAAACTGGCACTTCTCGCGGTTAAGTCGAAAGCCGGTGTTGTGTAGCCTCTGCAGAACCGTGTCGAGATTTTGTAGATGTTGTTTTTCTGTTTCCCCGATGACTAGAACGTCATCGAGGTACACGACGCAGGCACGGTCTATCAGTGTGCCTAACACTGTGTTCATGGCACGCTGAAAGGTGCTTGGAGCAGTTCGCAGACCGAACGGCATCCGATTAAACTCGTACAAGCCAGATGGTGTTCGGAAGGCCGTCTTAAACTTATCTTCTTCAGCCACGTTGATCTGCCAATACCCTGCTTTTAAATCTAGCGACGAAAAGAACCTCGCTTTTCGTACGGCGTCAATAGCGTCGTCAATGCGTGGCAGCGGGTACGAGTCTGGTATGGTGTGCTTGTTCAGCTCTCGGTAGTCAACACAGAATCGGAGATTGCCGTCCTTTTTACGGACTAGGACAACAGGTGCTGCCCACGGGCTAGAAGATGGCCTGATTATGCTTGCGGCAAGCATTTCTTGCACCTGCTGGTCAATTAATATCCGCTCTCGTTCGGCATATCTACGTAACGGTATGGACACCGGCGGATGATTGTCGGTAGTAATATGGTGCACTAGCACGCTAGTTCCGGGAAGCTGATTAGTAGTATCAGCGAAGAGCGATGCGTGCCTCTCGAGTATTGCGGGAAGTGTAAGTGGCGTCGTCAGCTCACCTTGGGATTGCGCCGGAGGCACACTTGGAGCCACAGGATGGAGGTTGACGGTATTTCCTTCCACCGTGAGGCGCACTTCCCCGGAGAGCAGGTAGTCGGCCCCTAAAACCATGTCTGTGGGCAGGTCGTCGAAGACGGGCACCGAGGACAAAAACTTGCTGCCGGCCTCGGTGTTGAGTTGCAGGTTTAGGGCACCGACCGGTAGTACGTCGCCACCGAGACCCCGCAGTGGTGGCTCAGTCCAAGGCTGGAGAGGTTCGGAGGCGTGGCGGCGAAGCAACGCCGTACGTTGAGCTCCGGTATCAACGAGAGCTGTCAGTTCTCCGATGCCGTCGACGCGGACCTTGAGGGTTGGAAGTGGGCGTGATTGATATTGCATCGCTTGAGGTTGGCTCTGTGGGCAGCTTTTATACCCATGCCCGATGCGGCCACACGTATAGCATCCGCGTCTCGGTGAAGCTGACTCCTTTGGGCCAACTGCAGCCGCGCGGCGATGAGACGTGTCCTGCAACTCCATTGCCTGGCGTACGAAAGTGGAGATCTGGACTGGGTGGTTGTAGGCGGACAAGACGGCTGCGTGCGTCGAGTCATGGATCCCGTCGATGATGTACTGCCTGGCTGCGGAGGAGGTCCACTGTATATCGCAAGCTTGTAAAAGGTGCAGCTTGTCGTAGATGTAAGTCGCGACGTCCTCGGTTGCACCTTGCCGGCGTGACCGCATGGTCATGAAACGGTCGTCGTAAGCGCTCGGAAGCGGCGCAAACGCGGACATCAGGGCCGCGCTCCATGTTTGCCATGTAGCGTATGTACTGCCTTGGAAACGATGCCACGCTTGGGCAGATCCTCGCAAACGTCCTTCAGCGACCGACTTCTTAATCGTGTCGCTCCACGAGTATTTAAGGGCAACCGAGTTTATCACGCTTACCCAGTTGGTAGGGTCATCCTTGAATCCTTGAAAATATGGAATTTCGTTCTCGTTGAACGATCCAAAAGAGGCGCAGCCAAACCCGGATGTCTTGAGCTCTTGGGCGAACAGAGAGAAGCCTCGAGAAATGGCCTCGCTGCAGTCATGATGCGGTGCCGCCGTGGAGGCTTGGACGCCGTCCGTGATCGGTGGGGAGTTCGAGAGCACTCGTCCACTTCGAAGTGTAGTGGACGCAGGGATATCGGGGTCAGTAGTTCGCGACTGCGCCATTGTAGAGACGAGAAATAAGAGACAACGCCTTTGCTGCAGGCCGGCTGTTCTTATTCTGCCTTCTCTTCCTCGTCTTCCCCGTCCCGCCACGTATGCGCCGAGCACGATCGCCGCTTTGTCATCATTACACTATATATATATATATATATATATATATATATATATATATATATATATATATATATATATATATATTAAGAAAAGAAGTGTATACCTAAGGACTTGTTTTTCCGTGTTTTACACAATATTACTGAGATGTAAGAGACAATAATGCCAAGGAAAGTATAGGGGAACAAATTAGACCGAATAGATAGATATGTGGGGTTTAACGTCCCAAAACCACTATATGATTATGATAGACGCCGTAGTGGAGGACTCCGGAAATTTCGACCACCTGGGGTTCTTTAACGTGCACCCAAATCTGAGCACACGGGCCTACAACATTTCCGCCTCCATCGGAAATGCAGCCGCCACCACCGGGACTTGAACCCGCAACCTGCGGGTCAGCAGCCGAGTACCTTAGCCACTAGACCACCACGGCGGGGCTATTAGACCGAATTGTAATGTAACAAAGAAGAAAAGTGGGTGAAAAGATAACTTGCCATGGGCAGGATCCGAACCTGCAACCTTCTAATGACGCGTTCGATGCTCTACCACTTCAGCTACCACGACAGCCATCCCCCCAGCCACTTTATTGGGTTTATATGTGACTTTAACGTGGGAGTGTCAGTCAGCGCCACCAGTAGCCTTGGTGGCGAGTGTGGCACACTATTTTGAGCCTGTTTGGCGTCACGTAGCACGTGAACTTATTACGAGTGGGCAGCTGATCAGTAGTCCCTCGTATACAACCTAAAGGCACTAAGTCTGCCTGTACGAGACCCTCGTTAATGAATTAAGGCAAGAAGTGTATACCTAAGGGCTCGCTTTTATATAAGTCATCCTGAAACATTAGTACACATAGAACATGTAGATGGTTTCAGCGATCATAGTTGCTTCAAGTCATTTTAAATGTACCTTCTCCCGTTACTGATATATCGTCAAAATAATTCGTAATTACAATAAAGGTAATTACATCGCAATAAATAGTGAACTAGATAGCTTTTGGGAGCATGAAATGCTGCCATCTTTTCACAGTAGGCCAGTTGAAGAAAACTGGCTCATGTTTAGGGGAAAGATGTCCACATTATAAGATATATACATTCCTCGCATTAAGATCAGTAACTGTACATCTAATCCTTGGTTCACAAAAACCCTTAGCCGTATGAAAAATAGAAAGAAGCGGATGTATAAGCACACCAAACGCGTAGGAACACCATCAGCATAGACTGATTACAAGGCCCACCTTAAATCATACTGCTTCGCCGTGGTCACAACAAAGGATAAAAAACACTTTTCAAATGATCTGCCACAATTACTCAAGAACATTCCAACAAAGTTATGGAAAACATTAAGCCCAAATCAAGGATGTTCATAAATTGTTTTGCACAATGACAACGCAGTTGCCCTTTCCGAGAGTGAGTGTTCTGCGGCTTTGAATTCCTTTTTCACGTTCGTATTCACAAGTGAGGATAGCTCAGTGGTACCGCTTGGCCACGATTTTGATTATAATTGCATGGCACCGATAGGCATTAAGATCGAGGACTTTGATTCACAAATAAAAAAATCTTAAATTATCTTCATCGTGTGGGATTCATATAAAAAATTCTAAGATACTAAAAAACACCATATCTATGTCAAGAATCATCCTGTTTCACATCTTCAGGCAGTTCTTATCGTACGGTGCGCTTCCTTCTGTCTGGAAAATAGCAAAGGTAGTGCCTATCTACAAAAATGGAAGTAAAAACTCATGTGAAAATTACAGGCCCATCTCACTTGCCTGCATTTGCTGCAAATTGCTCGAAAACGTCATTGCTTCGTATGTTTACAAACATCTCAATTCGAACAATTTCTTTTTCTTGAATCAACACGGTTTCAGTAAAGGCCTTTCTTGCGAGACACAATTACTCGAATTTACTACAGATATCCACCTTAACATGAATCACTTCTTACAAACAGACGGCTTATTCTTTGACTTCTCGAAAGCGTTTGATCGCGTTGCACATTGCCACCTCAATCAAAACTTTCAGCTCTAAAATAGGACTCGTCTTCATTGTCATGGCTATGTCTCTTTCTATCTAATCGAGAGCAATTTATTTCTGTTAATGTAGTCGATTCCTCAAAATTTATCGTTTCTTCTGTTGTGCCGCAGGGTAGCGTTCTTGGACTTTTGTTGTTTTTAATCTATATAAATGATCTGCCTAACAACATCACCTCTCGGATACAAATATTTGCCGATGACTGCATAATTTACTGCCCAATAACCAATATTGATGATTATATCACGCCTCAACGAGACCCCGAAATAGTAAACCAGTGGTGTAACACATGGCTCATGACACTAGACGTGTCGAAGTGTAAAATTGTGTCTTTCACCCGCAGACCTCTCAGTTCACAGTTCTCTTATCACATCAACATTAATATCATACCGACAATTGTGGCCTCTAAGTACCTAAGCGTGCACCTTACACCTAATCTATCATGGTCAGAGCACATAACTTGGGTATGTGTCAGTGCATCCGAATCAATAGGACTCTTGCGTCAAAACATGCGGAGTGCACCCTCCCCCTTGCGAAAACTTGCGTATCAAACTTCTGTGCCACCGCAGCTTGAGTATGCGTCTACTATTCAGTCACTACATCAGAAATACCTTATCAAAGCATTAGAAATCATTCAGAATAGGGCAAGCCATTTCATTGCTCACAACTATAGTAACCTATCCAGTATCATGCAAATAAAAAGTCAACTACCATTACCGTCGTTAAGTACCCGACATAATATACCATTGCTGTCATTGTTCCATAAGGTCATTCACTCTGACGACTTGTGACTACCCTGTTTGAATCATGAAGTTTATACATCGCGAAGAATGCACAACACTCTCCATTACGCCCGCCTATACGGTGCGACGCAATTATTAAATTTTTTTCCACTACCTCGCACTCTTCGTCTCTGGAACAGCTTACCAGACAACATTGCTTCATTTAGAGACCATGATGCTTTTTGTCTGAAGTTGAACAAACACTTTTCCACACACTTGGCTGAGTATCCTTGATTTTTATTAGTAAAACTTCTTTTTGATAAGTTATTGTAAGGGCGGTTTTTATACTGATGGCGTCTGTCTTTTCGTACCGTCATACATTTTTTTGTTTTTTTACCATTACGCGATTGCATGGTGGCTGTTATAATGTGTATTGTGGCTGCACTTCCTATTATATTTCTCTCACGCAATACTTACTATGTCATGCGCAAATAATTTTTCCTCGTTTGCACGTTTAGTTATCTGTTAATTTATTTCCTACTTGTTATTTTATTCTACTGCCCAGTAATTGTACTCTGTGGAAATCTTCCTTTAAATTGTATCGACTTGTACTGTATACCCCTTATATATATATATATATATATATATATATATATATATATATATATATATATATATATATATATATATATGTACAGGAAGAGAAGTGGCACAACATAGCGGCTGCCTTAATTTTATTTCCGACGGTTTCTACCGGTGGACCGGTCTTCGTCAGGGTTATGTATATATACATATATATATACTGAAGAAGTTTTTCCAATGGGCCAAACGTAGTTTTCCAACGGTTTCGACTGGTGGACCAGTCTTCGTCAGGGTTTGCGTTCCCGCCATCCATATATCATAGTAAAGAACTGAGACAGTCGAAACTATGCGAGCCCAGGTAGGATGTAGGCCTAGGAAGCGAAAGCAGCAACAACTTCTGGCCCGAGCGTCTCGGGCTTAGTACTGATGATGTGTTTGCCGAGCTTTGCATGACCCACTACTTCTCCATTCCATATTTCCCCCTCGCTAAAGACGGGGCCAACTAGGTGCTATAAGGTGTCGTGAGGACAATTCGTTCGCAATACGGTTTGGGACGATCCACCTGTACGATTTCGCGGCCTTGGCGATGCAGTTCCGCAGTGGAAGGGAGCGGTTCGATAAGGTAGTTTACAGCGAAAGTTTGCTCTACGACGTGATAAGGTCCATGTTACCTGCTGACAAACTTTGTAGAGGTACCAGGAGCAGCAGTGGGAGGCACCAGCAACCAAAAGAGAGTTGGGCGAAAACTGGTAATGCGACCTTCCATCATCACGTCAAAATTTCTGTAGCCCTTGTTCTTGAGTTGTAAGGGGGGTACAATCTAATTCGACATTTTTCCGCATACCGAGCGGCTTCGGAAACTGCTGTGTCTTTGGATAAGTCGGGCTGGTAGGAATAAAATGGTGTCAATTAGAGATGATGCCTGCAAACCATAGCGTAAAAATAGGAGAGAAAAGCCTATCGTTGCTTGAGGTGCCGTGTTGTAAGCGTACGTTACGCAGGGAAGAATAGGATATCAGTTCGTGTGGTTGGAGGCGGCATACATAAAAATCATGTCGCCAAGAGTGCGGTTGAAACTTTCTGTCAAGCCGTTCGTTTAAGGGCTATATGCGGTAGTACAGCGGTGAACAACATGGCATTCAGTAAGAAGTTGTTGAATAACATCCGCGAGAAAACCTCGGCCTCGGTCGCTCAAAAGTTCACGTGTAGGGCCGTGACGCAGAACAAAATGTTGCAGCAGGAAAGACGCAATGTCACGTGCCGTCACAGCTGGTAGAGCGGCCGTTTCTGCATATCTCGTGAGATGGTCGAACGCTCCAATAATCCAGCGATTCCCAGCTGATGTATATGACAGAGGACCATAAAGGTCTATTCCATCCCGGTGGAATGCTCACACTGACACGGTAACGGCTGCATTGGTGCAGCAGAACGGCTAGAATCGTGCTTGCAGCGTTGGCACTATGTGCAATATTGAGTATACTTTTGAATAAATGAAGTGTACATGCGACGCCAATGATACCAAAAATGTAGCCTGGCGTAGGTCTTAAAAAAATGGGCGTATGAATACTGCGGGATCGGCATGGAATGCAGCACATATGCTGGCACGGAGATGCCTGGGTATGACGAGTAGCCATTTGCGACCGTCAGCCTGCTAGTTGCGGCGATAAAGTATTCCCTCACGGATGGCGAAGTGGAAGGCTTGTCGGTGTAGCGTTCGAGATGGCAGGTGGGCGACTGTTTCAGATAGGTATCCATCAGAGACGCAATCCATCAGAGACGCAATACACGAATCTTCGTGCTGCTCCGCAGTTATGTCGATGGGTCCTGATAGTGGAAGTAAGTTGTCTTGAATGGAGACACTCGCAATATCAGTAGAAACAGGCGAACGCGAAAGAGCATTGCCATCGGCATGCTTCTGGCCTGAGCAATAAATGACACGGATGTCCTACTCCTGGAGCCATAAAGCTCATCGTGCCAAGCGTCCGGAGGGATCCTTGAGGGAGGATAACCAGCAGAGTGCGTGGGGATCGGTAACAGCATCGAAAGAGCAGCCGTACAGATAAGGCCAAAACTTTGTAATGACCCTAATGATCGCAAGGCATTTTTTCTCACTTACCGAATAATTTGCTTCTGTTCTTGTAAGAGCGCGGCTCGCATACGCAACAACGTATTCTTGGTAACCAGGCTTTCGTTGGGCGAGTACAGTGCCAAGACTGACACCACTGGCATTTGTGTGGATTTCTGTGGGAGTGCCTTAATCGAAACGACGCAGTATGGGTGGTGTTGTAAGCAGTTCACGGAGCTTCGCAAAGTCACTGTCGCAGGCTGGAGACCACGCAGATAGATTGCAGTCTCCCTGAAGTTGATCTGTCAGAGGTGCCATGATTGATGCAAAATCCCGGACGAAGCGGCAGAAGTATAAGCAAAGCCCAATGAAACTATGCCGCTCCTTGAGGAACGCGGGCCTCGAGAACTCGCTAACAGCTCGTTGCTTAGGGGGGTCAGGGAGAACGCAATCCTTCGACAGGACATGTCCGAGAATGGTCAGCTTGCGTGCTCTAAAGTGACGCTTCTTCCAGTTTAGTTGAAGGCCTGCTGCAGAGAGACAGCGTAGAACCTGTTCCAAGCGACGAAAGTGCGTGGAAAAATCGGACGAGAATACCATCACATTATCTAAGTAGCACAAACACGTGCTCCATTTGAGGCCTCGTTTGATAGGGTCCATCATTCGCTCAAATGTTGCCGGCGCAATGCATATACCGAATGTGATCACGTTCAATTCGTATAAGTTGTCTGGTGTAACAAAGGCAGTTTTAGGCCTATCATCCGGATTTATGGGCACTTGCCAATACCCAGAGTGTGGACCAAGGGAGGAAAAGAACTCTGCGCCTTGTAAAGAGTCGAGGGCGTCATCAACCCGAGGCAAAGGATAAACATCCTTGCGTGTTGTTTTTTTAGACGACGATAATTTACACAAAAGCTTATCGTGCCATCTTTCTTTTTAACTAAAACAATGAGCGATTCCCAATAACTGTTCGATAGTTGAATAACGCCACGCTTTTGCATCTCACCTTCTTGTTCATCGATGACACGGCATTCAGTCGACGAAACATGGTACGGTCGCTGCCGTAGTGGTGGTTGATTACGTGTGTCTGTCACAAAACGAGCGCTCAAAAAGGGCGCGCCGCCAAATTCTCGCGACGGAGCGCCAGAGTGACGCCGCGAGGTCAACAATAAAAAAAGAAAACAAACTTCCAAAGACTCCCCGGGCGCGCGCCTCTCCCCTCGGAAGCGTGGGTTCGCCAATGAACCTCCTCTCATCGTCGGCCGAGCAAGCCCTGAAAATTTCTCGATGGAAAGGGGCGTGGTGATGCCAGGTTGCGTCATTCGTCGCGGACAGCCCCCGTATCGTCTCGCCCTTTCCCCTAGCCTTCGCTGCGCATCGCGCCGACGAAATGATGAGAACTTTCTGGAATCTCGCGCGGAAGGTATTTAATCTAGCAGCCGAGATGGGAGATCTGGAGAAGACGGAAGTTAGCACCAGAGCGCGTAGGGTATTTCACTGTGTAGTCGGCGAAGGTTTTGTCCGTAGTGACAAAGCAGGAGAAGAAGAGGATTTCCACCTGAGGGGGGACGACTCGAGCTACAGGCAAGAGTGTGTGTCTACCGCTATCGAGCGAAGACGCGTGGCAACAGCTGCGAGTGTGAAGCCAAAGTGTTTCCGGTGAAGAAGTTTGAAGCTTGGGGAGCGGCCAAGTGAAGACGCGAGGTTTTCTGAAAGAGAAAACTTCGGGGGCAGCGGAACGACAACAACGCTGGACTTTGAGTGAGTGATTCTCGGAAGAGTATCATCCAGACTTTCGTTTCAAGAACTTTGGACTGAATAGGTTTTCTATCTCTTTAGTCTTTAAGTGTCTTGGTTGTTCAATGCATGCGACTGCATTGTAGTGCGTATTGTTGTCTGTGTCCGTTGTTTCGAGTGTGGATGATTGTACTGTGTAGTACGTTGTTTGATTGGTGACATATTTTATGCAACTATTGTGGAGTGTGCATACTTGTGTATTGTTTTGATCTGCCATTATTGAGAATATAATTTTGTTTTGTTTATCAACTCTTGGCTCTGACTTGTTCTTTGGGCCACAGCCGGCGTTTGCTGGCAAGCCAAAAAAGACCACTTCTAAATTGTCCACGCTTTCGTGGTGCGGTTCGGGGGGCTGATACTTCGGCTCTTGGAATTAGCCCGGCGATCGCCTCCCTATTTAACGGGACCTGTGTGACAGCGTCGACAACGGCGCAACACAACGCAGCTGCGAAGACAGTAGCACGTGGAGGGATCTGGGTGTCGTCACTAATGACTAACTTCGCGTAGGAAGGGCGATCATCCGCAGGTAGAGCATCACCGAGGGGACAAAAGACGACTTCGGCATGGAAGCAATCAATGACGGCTTGGTAATGGGAGAGAAAATCCCAACCTAAAATAATGTCGTGAGAACAGTGTGGAAATACTACGAACTGCACTGTGTAGGGCACTCCTTAATTACAGGTCTGGCGGGTACACGCGCCCACAGGCTGCACAAGCTGTGCAGTGGCAGTATGAAGACACAAATCCAAGTAAGGCGTTGTCACTTTTGAATTAAACGGCAAACTTTTGCGGTGATGACGGAAATGGCGGTACGAGTATCAATGAGGGCAAGTAAAGGTGCACCTTCAAGAACAGCAATAATTACATTCGACGGCGAACAGAGAGGGCTTGTGCTTTGCGACGAGGACGCCGTTTTTTGCCTCGGGAACTGCGTCATTTAGTTTTCCGCGTCGATTGTAGGGGGGCGTCGGCGCATCGTTGCGGGCGAGCGACAACGTGGAAAAGGAGATCGGCGATCAGAAAGTGGTCGGTGGCTTGGTCGAGGAGGGTGCAATTCAGGGTCTAGAGTGTAGGAAAATGTGTGGTCGTACTCATATAAATGTGAGTTTTCACGTGAATTGAGTGGGCGGTGGCACCACAGATGTGTGACGTGTCCGGGTAGACCACACGAAAAGCAGATTGGTCGGTTGTTGGTAGTGCGCCATGGATTAGGCACTCGGTGGATTGGAGGTCGTGGAGGCCGGGCGCCATAAACAGGAGCAGGCAGTAGAGGCGGTGCTCGAAACGTTTCTGGTCGTGGTCGTGCTGCTGCCTTGGCGCACGCCAATGGTGCATTGACTAGTGGCACCAGTTGCGGAGGAAGGACCTCAGGTACTTGGTATTGTGTAATAGTTCGTAGTGTAGGGTTAAGCGACGCACTGTGCTCCGATAATCCGGAGATGAGCGAGAGTTGGTGGGCAACTTCTTCACGCACAATATCTTTGATCTGCCAGAGGAGGACGGGATCTTGAAGGGAGTTAAGCCGGACGTTGGTTTCCGATGTGGGACAGCGCGGCGGGTGACGAGACGTTGCCTGCGTAGCTCATCATAGCTTTGGCAGAGCTCGGTAACTTGCGCGACAATAGCCACGCTTTTTGAAATGAGCGTCTGGAATGTTTCCTCGTCGATACCTTTAAAAATATGCTTGATGAGCTCCACCTCTCCCATGTTCGCATCGACGCGTTTCCACAAGACAATAACGTCCTCTATGGAACTGGTGAAATTCTCACCAGGCAGTTGAGATCTTGACTGAAGGTGCTGCTGCGCACAAATTTTGCAACCAGCAGGACCACCAAAGACTTCGCTGAACTTTGTCTTGAATGCTGTCCAGGTTGGAACGTCCGTTTCATCATTCCGAAGCCACAAATGAGCAATGCCACTGAGGGAAATGCCGATGGTGGCAAGTCTTGTGGCTTCATCCCACTTGTTCAAGACACGAGTTCGTAGGTAGCCAGCCAGTCGTCGACGTCGTGATTGTGAGTGCCGCTGAATAAGAGAGGGTCCCGCTGACGGACGGCGCAAGAGCAAACGATGGCCTCAGGAGCCATAGGTGGAGGACTGGTGGCAAATGCAATGTTCATGGCGGTAGGTCGAGTCTGGCTTTGCAACTCCAGGATTGCGAGGAGACCCAGCAAACTCCACCAAATATAATGAAAAACTGAGACAGCCAGAACTGTTATCTAAGGCAAGGTATGAACGAAGGCCTAGCCAGTGAAAGCAGCGACGACGTAAGGTCCGAGCGTCTCGTGCTGAGCACTGATGAAGTGTTTGCCGAGGTTTGCATGACCCACTGCTTCTTTATTACAATATATATATATATATATATATATATATATATATATATATATATATATATCGCCACGTTCTTGTACTTAAGTTTTGTTATCGCCCCAATACACTACGTATTTCTCAGCGCGAACCACGCGTACAGTCTTCGAGAAGCTTTAGGACTGTAGTAAACCATTTCGGTAAGATCACGCCCACTCTGCGAACTGTACAGATTATTGTGGAGCTTACGTCAACGCTAGCGATAACGCTAGAACATTCGACGGCAAGTGTATAAATGCCGACGCGCTTCGCCGCTTGTCAGTTGATCGACGACTGATGATCCGTTCGCTGCTATCAGTGCAGGTCTGCTACTGTGATCTGACTTTCCGTTTACCGGGCACAAGTTCGCCCAAATTAACAGTTTAACCTTCATCCTACTCTCTGTTTATTTGTCGGCGTCACGACACTGTGATATCTGGTGGAGGTGCTCTTTCATTGATGTTCCGGACGCCCCCTTCAAGCCGTGAACCCAGCCCAAGCAGCAAAGGAGACAAGGACGCCAACCCTGAACAGCGCACAAGCCGCAGAAGAGGGGACTACAACCAGAGTACGGGCCACTTCCTGATGCAGTCAAGCAGACCCGGATCCCGACATCAACTACAGCAACCATGACCGCCCCCACGCTGCCTGCCCCAGTCACTCTGCGGCTGCCCAAGAAACCCCCAACGTTCCTTGGATCGTCAGGCGAGAATCCGGAAAGCTGCATCGAAATATATGACCGAGTCGGCGCTTTGAACAGTTGGGACCCTGAGGAAAAATTACGCCGGCCGCGTCTATTTCTACTTAGAAGACACCGCGAAGACGTGGTATTAAAACCACGAATCCGCGCTACGAACCTTGGAACTCTTTAAGACGACGTTCCTGCGCACGTTCACAAGCATCGTCGGCAAGGAAAGGGCTGCCACATTGCTGAAGACAAGGGTGCAACTTCCTTATAAAAGCGCAACCCTCTTCGTCGAAGAGATGACCCGGCTGTTTCGATACGCCGACTCCAACATGGCTGAGGAAAATAAGCTCCCGTTTTTCATGCGCGGAGTCAAGAAGAGCTGTTTGCGAGACTTATGCAGAACATGCCCAAGACTGTCAGCGTATTTCGTGCAGAGGCCACAACTATAAAAAAGGCGGTCGAGATGCGCACAACGCAATACAACCACCTCGACTCATTGAACTGCGCTGATGTCTTCATTACCGACGACCTGCGCGAGACGATTCGAGCGATCGTACGGGAGGAGCTGCGGAAGTTGTTGCCTTCAACGCAGCCTCAAGCCAATTTTATCGCTGACATTGTCCGCGAAGAAGTTCGGCAGTCGCTTGGAATCGCAGAATTACCGCAGCCTGAACCGGAAGCAATGAGCTACGCCACTGCAGTGCGCCGCAACGCTCCTCCACGCCCTCGTCAGGACACAGCCCCGCTGCAGTTCTTCTGCCAGGCACCACCACCACCACTGCCGACGCCATACCACCCACTGGCCGGCCAGCTCAACGCTTCAAGGAAGACTGACGTCTGGCACACCCCTGACCACCGCCCACTGCGCTACCACTGGGGCGAGGCCGGGCACACTTACCGCCGTTGCCGGTACCGACAGATGGGACTGCGTGGCTTCGCCGTCAATGCACCACGTCCGCAGCTAGAAGAACGGCCATGTGACATCGCCGACTACCTGACAGGAACTCAGTGGACACCAAGATGTCCTTCCTGTTCGCCGTCGCCCAGCCACCGCATGTCACCGCACCACTGGCAGTACTCTGGCCCAACGCGGGGTCGGTCTCCTAGACCGTATCCGGGAAAATAAAGGCAGCAACCGACGGAGGTGCGGTTGCTGTGTGATGACCTAACGAAAGTCATCTGACGACGGCAAGGCGGCGACGGAGATTTTCGAACACGATGCCAACCAGGCAAAGTCCTGACGGCAAAACCTCACGTACTGAAGATGACCTGACGACGCAACATGGAAGCAGCGGAACAAGCCGACGCAGCCGTGACCCGATGCCGCGCCTAACTGTAACGCGAGACGGCGAACTAGCGACCTCGACGTTCTTATCGACGGCCACAATGTGACCGCTCTAGTCGATATTGGAGCCGACTATTCTATTATCCATGGGCCGTTCGCCGTGAAGTTGAAGAAAGTTAGGACAGCTTGGGAAGGCCCCCAAATCCGCATAGCCGGAGGTAATCTCGTAACGCCTGCAGGAGTCTGCACAGTGAGAGTCATCATTACCGGCCGTATTTATCCTGCAGACTTCGTAGTCCTACTGCATTGCTCAAGAGATGTCATCCTTGGCATGGACTTCTTATGCCTCCATGGTGCTGTCATCAACCTAAGAACAAAGTCGATAACGTTATCCACAGAAGAACCACTACCGCGGCGAACGCTGTCAGGAAACCATGTCTTGAATGTGCTGGAAGAACAAGTCACCATTTCGCCTCGCTCCTGCGTCACTATTTCAGTCGGTGCTCCTAAATCACCTGACTTTGAAGGCGTCGTTGAAGGCAGTCAGCATCTGTTGGTCACCCGTAATATTTGCCTCCCAAGAGCATTTGCAAAGCTGTGGGGAGGCAAAGCAACGGTTAGGCTCACGAATTTCGGCAATGAATACAAAGGCGTGAACAAGGGAACAACGGGCACACAAATCGAAGAAATCGTAAAGCCACCAGTGCTTTCGCCCTTGCCGATTCTGCGGAACCTACTCAGAGAAACCAAGCCCCCCCCCTCAGCTTTAGACGTCAATCCCAGCCTTCCGAACCATAGGCAAAAACAGCTCAAGACCCCGCTGCTGCAATGCGAAGATTGCTTTTCGTCGTCGTCAAAAAATTCGGAAGACGCCAATCGCGAAACATCGCATCATAACCGAGGAAAATGCCAGACCACTTTGTCAGAGTCCGTACAGGGTTTTAACGCGAGAACGCGAGGCCATAAAGACACAAGTTGATGAAATTCTACAGGATGACATCATCCAGCCGTCCATGAGTTCATGGGCGTCCTCCGTGGAGTTAGAGAAGAAAAAGGATAGAACCCTAGTTTCTGTGTTGATTATCGCCGCCTGAACAAAATCACAAAAAAGGACGTGTATCCCATCCCACGAATAGACGACGCACTGGATCGGCAAGTACTTTTCGTCAATGGATCTCATGACTGGCTGTTGGCAAATCGAGGTCGACAAAAGAGATGGAGAGAAGACGGCGTTTATAACACCAAACGGCCTCTTCGAGTTTAAAGTGATGCCCTTCGGTCTTTGCTCAGTGCCTGCTTCAAAGCTTTATGGATACAGTACTGGCAGGATTGAAGAGGTAGACTTGCCTTGTGTACTTCGACGACGTCGTCGTGCTTTTCTCGAGTATCGGTGAGCATTTTCAGTGCCTTGAAGCTGTACTTCAAGCCATAAAGACGTCCGGCCTCACGCTGAAGCCAGGAAAGTGCAGATTTGTGTACGAGAAGCTCTTGTTCCTGGGGCACGTGATTAGCAAGTCTGGAGTTTGTCCCGATACACGAAAAACAGCCGCCATCGCCGACTTCCCACCGCCCATTGACAAAAAGGCAGAGCGCCGATTTCTGGCCTGTGCGCCTATTATAGGTGGTTTCTGAAAAAGTTCGCCGGCATCGCCGATCCACTCACTAACCTTACCAAGAACGACGTGGAGGTCAAGTGGGAAACGTCGCAGGAACACGCTTTTCAGGAGCTTAAACATCGCCTCCAGACGCCTCCGTCACCTGCCCATTTCGGCGAATTTGCCGAGACAGAAATACACATTGACGCAAGCAGCGTACGTCTCGGCGCCGTTCTTGTGCAGAGGGCTGGTGGACTTGAAAGGGTTATTAATTACGCCAGTCAATCGCTATTCAAAGCAGAAGCCAATTATTCCAAATCAGAAAAGAAGGGCCTTGCCATCATCTGGGCTACGTCGAAATTTCGCCCCTACCTCTACGGCAGGCCCTTCAAAGTTTTGAACGACCACAACGCCTTTTGTTGGCTAGCTACCATGAAGGACCCTTCAGATCACCTCGCGCGATGGAGCCTGAGACTTCAAGAATATGACATTACTGTCGCTTACAACTCCGGCAAAAAACATTCCGACGCCGACTGTTTCTCTCGTGCGCCTGTCGACCAACCACCGCGCGACGACCCGGATGACGACGACTTCTTGGGAATGACGACTGCCGACGACTTCGCTGAATGACAGCGGGCGACCCTGAACTTAAGGGCTTAATATAATACCTCGAAGGCAGGACCACTGAAGTCCCGAAGGTATTCAAGCGCGCACTTGTGTGGTTCTTTCTACGAAACGGTATTCTCCGAAAAAAAAACCGCTACGAGCCAAGTACCTTCTTGTGGTGCCTTCAGCTCTGCGACCAGAACTCCTGCAGGCCCTGCACGACGATCCGACGGCAGGGCACCTCGGTGTTTCCCGCACGCTCGCGAGGATACAAGAAATGTACTACTGGCCACGTCTTGCACCGACGTCACTCGTTATGTGAGGACATTCCGGGACTGTCAGCGACGTAAGACCCCACCGACAAGGCCAGCGGGACTTCTGCAGCCAATTGAAGCACCTCGCCGACCATTCCAGCAGATTGGTATCACACAGGGGTCAATCCTGACGTCGGCTTTCGGAAACAAGTTGATCGTGGTAGCTACCGACTACCTCACCCACTACGCCGAGAGAAAGTTTCTGCCCAAAGGCAGTGCATCCCAGGTAGCCAAGTACTTTGTCGAAAATATCATCTTACGTCACGGCGGCCCGGAGGTCCTCATCACCGACAGAGGAACGGCATTTACTGCTGACGTAACTTAAGCGACCTTGACATACAGCCAGACAAACCACTACTGGACGACAGCGTACCACCCACAGACCAACGGCATCACCCAGCGGCTAAACAAGACGATCGCCGACATGCTGAAAATGTACGTCGATGTCGAACACAAGGCGTGGGACTCCATTCTTCCGTACGCGACCTTCGCATACAACACGGTGATGCAGGAGACGATTCAGATATCTTCATACAAATTGGTCTACGGAAGGAGCCCAGCAACGACGCTCGATGCCATGTTACCCAACGTTACCGACGAAGAAAATATCGATGTGAGAGAGTACCTTCAACGCGCCGAACAAGCCCTACAACTCGCGCGTCTCCGTATCAAGAATCAACAGACGACCGACAGCCGCCGTTACAATCTTCGATGACGCTTCGTGGAATACCAGCCCGCTGAACGTATTTGGGTGTGGACGCTGATACGCCTACGTGGACTCAGTGAAAAGCTTCTACGGTGGTATTTCGGACCATACAGGGTCGTCCGACGTCTCGGCCCACTTGATTACGAGGTTGTCCCCGACGTCATCAAGAACTCTCAACGACGCTGATCCCGACCTGAAGTCGTCCATGTCGCGCGCCTAAAGCCGTTTCATGCGCGTTAACAAACTGAAACAGCGTTTATTGTATTATTGCTGCATCGTAATTATTCATTGTACTTTCTTGTTTTATCGCTGTACTTTCATCTTCCGCTAAAGCATCGGCACGATGATTTTTTCAGAGGGGGCCAATGCCATGTTCTTGTTCTCTAGTTCTGTTATCGCCCCAATACACTACGTAATTCTGAGTACAAACCGCCCCGGCAGTCTTCGAGAAGCTTCAGGACTTTAGTAGATCATTTCGATAAGATCATGCCCACTCCGCGAACTGTACAGATTATTGTGGAGCCTACGTCAACGCTAGCGATAACGCTGGAACATTCGACGGCAAGATTATAAATGCCGACGCGCTTCGCCGCTTGCAGTTGATCGATGACTGACAATGCGTTAGCCGCTATCAGTGTAGGTCTGCTACTGTGATCCGACTTTCCTTTACCGGGCACAATTTTGCCCGTATAAACAGTGTAACTTTCATCCTACTGTCTGTTTTTTGTCGACGTCATGTCCCTGTAACAATATATATATATATATATATATATATATTTATTTATTTATTTATATATCTGTGTGTGTGGAGCGATAACAGCCGTGGTACCGAAATCGTACACCTAATTACTTCGCCACACTTTCCTTGGTAGGATTAGTGCTTATATCGCATTATTATTGTGTTTAAAAAAAAAGCACTTCAATGTACACTCCTTTCCTTCGTTGAAAGAAAACAGGGCCCCGCCGCGGTGGTCTAGTGGCTAAGGTACTCGGCTGCTGACCCGCAGGGCGCGGGTTCGATTCCCGGCTGCGGCGGCTGCATTTCCGATGGAGGCGGAAATGTTGTAGGCCCGTGTACTCAGATTTGGGTGCACGTTAAAGAACCCCAGGTGGTCAAAATTTCCGGAGCCCTCCACTACGGCGTCTCTCATAATCAAATGGTGGTTTTGGGACGTTAAACCCCACAAATCAATCAATCAATCAAAGAAAACAGGAGGGCTCCAGATGAACCCCGTGGAGCTAGGTTCATTAAGGGCACTAGCGCTATCTTAACGGTTATCGGAGGTTGATGCGCAGTCCGAGTTGCCTATGTGAACAAACTGCCTACACCGCGTCAGATACGTGTCAAGCCACTTTACTTTTTGAGGCTTGTCAAAAAGGCATCGTTTCTTTAACATTAGGTGTCTGTGTGACACATTTTTGAAGGCTTTTCAAAATCGCAATCACGTCGATCTGTCCACCCTTGTCGAGAATTGCCATTAGGTCATTTACAGCGTGAATAAGTTGCGTCGTCGTGGTCTGGCCACGGCGAAAACCATGCTCATTACTTAAGAAGTACTTGTTGTTCTTTAAAAACAGAGGTGTTTGTATTCGAAATGTTCTAAAACTTTGCTACAAGTGCATAATAGCAAAATTAGTCTGTAGTTGATAGCCTTAAGCATGACATCATTTCTAAACACACGCATCACCTTTCCTGTTTTTCATTCCAAAGAAATTTCCGCTGTTCATATACATTCTTTAAAAATTATGGCTAGATACCTTGCGCCCCATTCATCGTATCTGTGAAGGACCATGATTGGCATGGCATGCGGACCAATAGCTTTTTGTGTCTAATTCAAGTAGCGCCTTAAAATGCCGCTTTTGTTAATTTTTATATCTGTGATAGCATTACATATTTTTTTGGATATGACAAGGTCCGAGTGTAAACGCGAGAAAACATAGACAAAAAAATTTCCAATAATTGCGTTGGCTGTACCGTTACAACTATCGGTGAATACGTCTTCAAGTATCATTTTACTAAGAGCATAATTCTTTTTCCTTAGGTGCAACCAAGGAGGTTTCAGAAAATTGCTGGAGTGGAAATTCTCGCTCACGAGTGAAGCAGTGCCAAACGTAAGATAGAGGTTGTGGCAGCCATTTTACTAGGGGCATGATGAGCTGTTGGCGTTCGGTGATTGAGAAGGAGCGTTTTCCTCGCACACCCAACGAGTTTACCGGGACAACCTTTTCGGGGTAGGTAGTGCTGAAACTACAGCCTTGTGTTACTAGTTTTCTTTAGTGAGGTTTGCATTGAAGGCGAATTTTATTGAAGATTAAGCCATTGAAACTAGCCTATGCAGATCATTTTTTCAGAAACAACTATTTTTTTTCAATTTATAATCAACGTAGCCTTTAGGATAACGAATCAAAACCACTTGATGTCTAAGGGGGCACCACAAGAAAATATCATGTTTTGAGATGTTTGGAGGGCTAAAGCTGGCTTCCCTACTGCTCGCCAAGCATTGCGGGAGCTTCTACTCCAGCAACGTTTTTAAACCTCCTTGGTGCCCCGCCACGGTGGTCTAGTGGCTAAGGTACTCGGCTGCTGACCCGCAGGTCGCGGGATCAAATCCCGGCTGTGGCGGCTGCATTTCCGATGGAGGCGGAAATGTTGTAGGCCCGTGTACTCAGATTTGGGTGCACGTTAAAGAACCCCAGGTGGTCAAAATTTCCGGAGCCCTCCACTACGGCGTCTCTCATAATCATATGGTGGTTTTGGGACGTTAAACCCCACAAATCAATCAAACCTCCTTGGGTGCTACCAGAACATTACTGGGCGACTTGCGAGAAAATGATATCTTTTGACGTTAAAGAAGTGGAACTCAGATAGCTTTATCTTTGTGCGCAATTCATCTCGCAGCAGCTGCATAGACACCGCCCCCCTGTTCACAGTCAAGAAATCTAGTAATCGCCTAAGACGACGTTTCAACTGTAGTATGTCGCGGGCGACCCAGGGATTTGAGTGACTAGGCTTTTTTTCCCCTAGACGGGTTATAATTGTTATTGCATTTATTCACAAACGACAATAAATATTTCAAGAAGTCTTCGGCAGCACAATTTAAAGCAGCATGCATATGCTGAAAAACAACAAAATATTTTTCCAGAAGGTATAGTAAACTCTCATCTTGAGCGCCGTTAAAATCAAGTAACTTTTAGTGCCGTTTTCGCCTTAATCCTCGATATTCGCATGCGACCAGTAAAAAAAAACGATGTTGTGATTTGATATTGTAGGCAAATACGAATTGTCATGACCTAAAACAATGATACTTTCTGAAACAAAAGAAAAGATCAAGAACGGCCCTATAAGTAGTTGATACGCTCATATGGTGGTCCATAAGCTGCTTCAGCTGAAACGAAAAATTGATAATATCAAACATCAACTAAGAATTATGACATGATAACAAAACACTCAGTTGGTCACAGATAATTTTGAGGAGGTTGAGATCACCGCACAAGATGACATTTGCATTGCTGTTGCAGTGCTCATAGATGAAATCGTGCAATTTTTTCAGAATTGGAACATCTGAGTCTGGCGGTCTGTAAATTGAACCAAAGAAAACACTGTATCTGCCCAGAAAAATGTCAATTCATAGCATTTCAACGTTTTTATTGTGAGGTATCACTGTGTACTCATCGTTTTTTAACCACAACTGCGACGCCAACGCCCCTTGTTCCCCGGTGGTGGCGAATAATCTCCTGCGACTTTGACACGATGTCCAAATCAGAAACGTTATCGTGAAGCCACGTCTGAGTTATTACTGCTATGTCTGCGTTATAAGCTAGAAGAAGGCCTTCCAGATCAGCAGATTTAGGTAAATGCTTCATGCATATACCTTCATGTTGGAAATTATGTTTCGGGTGGTGCGCGGTGGCAGTGTCGTTGTGCAGTTTTCTTCTAGATAGCTGGTTACTACGCAGAGAATCATGTCATTCCGAGTTAAATAGCAGCATCATGTTGCTTCTGTTATGCCATTTGTATAGATTTGCGTTAGTTCTAGCTTATAAAACAAAACAGCCATTTTTTTCAGCTGTTTCTATTTTTATTCTTAATTTCCCAATTTTTTTCGCATTGCCTCAACACGAGGGGAAAAATTTTCGGAAATGCACGAGTTGGCACCCTGTGTGTTTCCTGGAATTTTTCAGTATTATTGCATTGTCACTCACGTCTACTAACTTAGAAATCAACGGTCTACACTTGCTCGGATTCTGCCTCCCCAGTTGGTGTATGCGTTCAATTTTAACGTCATGAACACTCAAGATATCGTGAAGTATTTTGTGGATAACTTCTTCCAACGACTCGAGCCCCTCCCCCCACTTTTTCTGTTTTATAAGGTCTCTTTTTCTATTTCTATTCCTGAAAATGTCTCCCTTTAAAATTAGATGATCAACAGTTCCCTGCAGGCCATCAACTCTAGATGTGTAATCACGCACACTGTGCGAAAGGCTGTCTAGTTTTGTTTAAAACGATTCAGCTTTGGCGTAGCTTCGTCCAAATTCAGGCTGCTAGTGCTGATAGCCATTTTAATTTCCTTCATCTAATAATGGCTTCAACTGTTCTTCCGTGTTAGGACACTGGTTTTCTTCTACGTTACCACAACAAATCGACAATTCAATAAAAGAATGATATGTAGCATTTTGAAGGCAGTGACCGTGGGCTTGGTAGACGCAAAAAAAACACGACATTGCCTTTGTAGCAGTAAACTGAACGGTTGTCTCCCACCTGTACAAGGAACAAAAAGAGGTTTGATGAAGGTACGTCCAGTGTGCCTCCATCGTGCCACTGGCGCAGTCAACTGCAGCGGCTGTTCTAATACCAGATGCACTCGATGACGTCGACGAGGATGGCGCCAGTAGTCCTGCGAATAGTGCAGTACAGATGCGCATGTCGGGGCCAGCCGCACTATTCGTCTGTATATTGACATATCGAGAAGACGACTCCATGTTGTCGACCGCACTGCGCTCAGCACCAATAAAGGCTCCCGAGAAATTTTCCCACAAAGGCATAACTTTTTCAGACATCGAAGGCTGTCACTACAAAACGACGAAAAAGACATACTCAGAGAACAATGTGTACGGTAATGCGACAAGCCGACTCCGTCGCATCCAGCCAAGTACGGTGACACGTGGGAAACGAGGGTCTTGCTTCTAGCTAGGCCTCCGTTACCCTTGTTATATATATCTTCTATTATATATCTCCTAAATGCAAAATGACCTCCGCAGCTTTTAGACTTGATAGATCCACTTTATCTCCAATTTAGCATATATAGAACCGCTGCCCTAATGCATTGTGGCAATAAATTTTAATTCTCTTTTTTTGCTATGCCCTTACCAGTAGAAAATATGATTATATCCATTATTTTATCTGCTCTGAGGCACCTCTGGATTTGAAGACGGTGTCTCAAGCCAAGAACGTCATGAGGCTCACTAGTTCATGGTTGAGATTTGCTAAGTGCTAAGATCCATGCGAGATAGTTGCAGCATCAAAAAAGTTCTGTTTTCCTACTAATATCTGTCGTAAACAGTGTGTTATGATATACCGCAATAAAATAAACTATTTTGACAAGGAGCTGGTGGAACTGATGCCTATCTTGATGTTCTCTTGAACAGTGCTTCCTAGCATCCTTTGCGATAAACGTGTAAATTTAAAACCTTATTATCATGCAAACGCTTTTTTCCCATTACACTGACGCCCCGCCATGGTGGTCTAGTTGCTAAGATACTCGGCTGCTGACCCGCAGGTCGCGGGTTCGATTCCCGGCTGTGGCCGCTGCATTTCCGATAGAGGCGGAAATGTTGTAGGCCCGTGTACTCAGATTTGGGTGCACGTTAAAGAAACCCAGGTGGTCAAAATTTTCGGAGCCCTCCACTACGGCGTCTCTCATAATCAAATGGTGGTTTTGGGACGTTAAACCCCACAAATCAATCAATCAATCCCATTATACTGACGATCAAAATACGGCATATGACGTGTGAAAAAGTTTGGTTTCACTGATATATTGAAATATAACCTAGCTGCTGTAAAATTACGAAAAATAATAAACTTTAACGTTTATTAACCGTTGAAGGTACTTTGATAACTGGTATTGTACAATTTTGCTTATAAATGAGGATACGTTTGACATATTCCCTGATATATTTATGATGTGGTGATAATGAAGGCAGGATAACTTTCTTTCTCACTTGGAAAAAATTTTGTGTCAAAACATGAACTGACACATTAAACAAACCGTAGCGTCTCCTAAGGAAGTCAATACAGTTATTAATGCGTTGTGCACAAGAAACGAAGCTTCCACCTCTGTCTTATTGAAATATTTTCTCATCGCGGGCTCTTTCATCCACTATATTTCAGCTTTATTGACCATCATACCACGTGACAATGTCTATACTGCCATTTTTCATAAACCTCACCCTCTGCTGCGACTGAAATGAGAAGGGTAAAAGTTTCTTTGCGAAACTATTTCGTTACCGCTGAAACAGGGCGACGCCGCGTGGTCAGGCCTCTGTTTCGAGGTACCGCTGGCTCTGACTCATCCCTCCAGACTAGCTTTGTCGATTGTGGCTGGGTGTCGCCTTCACCAAAGTTTCGGTTTCGGAATCTGGATGGAAGACAGTACTGCTTGCGGTTATTGCGGCAGCAATGAAACGATAGAGCACGTTCTCTGTCAGTGCCCTCGTTGTAGCGTGCAAAGACGGCAGCTAGCTACTGCGTTAGCTCGCCTCAACGAAAGACTTTTGCCAGAACAATCAGTGCTTGAAAGGTGACATGGAATGTCTTCGCATAGAAAATCAGTGAACGCTTTATTGAACGTTTGCGCGGTAGTGGCCTATTGTATATGCTATAGCACCCAAGTTCAATTTTTTTTTCTTACTTTCACGCGTCTATTTCATTCTTTGCTATATATTCCCATCTTTATTCCACATGCTGCCTTCTCTTATTGCAGGGTAGCATCTGGATGCTCTAATTTAAAGTTAATCGCCCTACAATTTGCTCATTTTATTCTTTCTCCCCTGACTAGCCTCAGCTGATCCCCAATGGCGGGGCTCGACAGAATCACCTCGCACCTCTCTCTGCTTTTGTCCCCTTCCTGTTCTTTGGCGTGTGGCATACATTCCCACGTGATGTGGTAGAGCATCTGCGTGCTTCCACATCACGGGTATGTTTCTGTATGCTGTGGCGTAGTATGTACGCAATTTGAGGATGTTAGCTTATGCGTTAGTTTGAAGTCGGCGTAACGTCGAAGAATCCATGACCGAATGGTTCTTGTATGGTGCTGGGCACTGTTTACGCAAACCTCTTTAAAATTGCAGGATCGTTTTGTAACTGGGATCGATGGGGGATGGGTCCTTCATAGTGTTGCCATCAGCAGCTGGGTAATTAGTGAAACTTCGAGCCACCTCATCTGCATAGAGGTACCTAGTAACACCTTCGAGTCCTGGGGCCCAAGTAATTGCCAGGGTATTTTATGCTCAGCTCTCTGCTACCTTGGGTAAGTGTTCTGCGTGCCTGGGCACTGATTTTTCCTTTCTGATAATTTCTACATGAGGCCTGAGAATCTGTGGTAATAGTCAACGGAGCGTTGCACTCCATGCCTTTTCTTATAGCTAAGGCAATGACAACCTCCTCTGCTTCTATGATGGTTACTTTAGAAACCGAACCACAGGTCATTATCTTACCTCTTCTCTTTACGACAACCATAACCATATTTTTTTTGCGTTAGCCCAGTAAGGTGAAGCATACATGAATCTTGCACTATCCAAGAACCTTGTTTCGTCAGTGTATGCCACTCGAGCTTTTCTGCGCCCTGCATGCAATTTCGGATCCACTTTTGTGGAATTGATGTTACCCTATATATATTTTTGATCTGGCAGAGTAATTTATTGGTATTTGGTGTATGCGTAAGCACCCCCAAGGCCAACTCCGTGAAGAGCTGTGCCTGCTGGTTTGTGCCAATGAAGTCCTCTGTGCTATGAGTGGAGCCTAAGCTGTTAAGGTGTCTTCAGCTGTTACCATACACATTGTTCTCTGAGGATGTCTGTCTAGGCGTCTTGCTAAGGCAGCTCTGAAAGTGCTATGCCCTTGTGGTAAAATTTCTCTGGGGCCTTTATTGGCGCGCAGTGCAGTACCTTCAACGAAATGGCGTAAATTCGGAGAGTTCCATAGCAATCAAGCCTCTGCCCCACTACCCTACTCGGTCTTCTGAGTCCATGTCGCGCGCAAGTTTCTAGACTTAAAGCAAGATCGTACTCAGGCTTTTCAAAACAACGGCCAATTGAAGCCCTGGAGTGAATAAGCCGGTGGCTTCTTTAGCGCTCCCCGTCAAACTCGGCCTCCGAATGTCCGGAGAGTGATGCCCCGCGAGGACAAGAAGCAGGAGAGTGGGTTTTCTAGCCACCGATGGCTGAAATTCTCGGTGCGAGCAAGGGAGTGACGTATGGTTGTGATTGCAGGCTTTCAGCTGGCGGCAGCGACAGTGTAGGAGAAGATGTACGGTAGAAAGAAAAAAGTGGTTAATATGGTGTGGAAGACAAAGTGGAGAGTAAACAAGAAGGCACATGTCTGCCGGAAATACTTGGACGAGCCAAACGACAGGTATTATTGGAGTTCAGAAGGGTTGCTCATCGGGCGAGTTGGTCATTCATGAATGTAGCGGGTATTGGCGCAGTACATAGAAGAAAGGGATACGACACAGACGTAGAGATAGGTGGGCGCTAAACTTCCAACTGTTTATTTTATGCCAATCACACCCATCTTATACATCCGCGACAAAGCACAACTCATCTTGCACGTGTTCTTAAACCAAGGAACGTCATTTTTTTTCTGACAAGAAAATCGATGACTAGCTTACACTCAAATGGCCTAATTCTTCTATAGCCTTGGCTTTTTTATCTCCCGTGTGAGCCGATCTCTAGAACGACCGATAACTATGCAATTATACAGACCAGGGGAGCACCCACAACCTTTGCAGTGTGCCGCCAGGAATCCTCCCGCCGTAAGCTTATTTTTTGCGTTATAGCAGTGCTCGCGTAATCTGTCATTCCAACACCGTTGTGTTTGCCCAATATAGTGCATTCCACGGGATAATGGAAACTTGTAGATGACACAGGATACAAAAACAACGAATCTAACTTAGTGTTTCTTATAAAAAGCTGGGGGAGCCACAATTCTTGGACAAGTGAGCTTGCAAAGCTCCCCTAGTTTCTTAGGCGCTGAAAAAACGACACGTACATTAGCCCTCTGGGTCACTTTTTTTAAGCTATGAGAAATTGTGTACATGTAAGGAATAACACCTACTCTGCAGCCCGAGTACTACAAAACTTTACGCCTGTTTTCTTTTCGAGACTCTTGGAGAATGCGTTCGACTATAAAACCTATAACAGAACTGGGTGGCCTGCTTCGGTTAGACGCTTGCTTTGGGTCTCGAAACTGGACACCATCTTGTAGTGATACAATTTGGTCATGGCATTTTAAAACACAAGTTTGCGATGCCCCTCCTAATGAGCTTAGAATGCGCGAAAGCGAACGAAAGAAGAGGCTTATTCGCTGGCGGCTCATACCACTCGCACATGTGGTTTTCAAAGGAAAATAACCTGAGGTCCAAAAAGCGAATAGAACTCCCTTGTGGAAGTTTGCAAGTGATCTAGAGGGGCGCGAGACATCCCTTAATTTCGGGCAACACGTCATCAACCCTCTCCTCTACGTCAACAGATTTGCAGTCAATTAAAAAAAGGAAGTCATCGACAAAGCGAAAAACTTTGCACACTTTGGTGTTTTGTAGCGTTTTAGACAAGGTTATACTAAGACCAGCTAAAAACAAGCCACTAAGAATGGGTGCTATACACGAACCGCTGCACACGCCCTTTTTTTGCAAATACAGTGCGTTGTTCCAACAAATAAAAGTGTACGATAAGTAAAACAATAAAAGTTCTAAAAAATGATTCATCGACAATGAAGCTTCGTTTTGAAAGTGCGTGGTGCCATATTCATCGATGGCACGTTCAATGAAAGACAACAGAGCATTGTGAACTATTGAATATTACAAATCTTTTATGTCTACCGAAACTGCTTGATAGCCTGTTCGGGGATAGTCCTCCAAGAACTCAACCACTTGATTTGTCACGGGCAAACTTGCTGAGCTTGATGAAAGAAAGTCACTGACTGCTGCCAGGTGTCATTATCTGATCCAATTTCCCTTAAAGGGACGTCTCGTTTGTGAGGTTTTGCACTGAACAATACCTGGAGGTGACATCGTTTGCTATCATTATTACTCTTCCGCAACTTATCGAGATTGATCCTGCCACGAAGTTTTTTGGCCTCCGCCTTAGCCTTAGTAAGAGTGATGTCATCACTTCGTTTAAAAACACTGGAGATGGCCTCTTCTGGCTTAGCACAAAACGTGCCTGTAGACAAAAGGTGGCTTCGCCGTTTTATCTCAATAAGTTGCGGAAGAGTATAATTGATAGCAAACGATGTCACCTCCCGGTATTGTTCAGTGCAAAAACTCACAAACCAGACGTCCCTTTAAGGGTAATTGGATCACAGAATGATACCTGGCAGAAGTCAGCCGCTTTGTTTCATCATGCAAAGCTTAACTGTTTGCCCGTGACTGATCCATTCTCGATTAGGAACTCGGATGAAGTGGTTGAGTTCTTGAAGGACCATCCCCTAACAGGCTATCAAGCATTTTCGATAGACATAAAAGATTTGTATTATTCAATGCCTCACAGTGTTCTGTTGTCTTCCATTGAACGTGCCATCGATATATATATATATATATATATGGCACCGCGCGCTTTCAAAACGAAGCTTCATTGTCAATTAGTCATTTTTTAGAACTTATATTGTTTTACTTATCGTCAACTTTTATTGTTGGAACAACGCACTGTATTTTCAAAAAAGGGCGTGTGCATCGGTTCGTGTATAGCACCCATTCTTAGTGATTTGTTTTTATCTGGTCCTAGTATTACCTTGTCTAAAACTCCACAAAGCACCAAAGTGTGCAAACTTTTTCGCTTAGTTGACGACTTCCTGTTTTTAATTGACTGCACCTTTGTTGACGTAGAGGCGAGGGTTGATGACTTGTTGTCCGCGATCAAAGGATGTCTCGCGCCCCTGGAGGTCACTTGCGAACTTCCACAAGGGGGTTCTATTCAGTTTTTGGACCTCAAGTTATTTTTCTTGGAAAACTACACGTTCTGGCGGTATGAGCCGCGACCGAATAAGCCTCTTCTTTCACTCGCTTCCGCGCATTCAAAACTTATTAAGAGGGGCATCGCAAACTTGTGTTTTAAAAATGCCGTGACCAAATCATGTCGCCACAAGATGGCGTCCAGTTTCGAGATTCAAAGCAAGCTTCTAACTGAAGCAGGCTACCCACTTCTGTTACAGGTTTCTGTAGTCGAACGCATTCTCCAAGAGTCTCGAAAAGAAAACAGGCGTAAAGTTTTGGAGTACTCGGGCTGCAGAGTAGGTGTTATCCTTTACATGCACACAATTTCTCACAACTTAAAGAAAGTGGCCCAGAGGGCTTATGTACGTGTCGTTTTTTCAGCGCTCAAGAAACTAGGGGAGCTTTGCAAGCTCCCTTGTCTAAGAATTGTTCCACCCTCAGCTTGTTATAAGAAACACCACGTTAGATTCGTTGTTTGTGTATCCTGTGTCACCTACAAGTTTTCGTTATCCTGCTGTATGTACTATGTTGGGCAAGCAAAACGGTGTCCGAACGACAGATTACGCGAAAAATATGCTTACGGCGGGAGGATTCCTGGCGGCACACTGCACAGGTTAACGGTGCTCCCCTGATCTGTATACATGCATAGTTATCAGTCGTTCTAGAGATCGGCTCACACGGGAGATAAAAAAGCCAAGGCTACAGAAGACTTAGGCCATTTGTGTGTAAGCTCGTCATCGATTTCCTTGTGAGAAAAGGAAATAACGTTCCTTGGTTTAAGAACACGTGCAAGATGAGTTGTTCTTTGTCGCGGATGTATAAAATGGGTGATTGGCATGAAATAAACAGTTGGAAGTTCAGCGCCTACCTATCTCTACGTCTGTGTCGTGCCCCTTTCTTTTATGTGCAGCGCTAATACACGCTACGTTCAAGGTATTGTTACGCTCAAGGAGGACCAGGACGTATACGGCTGAAGGGGGCCGTTTATTTTGGTCGCGAAGAGAAGCGCCGGAGCGGCCAACAGGTTGATGATCGCAGTGTCGTCGTCTTCTTTCTTCCTCTAGCTTCGGGCAGCCAGCCTGTTCACCCATCTTCGTTTTCTTTCCAGGCATGCGTAACATTCCTCCCCTCGCAGACGAAGCCCGCCGGGCGAGGTAACTGGTTCACCTTGGTGTGTACAACTTCAGTCGAGCGACATGGACTGCTTGGGTTTTAGCGGCTCTTCTACCACTTCTCGTGAGGCGAGCTACTGTGTATGTGACTTCCGTGATTTTGTCGAGAACGAGAAATGGTCCGTCATATGTGGCCAAGAACTTTTGGCATAGCCCGCGTCTTCGTACCGGAGTCCACAACCACACTACGTCGCCTGGATGGTAAGTTACAGGCCGGTGGCGGACGTCATAGTGTGCCTTCGATTTTTCCTGTGATGCCAAAGTGCGTAGACGAGCAATACGACGCGCCTCTTCTGCAAGGCAGAGGATTTCGGTGACTGAGAGGTTCTCGTGCGCCGAGAATGGCGAAACTGTGTCGAGTGTGTGCCGTGGCAGTCGTGCGTACATCAAGAAAAAGGGGCTATAGCCTGTTGTCTCGTGCTTAGCGGTGTTGAACGCGTACGTCATAAATGGTAGCATGTCATCCCAGTTCTTGTGGTCGGATGCCACATACATAGAGAGCATGTTTACAATTGTTCGGTTGCTGCGCTCCGTGAGCCCATTTGTTTGCGGATGGTATGGCGACGAGTGACGAAGGCGGGACCCACTTAATCGAAGGAGCTCTTTACTATATCTGCCGTAAATTGTCGCCCACGATCACTGATGATGACGTGAGGTGGGCCATGTTGGAGGATAACGTGCTGCAGCAGAAACACAGAGACGTCGCTGGCAGTTGCGGTTTGTATGGCCGCCGTCTCGCAGTAGTGCGTGAGGTAATCGACACATACAATTATCCAGTGATTTCCCTTAGTCGACTTTGGAAAAGGGCCCAAGAGGTCAATGCCCACCTGTTGGAAAGGTGTGCTTGGAGGTGGCAAGGGCTGTAGAAGACCAGCCGGAGCAGTAGATGGGCGTTTGTGGCGTTGACACTGTGTGCAGCTGGCCACATACGCCTCGACTGACTGTCGCATTCCTGGCCAATAAAAACGTTCCTTAGCACGATAAAGCGTCCGCGCAGAACCCTAAATGTCCGGACGTAGGATCGTCGTGCATAGCACCTAAAATCGCCGTCCGAAGGCTTTCTGGCACTACCAGGAGGAAACGTGCGCCAGTGCTGGAAACGTTCTTCTTATATAGGAGTCCGTCACGTACACAGAAATGGCATGCCGTAGGAGCTGTGCAAAGCGATGATAGCCTGGTGTCCTTTCCCTCTGTTCATCTTTGAAAGTACTGAGGTCAGGAAACTTTGGTGACACAGAAGCTACGAGGTGATCGAGGTCATCGGCGTCACACTCTGTAGTGCTCAGTGGCATGCGCGAAAGGCAATCTGCATCGGCGTGTCGTCGACCACTTTTGTACGAGACTATGAAGTTATACTCTTGGAGCCGAAGTGCCCAGCGCGCTATACGGCCGCAAGGATCCCGAGGGTTGACGAGCCAACACAATGAGTGGTGGTCGGTGACGACTGTAAAAGGGCGCCTATATAGGTAAGACCGAAACCGCTGAACCGCAAATACTACCGCGAGGCATCCTTGTTCTGTGACAGTGTAATTCTGCTCGGGCCTACTCAAGGAGCGACTTGCGTATGCAATCACGTGCTCGCAGTTACCATAGCGTTGAACTAGGACGGCACCGATTCCTATGCCGCTGGCATCTGTGTGCAGTTCGGTTGGAGCTGATGGGTTAAAGTGTTGAAGAATAGGCCGCGACGTCAGGAGGAAGTTCAGTTGACGAAAAGAGGAGTCGCACTCCGGAGTCCACTCGAAGGGAGTATTCTTCCGTAGCAAACATGTCAGCGGATATGCGACATTGGCAAATTTAGGTATAAAGCGGCGAAAATAGGAGCAAAGTTCCAAAAAATTGCGGAGCTCCTTCACAGAGCGCGGCACATTAAACGTTTCAACGGCTGCTGTCTTCTGGGGATCTGGACGAATGCCCTCCTGATCGACTAGGTGTCAGAGAACAAGGGTTTGTCGGTCTCCTAAGTGGAATTTATTTGAGTTAAGAGCAAGAACAGCGTTTCTTATGCAAGTCAGTACAGTATCCAGACGTGAATTGTGTTCGCTTAAGGTGCGGCCAAAGATGACGGCGTCATCGAGATAGCACATGCAAATGCTCCACTTTAAGCCGCGAAGAACAGTGTCCATATATCGCTCGAACGTCGCCGGCGCGTTGCACAGTCCAAATGGCATCACGTTGAATTCAAAGAGTCCGTCAGGGGTTACAAAGGCTGTCTTTTCTTTATCTTCAGGATGCATGGGAATTTGCCAGCAGCCCGATCTTAAGTCTACAGAGGAAAAGTAAGAGGCCGAATGCAGACAGTCTATGGCATCATCAATACGTGGAAGTGGGTACACGTCTTTTTTGTTACAGCATTCAATCGGTGATAATCGACGCAAAATCTCCAGGATCCGTCTGTCTTTTTAACGAGAATTACTAGAGCTGCCCATGGACTTACCGACTCTTGAATGATACCGTTTTTCATCATTTCGTTCACCTGCTCATTAATAATCCGCCGCTCGGATGGCGAAACACGGTATGGCTTTTGTCTAATCGGATTGGCCAAACCCGTGTTGATAGTGTGACATGTCCGAGAAGCAGCGATTAGGGGCGCTTTGTCTTTCTGCGCAAAGTCGAATGCAGAGACGTGCTTCGAAAGTACATTGACCAATGTTCAGCGTTCACTTGTGCTCAGCGACTTATTCACCATTGACAGAAGAGCCGTTTCAAAACTGTGACTACGATGCTCTTCCGGCGCATCTCTAAGCTTGGTCACCAGTAAGGCCTCGTGTTGTCCACTGACGACGGCTAACTTTAGACCATCTGGTAACATCACGGGTTCTGTAGAGCAATTGACAGTCCATAAACCAGTGCGTCCACGTCTGATCGACACCACACAATGTGGGATCAACACATTCTTTTTCATGCAGTTGGTGTACACTGGTTCTACGTTGGCGTCAAAGTTGGCGGGATAGCTGTCGCTGCAACCAAAAGGTACACGAACGGTTGATAACGGTGGTGTGATAGTGTCACCATAAACACACAATGCCATCTCACCATCCACAGGGTTTTCCAAGAGTGCTGGCAGAACGTGATCACTCAAGACTATTGTCCCTGTGCGGCAGTCGACAGTCGCACCACACTCCCTCAAAAAGTTCATACCCAAAATAACATCATGTGTCGTCTGCAGAATAATCACGAATTCCATTGGGATAACGCGGCCTCCGAGAAACACGTCAGCTTTACACACACCAACAGGACGCAGTGTCTCACTACTCACTCCGCAAAACTTCAAAGCTTGATTTCACCTTAATAAAACCTTCCGCCCCAAGGTATCTTTAAAACACGCACTCATGACCGAAATGGTTGCCCCCGTATCCACCAAAGCCATGACAGGCACATCGTCAACAAAAAAACGTACTTTGTTCTTGAGCATCAGCACAGGAGGTATTTCTAATATTAGCACGTCTCCGGTGACCTCACCTCCATCGGCCGCGCTTGCTAGTTTTCCTGTGGCAAAGGAGACGTGTTGCGACGCCGTGGTGAAGGAGAACGAGGAACACGAGTCGGTGGAGGCGTCACGCTCCTGTCAGATGTAGGGGAGTGGTTCCGGAAGCTGCGTGTCCAGTAGTCGTCGCGAGGCAGCAGGTGTGTTGCCTTAGGATTGTCGTACGGTCATTCAGACGATCGTGTGAAGTGTTGTCGTGGGCCATAGTACGTTGCTCGCGGGTCATCGCGAAGTCGTTCGGAAGGCCGTGCAAAGTGTGGTGGGTAGCCATACCGTAGGGCTACACGTCGACGGCTGCAAAATCGCGAAATATGTCCTGGTACACCACAGGAGTAGCAAACTGTGAGAGGTCAAAACTCTCTTTGATCGTCGATGAATCGAACATCGTCTTCCCTGGCGTAGTGGGCCGGTTCGTTCCGTATATCATAGGGGTAGACCGGGCGTCGCGAAGAAGGCGGACGCTGAGGGCGTCGGTCATGGCGAGGAGCTGGCAAGCGTGGTGCTCTCCTTGGCTGTGGGGGTGCGCTGTACTCAATAGCTGCTGCACTAACCATCGATTGCAAAGGGGTCGTAGAAGGCGGCGGCGCAGTCACAGCCTCACGTGGCACATATACCGAATGTTGGTCGTTTACAGAATGGTGATCAGCTGCTGAATGCGTCTGTTCTCTATAGCGAAAAAGTTCTTCGCAAACAATCTCTCGAATCGTCGAGGACAGGTCTGGGCAGCTGGTCGTGGCGATGCTGGCAACCGTTGTAACATTTGTAAGCCGGCTGAACTTTGGAGCAATCCTGCGCATTTTCATCTGTTCGAAAGTTCAGCAATGCCAAATTACGTCAGACACCGAGCTCAGGTGCTCTTTTCCGATGAGAAAATTATATACATCTTCGGCTATGCCTTTCAGCAAATGCCCTACTTTGTCGTCTTCTGACATCTGATCATTCACCACCTTGCAGAGCTTCAGCACATCCTATATATACGTGGTACATGTCTCACCTGGAAGCTGCGCGCGTTGAGACAATGTCTGCTCTGCCCGCTTCCTTTTGACGCTCGAGTCGCCGAAACACGCTTTCAGCTCTGCAACAAAAACGTCCCACGTCGTCAGAGTGTCTTCGTGGTTTTGGTACCCCACGAGCGCAGTATCCGTAAGGCAAAAGACCACATTGCTGAGCTGAGCGGCGGCATCCCAGCCGTTGGACTTGCTGACTCGCTTGTACTGGACGAGCCACGGGTCGACATCCTCTCCCGATTTTCCTCCGAAGGTTGGCGGGACACGGTAGTAGGGCACGGAACCCATTGGAGTTGGCCTTGAAGCGTTAAATGGCTGATCTTGGACCATTACGATCGGCGCAGGCGGAAGTCCGGAAAGGCGGCGGCTGCGGCGTAGTCCAGGTAGTGAGGCTCCCGTCATTGGGCTTGTCTTACCCAGCACGCTTCCACCAATCTGTTACGCTCAAGGAGGACCAGGACGTATACGGCTGAAGGGGGCCGTTTATTTTGGTCGCGAAGAGAAGCGCCGGAGCGGCCAACAGGTTGATGATCGCAGTGTCGTCGTCTTCTTTCTTCCTCCAGCTTCGGGCAGCCAGCCTGTTCGCCCATCTTCGTTTTCTTTCCAGGCATGCGTAACAGTATTATTGGAATTTTAACATGTGGTGTGCAGTGCATGTGGCCTCCTCAGGTTCATAATAAAGCAGCTGCGCAGTTTGCAAAACTATGCGACGCGAACAGGTTGGTTATTTGCATACACCAAGAATAGATAAGCTAAGCGCGTGCTATCTGTGTACAGTAAATTTTTTCCGAGGTTAGGGGCTCGTGTCTTTGGTTCTGATGTGTTTTGCTTCCCTGTTACTACCTAAAAACTGCTGAGTTTGACAGAATAAATATGAATAGAGAAAATATTCTTGAACTCGGAGTGCCGCAGGTGCCGTCGGCCATTTAGGCGGTCAATAAACATTATAATCATAGTCTTCCTTCTCTTACCTCATCCAAATATTTGCTTCCATGTTTTTGAGCCCCATCAGAAAGCTTGCGCTTTGACAAATTAGGACAGTTATGAATTACTCTCTAAATACAAAAACACAAAGGTGATGAAAAATGGGCAATTCTAAATGTTTGAAATCTTTTTCTAGACACTAGCGCACATATCTTGTTACTACACATAACGCCGCAGTGTACCCTTGCGGTAGTAGCAGAACCATCTGCAAACCTTTCTTTACGGTATGCGCCCTCACTCAATACAATGGCTGGGACGTATATAGCAAGTTTCTTGAAATTACGTGTAACATGCCTATGGAGGAAATGCTATACGTCTTGCACTTTCCGATTTCAATAAACTCACTTCAGTCGACGAACTCGGCAAATCCGTCTTTGTGCGTGACAGCAGTGGAGATTGTCGCGTTCCTTCCTGGTCGCTTCGTAGAGTTATCCTTTAGCAAACCTATCTACAGAAAGAGCAGCAGCAAAAGTATCACCAATGTGAGAGGCTGCGCAGATTCGCGTGTTATCTTATTGACGCTACGTCGCCTTACCGTAAGTGAATGGTTTGAAGACACTTTCATTATACTGCGCTCAGGTTTATTCAATGAGCAGCAGCAAAAGAATCTACAAAGTGGCCAAGCAGCGTCGCGGGGGCACGTGTTATCATACCGACCCTTAGTCCGTACAACGCCAATTCGCAACAGGAAGAACTACATTACAGTGGCCTTGGTGATCTCACGGCTATTTTATGGGTTTCATGTGCACCGAACTTGGCATGGCATGGAATACATGTATGTCGAATGCAAATTACACGTCATGGCATAATTGCCATTGTCGTATACGTGATGTAGTACATTATCACATACATGACATGAACTCGGTCACTACATGCACTGCAAACTTTTGCGGCATTTTCTTTACCTCGATGTAAACACAAATTTTCAGTACGTGAGATTGCCGACTTGCATTTCACATCTTGATGTGAACACATGACATGCATGTCACGTACGTCTGACATACATACAAGGCGTCATTGTGATTAAATAGTGGATCTTCCATTACTTTGTCATACACAAAATGTGCGTCAGATGACGCGTGTGCGTGACAGACCTGAATGACAGCTGAGACATCATTGTTAACGTCCTGCACGTAGTCGGTATAATAACGTGAATAATAGCAATGACCCAATCTGAAGGCCGCAAAACCATAACAATCATCGCTGTAGCATTATATATACGAAATGGAGGGACGCGCATTACAAACAAGTTTTGCTATAGCACAAAAAGCGAAAAAACGGCTATTTTGTGTACGTCCACATATATTCGAGTTAGTCTTTCTATCTCGGTGTGCTCTACGACATACGACAATTGTGATGAGTATTCAATGACGTTTGCTTGTCAGAAATTGAGATGTCTCTTCTACACTCCAACTCGGTTATGCCTGATACATGCTTCCTGAGGAACTTTTACCGAATCAGGGCGTACAGTCAGCAACCCTCCTTTCTCATCTGAATTTGTCTCTCTTTCTTACTTCTAAAATTGATGACGATGCGGGTGCTGACTTTAAAAAACGATCTCTTGCAGTTAAAAGACCTCATGAATTATTGTGGGCACAGACGGCAACCCTCCTTTCCCATCTGAATTTGTCTTTCTTACTTCTGAAATTGATGACGATGCGGGTGCTGACTTTAAAAAAACGATCTCTTGCAGTTCAAGGACCTAATGAATTTATAGGTGGGCAAATAGAGCACTAAATGTTAGCGCGGCTGGCTTCCGTCAACAAAGTCTATAATCCAGAAGAGACCCCAGTGAAATACATATTTAGCATCTGCAATCTCTGAGGGGCTTTCTGTTCGTCGCGTACTACAGTTGTTATAAATCGCAGGTGCCTCAATACATGGCACCAATATCCAATTTGTAGCAACGCAGCAGAAGAAAAGAAATATTTTACGTTTTCTTCATTTGTGTGGCTGTCACGAGCAAGATAAAGGCACAGACATGTCCGTACTTTGTCTAGTTGGTGAGTACTACTTCTACAAACCGACACTTACGATGTCAGTGTTTATTAGTTCATCTCCGAGTGCCATAAATCATAATCACCGTTATCAGTGATTATTTGTGAGTCATATAGAGCCCTGAGCTCTGGAATGCTCTGGAGTGCGAAAGCTATTGTGCACTTGAGTGCAAAAACTGCTGATGCAGATGGGGGTGCTATGCAGGATGATCCGAGCTTCTCGGGCAGACGAGTTTGCTCTTAGCTCCGTCTTAATTTTGATTGCACTAAATGACTCAGGCTTAACAACCATTACACTGAGCAGTTTTGTCTTCATTATAAGGTTTCATTTAAAAGCCAAATGTATAGACTCTAGTGCATTCAAGAAGGCATTGATCAGCTTGAAGCCATTTAACGTATTTCTGATTAGTATGATACTAGTGGTCATCATATTAGTAATGGCTAAATAGCATGGTTTCACTTAGCGTGCACATGACTAACTTTCCTTTAGGTATCATGGTATCATTTAGGTAACAAATAAAACGCTTTTTATAGCCCGGCCCTAGCTTTACATAGCTTCATTAGCACGGTCTTCTTAAAATGTGGCGTAATTATCTCTGCATTACCGTGCTTTGGCTTCAATAGCTTAGTAATAGCACGTCCTGGCCTAACTAGCCATGTATACAATCCAGTCAAATAGATAATTAGCCAGCTGCACCTACTCGGGTGCTAACAGACGATGAATACGAATAAGACGCGCACCGGCTCAGCAGCACACTTGAATGGTGCTACGAAAGACGGCGACGCCAACATGGTCCCGAAGGCACCGCTGCTCCGATCTCCGCCGACAAAGTCACCAGCCGTTTGGTAGCGTAGGTTTCTCAGCTCAGGACTGCTTCTGCGCAGAGCTGATAGACGAGCGGACGAGACGACGGTGAGTTAAGCAAGGTTTATGTCCAGCATAAATACAGAGGCGTTAAAAATTCGGCACTCAGGCCGACAGCGTAGAGACTCGAAGAGCCGAGCTCTCTTCTCTGACACATAGGTCTACTGCTCGCGACACGTCGCAGGGCTTTTTATAGGCACAGGGAGGATTCTTTGAGTATTCATTTGCCCAACCAGAAGCGCCGCTGGTCGTGAGGTCGAAATCTTCCAATAGGGCTCGCCACTGGGCTGCGTCATTCTCATCAAATCTGGAGCCGCTGCACGTGGTTGCAGCCAAGGACGAGTGACGTCGCCACGCATTGCGCAAGACTCGCCAGACTGGAAGGCGCCGAATGCTTCGACGGGCTCGTGGGCTGAGGGGCTCGCTGTGCGTTGCGCGACAGACCGGCGCCGTCGCGTGACGACGCCGTTGAGTTGTTCGCGTCAGGCGGGCTCTCGTGCTGGCCTTGACACAGATTGCCTTTCTCAGAGATATGGACGTTCGGTGTAGACTCGCAGGCATAGCAGCACCCCCGCCGCCAGAGAGTGCGCCGGAAAGGCGAGCTGCTTCCACGTGGCTCGGATTACAGGCGCGCTCGTTCGCCTGGTCTCTCCAGGTCCATGGGGAAAATGCAGCTCCAGACTCCGTTCCGGGAACGCATCTCATTCTTGAGGATGGAGCACAGCTCCACTGGCTTGTCGCCACAACTTGCCGGCCAGCTTCGCTCGTCTCTTCTGACGCTTTTTGGTCTCAGCACTTGTCGATGGTTCTGCAACTTGTCAAGAATAGTTCGAAAACAGACAACACACGGCACAAGCAAGTGCCCTCAGTCACCCTACAGAACACAAGACAAAGTATAGTACAACATATACCTAGCTACGTGTCTACCAGAATTTCGTTACCTCTACATCAAGAGGCACATGTGGGACACAAGACTCTTAAAATGAGAACTCAAATTTTTACACGTACAACAACGTAGCCAAATAGAGTACAACATAAAGTTGGCCCCTTGAGATCACTGCGGACGAGAGCGCACAGCTAAGGCCGTGATGAGGACAAAATTTTGCCCCGAATCGCCAGCGAGAAACCGAAAGGTGGAGAAGGTACTAGCTAAAACGCACGGTACTATGACTCTCAACTCCAGCACTTTATCGACCTCCTCTTTCATGATCTGCTTTTGCACAGGGGAACAATGATCCGGCTTGCTACAGATTGGCTCCTCCCAAGTCAGCTCGATATCATGTTAGATCACCGTCGTGTTTCCGGGACGGTCCGAAAACACGCCTTAAAACTCTGAAACAGTTCTTCTCGGGTCCTCCTTCTGAACTTCACTTAACCTAGGCTCTAGGTTCAACTGCTTCAAGATTACCTCCGATCCCCTTATGATTACATCACTAGTGGTCAAAATTTCTGCTCCCTCTTCCTCTGGAGCATTCTAAAACAGATTTGCGACTGCTTGACGTTGAACATATGGTTTCATCAAGTTACTGTAATAAGGTTTGTTCGGCCGCCTTCCTAATTTCACTTCATAAATGGTATCAGAATGCTTTCATATTACCTTGGCAGGCCCTTCCCAAAGAACCTCAAGTTTGTTCTTTTTGGAAGGCCACAGCAGCATTACCTGACTACTTACTTTAAAAGCGTGCTTCTTCACCGATTTGTTGTAGTACTCCTTGGACAACACTTGTGCAGCCTTCATGTGGCTTTCCAAAAGATTTTTCGTTTTTCCAAGCCTCTTAAGGAGGTCTAAAATATACGCAACTACTTTAGGGTCCTCATCGAATCCCTCCCAGAACTCGCGTAGCATTCGCAATGGCGTTCTCAAACTCCTGCCATACACAAGCTCTGCAGGGCTAAACCTCATGCTCTCATGATGAACTGATCTCAAAGTGACATAGCGGGAGGAATACAGGCTTTCCAGTCGCATTTGTGCTCGCAGCAAAGAGCTCAGTATCTGTTTCAGAGTGAAATGCATACGCTCTACCGGATTAGATTGCGGGTGATGGATCAAGCTGTGCACTACTTTTATTCCACATTTACCCAAAAAGGTATAGGTAAGGCAGCTGGTGAAGCGACTACCATTGTCGCATTTGATTTCAGGAGGAAATCCGACGCGTGCAAATGTAGATAGCAGTGCATGCACGATATTTGGGGAATTGAGCTCCTTAAGTGGTATCACATCCGGAAATTTTGTGGCTACACAGAGGGCCGTCAGGATGTGCTGACAACCTTGCCTTGACTCTGGCAATGGCCCAACAATATAAATTACTAGGCGCCGAAAACGTTCTGTGATAATTGGCACAAGCTTCATAAGTGCCTTCCACTTGTCCGTGGTTTTTCCCCACTCTCTGACAAGTGTCGCATGAGCGTACAGAGTCTTCGATATCCTTCCAGCATTTTGGCCAATAAAACTCAATGGAAACTGTAGCCTTTGTCTTTTTTACGCCGAGATGCCCTGCCCACGCGTTTTCATGCGCCAGTTGCAGTAGTTGGCGACGATACTTTTGTGGCACCAAGAGTTGCTCATACTTGCGACGTTGCGCGTTTGTGTAGCTCCGATACAGGAGCTCTGCTTTCTCAAAAAAGGAAACATTCTTTATCTTTTTTTCCAAGTTTACGCTTTCCATTAGTGCTTTAATCGAGAGGTCCTCAGGCTGCTCTCGAATGAGCGTTTCTCGATCAACCCTCGACAGCTCACTACATCTTTCCGCTACAGGCAAGAGCGCTGCACCCCTCTCGCTCTGACTCGATGGCACCATGTCGTCTCCTCCTGCTACGGAGTCCACGCCAGTCCCTTCGGCGAAGGTCTGCTCGAATCCCTGGTCACATGACTCACACGGAGAATTTCCTGTGGGAGGTTCTATCGACTCGCTGCCACGGTCACACAGACCAGAAGCTTTTGCACTTGGTGAATCGCCAGATTGAACAATATAAAGTTCCTGCGGAAGCTTCCGCGCTTGCGATCGCGTGAGGGCCATGTACGCTAAGTTGGAGAATAACGATTTACCCCACTCTTTGAGAAGCTGCTCTGAGTTATTAGAAATAGATAAGGAAAACGATCGGGAAGCCCGGCAGACAAAGCCACTTCGGTGCGAAGCTTACCGAACGGGCCTTCAATGATAACCGTAGCGATTGGTAAGCAAGCACTCTGCTCCTCGGTGACTTGCCTGATCTACGCGCATTATCCTGTAAACTCCTCTTGAGACACCAATGAAGGATGGACAACGTCCATGGTTGCCGCTGCGTCTCGAAGTGCTCGACACGTGTTCCTATTCACACTAATTTCTTGGAGATACGGCTCTAACAACCGCATGTTCTTTTCCGATTCTCGGATTGTTGCGAAAGCAAACTTTTGCTTACAGTTTATCGCGATGTCCCTTCTTTTTTGCAGTTGTAGCAGATTAGCAGCTTCCGTTTGTTTTCCGACTCTCGGATAGTTGCGAACTTTTGCTTACAGTTTATGCCGATGTGCCCTTCCCTTTTGCAATTGTAGCAGATTTACGGCTTCCGTTGATCAGGTTTCCTTGAAAAGCCCTCTTCCTTTCATCTTTTTAGCGCGCACTTCTCTGCTATGCAACTTTCGCGAGTACATTACTACTTAGCTAACTCTGCTGCCTTGTTTTGCTGTACTTCGCCAAGTTTTCACTGCAGCCAAAGCTTGACATCCTCCTCGATGCAGCGGTAAATTGCTCCAATGCACTGCATTCTATCACGTTATCGCGATCGTCCTAGAAACCTTCGCTCTTGAGCCATTCAAATAAATCGGCTTTAAGACGAAACACGAAGTCAGCGTGTGACTGATTCCCCTTTTTAGCATACCGGATCCTTTGCCTGAAAGCCTCGGGTGACAATTTATAACGTGTCAAGAGCACTTCCTTAACCTCGTCATAGCTCTCAAATTTCGATCAGTTCCTTCACTTTAAGGTTCTGCATCGTTCACACTAGCTTCTTGCTGTTTGACTCTGTTAAGAATCTACTTGCCGTACCAACTATAAATTTACTAGCAAGACGCGCGAGCAATTTTTACCACTGCCTTGTTTACACCCACCACATTAACTTTGGCTTCAAAGCACTTCGACTTTGCTTACTCTAATGCTTCATACAGCCCTTCTCTAAACTGCTATAACCTGTGCTAGCGTAGTCTGGTGAACTGAGGGGAAAACATCAGGCACTCACCGCATCGATGTCGCTGACGCCGGCTGATCCCGCAGCTGCCAACCACTGTTACGAAAGACGGCGACGCCAACACGGTCCCGAAGACGGCACTGCTCCGATCTCCGCCGACAAAGTCACCAGCCGTTTGTTAGCGTAAGTTTCTCAACTCGCGACTGCTTCTGCGCAGAGCTGATAGACGGGCGGAAAAAAACGACGGTGAGTTAAGCAAGGTTTATGTACAGCACAAATACAGAGACGTTACAAATTCGGCACTGAGGCCAACAGCTTAGAGACTCGCAGAGCCGAGCTCTCTTTTCTGACACATAAGTCTACTACTCGCGACGCGCCAGAGGGTTTTTTTATAGGCACAGGGTGCATTCTTTAAGTAACCGAATGTCCAACCAGAAGCGCCACTGGCCGTGATGTCGGAATCCTCCAATGGGGCTCGCCACTGGGCCGCGTCATTCTCATCGAATCCGGAGCCGCTGCGCGTGGTTGCAGCCAAGGACGAGTGACGTCGCCACGCATTGCGAAAGACTCGCCAGATTGGAAGGCGCCGAATGCTTCGACGGGCTCGTGGGCTGAGGGGGCTCGCTGTGCGCTGCGCGACTGACCGGCGCCGCCACGTGATGACACCGTTGAGTTGTTCGTGTCAGCTGGGCTTGCGTGCTGGCCTTGACACAGATTGCCTTTTTCAGAGGCATGAACGTTCGGTGTGGACCCGCAGGCATAACAATGGGTAGGCTGACTATGATGATTAACACGTGGCCTGGTGTTTGGCTGTAGTCGCAATGTGTAAGACGCTCCGTCACAACTGATCTCACAGGCCACTGTGCTGAGTATTTCAAGCAAACAAACACGCGTTAAAAGCTTTAAAATATATTTAAACATCACGTTCCTCTAAAATATTATCACGAAAAGTTTTGATACCTTTATTGCGTGGATGCACTTCTGGACTCAGCGGAACGACCAGCCAACAAAAGAAATGCCTCTGTCTTGAAAACAGCGTCCATCTTAGTCGACCGTCCTTGGCGCGATGACTTGTGCCATCGTAGCCAATGAAACGAAGCGCGCTGATGGGTGGATTAGGATTTTTAGTTCTGTTGACATGCATGAACATAAAAATAATGACATCTTCGGCTGAGGAGCACTGGCACCATCACGGTGGAAAGGAAGTTACGTCAATCACCGCCCGAGTTTCACGCCTCGCTATGGGCCAGCCAAACTTTGAACCACAAAACTCGGAACCCCTACAGCAGCACTCTATGCGAGAGACGTCATTTAGAAGATGACAATTTCCAGCGTCCTGTTTGTACTGACAACATGAGAGCAAACAAGAGAAAATCAAAGAATGTGAGACACTTGCGAGACGCTACGTGTCCAGTGGGTGCACATCTGTTCTCCAGGTAGTTGTGCAGCATTGATTCTGTACCAACTTGACGAAGCTTACGGTAATTTTCTCATCGCCTTCGGTGTCCAGTGGAATCCTGGCAACAAAAGTAACTTTCTGCGAGTATGGTTGGACGGTATAAGCTCATGCACGTTTTCAATGCCGTCTAGCCATGCTCTGCGGCAGCGCCAGCTGTGAATTACGCCTGCAAATATGGAACGTCACCACGTCGTCTGTCGAAGTGCGCGGGCTGACGGGATTGCACCACGCTCCACCGTCGACCTCCGCAGTGCTGCCTTAGCGTGCACTCGTGACGTGGCCTGCCGAGCCGAACATGCAGCACCGCACGCGTGGTGCCCATACGAACGTACGGCACAGCACGAGTGCACAAAAACGCCACTAGTACCACCAGCCAAAGATGCTATAAAGTGGTCTGTCTGGCAAAAAGCGGTGGCGCTATGCAGCTTAACGCCAACCGTAAGATCACAACACATGACTCACTGATTCCAAGAAAACGCGCGTATAATATAGTTACCTACTACAGTACCTTTTCTAGAGCCTTATTCGTCTACGCGTCCTTGTGACTTGTGGCTTTCTTGTCCGTGTTTATCGCCTCATTTGTACACGATCGGGCAGGATCTGGCATGAATCGGATGCGAGAGAAGTACACATTGCGTCGACGCGGTGGCAATGTTTTCACTTTTTTTGTTCATGAGCAGGCAATGAAGAAGTACAGACAGTAGCGGGGAGACTTCATAACGTGCCCGTGCTGGGCCGCGACGCTGTCCAATGCTCAACACTCCTAGTAGGAACCGTTTATCCCGCCCGGACGGACCTATTGCAACCGCTGTCCATCGATTCTGTCGTCGGCTATGAGGTCTTCCTCCAGAGTTCAGCCCTTCGCAGAAGCCCTCTACAAGACATTTAAAAATGGCTAACACCAGCCCCCAGCAGTACTTCTCGGTACCAGTCCCCCACTCCATCTCAGTTAACGTTTTTTTTTAATCGCTGGAGCCTGAAAATTTTGGTGGCGGCGCACACGAAGACGTAGAAGGCTGGTTAGATCACTATGACCATGTTGCGAAGATCAACATCTGCTCAGAAAAAGTTCTTTCGCGCCTACTTCTATCTTGATGACAGTGCTCGAACCCGGTACGAGAACAGAGAGGGAAGCCTGTCTACATTGACCAATTTTCACCAGCAGATGGTTGAAACCTCAGCCAATGCTGACAGATGTGACCGCGTCCACCAACTACTAGAGCTAAGGGTCACAAAACTCAATGAAACAGTCGCCATGTTCACCGAAGACATGGCACGTTTATTTCGGAGGGCTCACCCGCAGTTGACAGAAGATAGGAAGTTGCGCTACCTCATGCGCTGCAGGAAAGAGCGGCTGCTCGCCGGACTTCTGCGCAACCCGCCAAGCACTGTAGGGAACTTCATCAAAGAAGCGTCGGCTATCGAGCGGGTGCTTCACCAACGTTGCCGACAATATGACCGCTTCTGAAGCAGCCCCAGAAAATACCGCCGCTGTGACGCTTGACAATCGTAGCTCCTTGCAAGACATGACCAAAGAGATTGTTCGTGAAGAACTGGAGAGGTTGCGGACTCCGGTAATGGATACACCCATGGCATCTGTCACTCAAGTCATCCGCGACGAAATCCGCCTAGCATTCTCGACAGCTGATCCCACCCTCGAGCAACGTCCCATGACGTACGCCGCTGCCTTTCGAAGCTCCCCACCCGTTCCGCCTTCATACTACCCGCCACTGCAACCGTTTCTTGGTCACCACCACAGGAGGAGACATCGTGGCGCCCACTCACCCAGCCGCTATACGATCAGTCGTCTTCTGGCCTGCCATGGCATTTGTCACGTGAGGAGTCGTCACGCATCCAAAGCTTCGCCGAACAGACACCTGGCGCACTGTCAACAGGTGTCCACTCTGTTTAAACTGCGAAGATGTGGGCCACATAGCCTGCTATTGCTGGCACTGCGCTGATCCGTTTCGCCCTCTCATGCCACGGTGTGGCAGTCGACATGCCAACGACTACGTATCCAGCTACGGCAATGTCGGTTCTCAAGAGCCTCTGATGCCTCGACCCTTCTTTGACGGCCGCCGTAACAATGATGACGAGAATATAATTGATCACAAACTGGGCTTGCGACATCGACTATGCTCTCCTTCTCCTGCCCAGTTACCTTTGTTGCAGCGCTGCACTGTTGCCGACACCAGAGGAGCGAGGTCACCCAGCCAACGTCGGGGAAACTGTAGGCGGTGACCTTACGGGGTAAGGTTGCAGGCTGTCAAGACGAAGAAAAAAATCCCGCATTACTCCCACCTCAGGACGCTTTAAAGCCGACAAGACGTAATGCCGACGAAAATGTGACCCCAGGCCTTACCGTTTTTGTGGACGGACAGCAAGTCAGAGCTTTAGTTGACACCGGGGCCGACTTCTCTATTATTAGTGATGACCTTGCCATACGCCTCAAGAAAGTAAAGAATGCGTGGACGGGAACCTAACCTAAGGACGGCAGGTGGCCAATTAGTGATGCCTGTCTGAATGTGCACAGAAAATCTCGACATCGGTGGCTCTACTTTCGTGGTGACGTTCGTCGTTCTCGCTTCATGCTGTAAAGACCTCATTATCGGAATGAATTTCTCGAGAGAACATTGTCCCATCATCAACGTTCTTGACAGTGTCATTACGTTTCGCAACAACAGCCCTGCTTCAGTCGATTGCTCAGAGCCGAGACATAACCTTTTACGTCTGACGGATGGCGATCTGGTCCTCCCGCCACAGTTGTGCACACTTGTTTTGGTGGCAGGGGATGAGCCGTCTGACGGCGACGGTATTGCCGACCGAATATGCTCGCTGATCTTCACCCATGGTATTTCAGTTCTCGAGGTTTTGTCACTGTCACTGCGGGACGCGCAAACTTACAGCTCACTAACTTCAGTGCTGAGCGCCGACACCTCCCGAAGGGTACAGCCGTTCCTTACTTTGACAATACTGCAGAAGTCCAAGGCAGTTTATCCACACTAGACGAAGCACCTCAACAAGAATCAGTAGCTAAACTTGACGTTGGTACTACGTTGCCGAGGGACGAGCGAACGAGACTTCTTGAGCTGCTAGCTGAATTCCAGGACTGCTTTTCATTGACATCACGGGTAGGTCGAACGCTGCTAACAAAGCATCGAATACTTACCGATGACGCAGCCAGGCATATGCGAAAGAAATCTTATCGTGTAGCGCCAAAGGAACGGGAAGTGATCCAGCAACAAGTCGCTAAAATACTTGAAGAATATGTGATTCAGTCATCACAGAGCTCATGGGCATCGCCTGTAGTACTAGTTAAGAAAAAGGACGGTAAGAAAAAGTTAAGAAAAAGGGCGGAAAAAGGACTACAGGAAGCTGAAACAAGTGACTAAGAAAGATGTGTATCCACTTCCGCGTATTGATGACTCCCTCGATAGGCTTCGAAACTCTCGCTACTTATCTTCAGTGGACCTCAGAAGCGGATATTGGCAGATCGAGGTAGACCCAAGAGATCGGGAAAAAACCACTTTTGTGACGCTGGATGGTTATTATGAAATTAAAGTTCTGCCATTCGGTCTGTGCTCAGCACCCGCTACTTCTCAAAGGCTCATGGAAACTGTACTTTCAGGGTTAAAATGGAAGACCTGTTTAGTTTATTCAGACGACGCCATAGTGTTTTCCCCAAACATTTGACGAGCATCTCAAAAGTCTAGAAGTTGTTTTACGAGTCGTACGCTCCGCGGGCCTCACATTGTAACCAGAGAAATGTCATTTTTGTTTTGAAGAACTGCTGTTTCTTGGTCATGTCGTCAGCTGCACTGGCTTTCGGCCTGATCCCCAAAAACTTGCGGATGTGGCAGAGTTCCGAGTACCGTTCGATAAGCGACTTCAATGAGCAAGCGCCAATAATGCTTCACACTGACGCAAGCAACACATGTAGGCCTCGTAGCTGTGCTTGTGCAGTGGCAAGAAGACACGGAACGAGTGATCGCCTGTATACGCAAGCAGGGCGCTAATACGCGCTGAGGCCAATTATTCAACAACTGAGAAAGAATGCCTCACTGTGGTCTGGGCAGTTTTGAAATTTCACCCGACTTTGTATGGCCGTCTTTCAAAGTTATTAGGGACCATCATTCACTCCGTCGGTTGACTAATTCAAGAGATCTAACCAGTCGAATAGCGCGGTGGAGTCTGAAGTTACAAGAGTTCGATATGAAAGTCATACACAAGTCTGGGAAGCGACATATGGACGCCGACTGCCTGTCTCGAGCACCAGTACAGTCAGCATCTCTTTCTGCCGATGCTGGTATGGCCTTCCTTGGTGTTCTCGACACGTTCATGATTGCCCAACAACGACAAAGCGACCATGAATCGCTTTATTTATTAATTACGTGGACGGACGTTCTTCGAGGGCGCGCAGAGTCTTTGCAAGGGCATTATCGTCGTTGTGCTTACGCAATGGCGTCCCCTACAAAAGACACTTTTCATTGATTGGAACTCCCTATTTGCTCGTTATTCTTCATCATTTCATACTAAAGTGCTTCAAGCATGTCGCAACAAGTCGACGTCTGGCCATTTAAGCTACAAACGCACATTTGCAAGAGTCCAGCAGGGATACTACTGGCCACGACTCCCAACAGCCGTCAAGCACCACATGAACACTTGCCTCAATTGCCAGCGACGCGTCACCTCCAAAGAAACCCACCGGTCAGCGGCAACCAGTTCAGGTTCCACGTACACCGTTCGACCAGATAGGTATGGATATTTTGGGACTCTTTCTACTTCTACAACAGCGAATCGCTGAATTATAGACGCAACAGACTACCTAACCAGATATGCCAAAACAAAGGCTATCCAAAAGAGCACCGCAGCAGGAGTAGCGAGAGTTTTCATAGAAAATATTCTGCTACGCCATGGTGCCCCGACTATCGTGATAACAGACCACGGAACAGCATTTACGGCAGCTCTGTTAGACCATGTCCTCATGCTAAGTAGAACGACTCGTTGTAAGACCACTGCGTACCACCAGCAAACAAATGAACTCACAGAGCGCCTCAGCAAGACAATTGGGGACGTGCTGTCAATGTACGTTGATGTCCAACATAAGAATTAGGACGAAATTTTACCCTATATCACGTTTACATACGATATGGCTAAACAAAAAACGACTCGCATGACTCCAACTTGGTTCACGGACGGGAGGTACGGACAATGCTGGATGTCATGTTGCCACATTAATGGGATATAATAAAGAATTGAGACAGTCAGAACTGTTATTTCAGACGAGGTAAGAGTCTAGGCCTAGCCAGCGAAAGCAGCGACAATGTCCGGGCGAGCGTCTCGTGCTTAGCACTGACGATGTGTTTTCCAAGCTATGCATGACGCACTACTTCTTCATTACATATTTCCTCCTCGCTGAAGACGGAGCCAAGTAGGCGTTCTAAGTTGTCTGAAGGACAAGTGGTTCGTGATACGGTTTGAGACGATCTACGTGTACGATTTCACGGCCTCGGCGACGCAGGTCCGGAGTGGGCGTGAGGGTTTCGATGAGGTAGTTGACTGCGGAAGTTCGCTTTATGACGCGATAAGGCCCGTGGTACCTGCTGATGAACTTTGTACAGGTACCAGGAGCAGCAGTGGGAGCCACCCACAGCCAAACAAAAGAGTTGGGTGAAAACTGGTAGTGGGACCGTCCATCGTCGTGACGAAATTTCGGTTGTAAGGGTGCGAGTTAATTACCGACATTCTTCCGCATACCGAGTGGCTTCGGAAACTGCTGTGCTTTAGGATGAGTCGGGTTAGTAGCGGAGAATGGTGTCAATTGGAGATGATGGCTCTCGGCCATAGAGTAAAAAGAAGAGAGAAAAGCCGGTCGTTGCTTGAGATGCCTTGTTTTAGGCGTACGTTACGTAGGGAAGGATAAGATCCCGGTTGGTGTGGTCAGAGGCGACATACATAGAAAGCATGTCGCCAAAAGTGTGGTTGAAACGTTCGGTCAAGCCGTTCGTTTGTGGACGATATGTGGCAGTACAGCGGTGAACCACATGGCATTCAGAAAGAAGTTCTTGAATTACATCCGCGAGAAAGACATGGCCTCGGTCGCTCAAAAGTTCACGTGGAGCGCCGTGACGCAGAACAAAACGTTGGAGCCGGAAAGACATAACGTCACGTGCTCTCGCGGCTGGTAGAGCGGCCGTTTCTGCATATCTCGTGAGATGGTAGATCGCTACAATAATCCAGCGATTCCCAGCTGATGTATATGGCAGAGGACCATAAAGGTCTATCCAACCCAGTCGAATGGTCGCACTGGGCACGGTAATGGCTGCATTGGTGCAGTAGGACGGCTAGGATTGTGCTTGCGGCGTTGGTACTCTGTGCAAGATCGAATGTGCTTTTGAACGAATGTGTACATGCCGCGCCAATAAAACCGAAAACGTAGCCTGGCGTAGGTTTTAAACGAACCGGCGTGTGCACACTGTGGATTGGCATGAAAATCAGCACATATGCTGGCACAGAAATGCCTGGGTATGACGAGTAGCTATTTGTAGCCGTCAGGTTGGTAGTTGTGGCGATAAAGTATTTCATCACGGACGACGAAGTGGGATTCTTGTCAGTGTAGCGTTCGAGATGGCGGATGGGCGAGTGTTTCAGATAGGTAATTCATCAGAGGCGCAATCCATGAATCTTTGCGCTGCTATGCAGCCATGTCAATGGGTCCTGATAGCGGAAGTATGTTGTCTTGGATTGAGACACTCACAATATCAGTAGAAACGGGCGAACGCGTAAGAGCATCGGCATCGGTATTCTTTTGGCCTGAGCGATAAATGACACGTATGTCGTACTCTCGTAGCCGTAAAGCCCATCGTGCCAAGCATCAGGAGGGATTCCTTGAGGGAGGATAACCAGCAGAGCGCATGGTGATCGGTAACGACGTCGAAAGGGTGGCCGTACAGATAAGACCGAAATATCGTAGTGGCCTAGATGATCGCAAGGCATTCTTTCTCAGTTACCGAATAATTTGCTTCTGTTCTTGTGAGAGTGTGGCTCACGTACGCAACAACATATTCTTGGTAACCAGGCTTTCTTTGGGCGAGTGCAGTGGGCTTGGCTTGCGGGGGGGGGGGGGGGCTTAGTTCAGGGCTCCGCTTGCAGCAGCTGCTCTGCGGGCCTGGTTGATCAGATTCAACTGATCTTCCAGGTTCTCGCTAGACCGACACCACAAGCATCCGTGTGGATTTCTGTGGGAGCACTTGAATCGAAATGTCGCAGTATGGGTGGTGTTGTTAGCAGTTCACGGAACTTCGCAAAGGCACTGTCACAGGCTGGAGACCACGCAGATAGATTGCGGTCTCCCTGAAGTAGGTCTGTCAGAGGTGCCATGATCGAGGCGAAATCCCGGACGAAGCGGCGGAAGTATGAGCAAAGCCCAATGAAACTACGCAGCTTCTTGAGAGACGCGGGCCTCGGGAACTCGCTAAGAGCACGTAGCTTAGCGGTGTCAGGGAGAACGCCATCCTTCGACACGACGTGTCCGAGAATGGTCAGCTTGCGTGCTCCAAAGTGACACTTCTTTAAGTTTAGTTGGAGGCCTGCTGCAGAGAGGCAGCGTAGAACCTGTTCCAAGCGAAGAAAGTGCGTGGGAAAATTGGGCGAGAACACCACCACATCATCTAAGGTAGCCCAAACGTGTGTTCCATTTGAGGCCTCGTAGGATGATGATGATGATGATGATGAAAACGTATTTATTTATTTATTTACAACAAACTTTCTGCGGAGAAGCTATGCTTGGCTTGCGGGGGGGGGGGGGGCTTAGTTCAGGGCTCCGCTTGCAGCAGCTGCTCTGCGGGCCTGGTTGATCAGATTCAACTGATCTTCCAGGTTCTCGCTAGCACGCAGCTCCTCCCATCGCTCCGTTGTAGGATTTTGTACTGGTTGTAAGGCCGCAATGGCCTGCACTCCCACGTGACGTGGTACAGAGTGGCTTTAGCTGAACACCATGGGCAGGGAGGAGTATGCCGAGGGGTGCATTTTACTCAGGATGTGCAAATTTGAAAACGTGCCGGTTTGAACTTGCCTCCAGCTGACCGATCCCTCTTTAATTAGTGTTCGGTGAGGTAGCGAATAAGCTTTCCTAAGTCCTCTGTAATGGTTTAGGATGGCCGAATAGTCGCAAGTGACCGGAACTAGTTCCTCAGGGGCGGAGTTGGAAGGTGCTCGGCTCGCATACCCTCGAGCTACCCTATCCGCTGCCTGATTCCCCTCCAGTCCCATGGGGCCCGGAGTCCATATATTCTGATGCCGAATTTTGAGTGGATGTGTAATTGAATGCTCGCCAGTGTCTGTAACGCTCAGGATGACGTTGAGAGCGGGTTGGCTGATGCGCCCCTGTAGGTAGTTGCGGCAAGCTGCTTGAGAGTCCGTGAGAACTATCAGCGACCTTCGTTGTCTGTAGCCGTGGGCGACAGCGAGCGCGATGGCTGTTTCTTCACCATCGGGGATGTTGTGGCACCGCATGGAAGCGCTGGTACGTTCTGTGAGTGTGTGGTCCACGACTGTGGCTACAGCCTTATTGTTTGCATGGTCGTAGTTGGCAGTGTCAACATAGTACGTGGTGTTCTTGTGTGCAAAAGTTCGCTGGAGGGCTTCCACTCTGGCTTACCGCTGGCCCGGATGCGATTCATATGCGGGGGATGGGAGCGACCTTATAAGTGGCACGAGGTTGGTCCGGAATGGGCTTGCGACGAGCTGCGTCGTGAAACTGGCTTATGTAGCCAAGGTGTAGGAGCAGGTCACGGCCTGCAGGTGTTTGCGTGAGCCGTTGCAGTTCTGTGGCGAGTTGCGCTTCACAAAGTTCTTCAAGGTGTTGTGTAGGCCCGATGCGAGGAGCTTGCTAGAAGGAGTACCCGGTGGTAGCTTGAGTGCTACTTTGTAGGCCTTGTGGAGCGTTGCGTCTACTTGGCCCTGTTCGCTTTTGGTGAGGCGTTGGTAGGGCAAACTGTATGTTACCCTACTGACCACGAGGCTACGTATGAGTTTCAGGGTGTCCTCCTCGCGCATGCCATGGCAACGAGTGGCTACCCGAGATTTCATTCGGGCCATTTGCAGTGTAGTAGTGTGGAGAAGGGAAAGAGTGTGATTCACATGGCGGTTCGACTGTACCCACATGCCTAATATTCGAATGGTGGATTTCTCTGGGATTTGTTTGCCAGCAAGGACGACCTGGAGGCGGGAGCCTTGGTTGTTCTGCGCCGATGGTGGGAGCTTGCATCGATAAATTCGTAGAAGGTCAGATTTTTCTGTTGCACAGGCCAGGCCTCGTGCCTACGCGTATTGTTCGACGCATGTGGCTGCCTGCTGCAGGTTATATTCTTTTTCTCCAAGGGACCCCTGCGTGGCCCAGACGGTTGACATCGTCCGCATACATTGCGTGATGGATGCCATCGATGCGGTGGAGTTCATGTGCCAGGCCAACCATAGCTACATTAAAGAGTAGCGGGGAAATCACTGAGCCCTGCGGGGTGCCTTTGTTCGGAACCTTGATAACATATGTGATCGGATGGAGCCGAGACCGACTGTGGCAGTGCAGTCCGACAAGAAGGCGTGAACATAACTGTAGACGCGCTGCCCACAATGAAGAGCCTCGAGGCCCTCAAATATGGCCTGGTGGCTAACGTTATCAAATGCGCCCTTGATGTCTAAAATCAAGATAATGTTTTCTCCTTGCGGGGGGGGGGGGCGTTATCAATGGCTTCTTTTATTTGTAGCAGTACATCCTGCGTTGAAAGATGTGCCTGGAACCCGTAAATTGAGTGCGGGAAAAGGTCATTGTCCTCGAGGTAATCTTGCACGCGATTAGTGATGACGCTCTCGAAAAGTTTACCAAGGCAGGAAGTGAGGGATATTGGTCGGAGGTTTTCGATCTGAAGTTGCCCGGCTTCGGTATCATTATGACCTCTGCGTGCTTTCATTCAGGAGGAAGCGTGCCACGTTGCCAAGGATCATTGAAAAACGCCGTGATTTCTTGTACGGCGCTGTCGCTGAGGTTCCTGATAAGGGAGTGCGTGATTGCGTCTGCCCCAGCAGCTGTGTTGTGATTGCTGCTGCGAATGGCTGCGTAAACTTCGTCCACCGTTATTGGTCAGTCGAGAGTGTCATTGGCATGCCCACAATACTCAGCCTGAGATGCGGGTGGGTAGAAATCGCCAAAGCATTTTCGGCGGACTTGATCCAGCAGCTCATCGTCTGTACCCTCAAAGGAGTGTATGAGGCGCATGACTGACTTCTCGGTCTCATTTTTTGTTGGAGTGGGGTCCATCAAAGCGCGCAAACTGTGCCACGTGCGGGCCGTGCCCAATGAGCCTCGAAGAGAGTCACTAAACTGGGCCCAATTGAGTCACGCTAGTTCTGTAGCGTACTGCTCTGCCTGAGTGGTGAGTGCGGCGATCCTTAGCTTGAGGCATCGGTTATGTTTTTGCGTCCTCCATCTGCGGATGAGGCTTCTTTGGGCTTACCACAGATGTAGCAGATGGCCGTCCACTTCCGGCAGTGCAGGTGTTCTGTTAGTGGTGGTGGTCCGGCGCTCTCAAATTTCTTTAGGTTTGGTGCACCAGTCGGTGAGGCTTGTGAGGCTGTCGAGTGAATGTTCGCTCTCACGGTGAAAGGCGTCCCAGTTTGTGATGCGTGCTTCTCCAATAGACCGACGCGCTGCGCTCTTTGTAACTTTTGTGCGGAGAATGAAGTGGTCGCTGCCCAAGGATTCCTGCAGGTTGTCCCAGTTATAGTTTGCACGGCCACGGGCGAAGGTGAGATCGGGGCAAGTGTCCCTGCACACACTGTTGCCGATCCGGGTAGAGAACGCGGGATCCGTAAGCAGTTCAAACTGAAATTTTTCAGTGGCAGCCGCAAGCTGTTTGCCTTTGACATCCGAACGGTTGTAACCCCAGCGTTCGTCGAGAGCGTTGAAGGCGCCGAGCAGTAAGAGTTCTTTTCCCTGGGCCAATCTGCAGGCACCGTGGACGAGGGCATGGAAATTAGTGGTTTTTTGCTTTGGGGTGCGATATACGTTGACAATGATGATACTTCGCTTTTCTCCTTTCTTTTTTTGCCTGAGAACTAACTCCACAATCACATGTTCTATGTTGGTGTTTGTGATGTTGTCTAAGCTAACTGCGGTCAGCGCTTGTCAATCAGGATGGCCGCTTTGCCCTTTGTTTGACTAGTATAGGACTCATAACCTGAAAATATGGGTGGCATTCCGGACTCCTGAAGCGCTATGACATCTGGCCGAGCAAGGTGTGTGTTAATGTACTGTTGGAAGAGGCTCCGCTTTCTGCGGAAGCCGTGGCAGTTCCATTGCCAGACTTCTAAATGTTCGCCAATGAGTGGGGCTGTGCTGCCCATGGTTGATTCGTTGAGTGGAAAGGCGTGCCTTGATCTGTCGTGGCGTGCGAGCTACGAGTGGCCCTCTTCTTGAGTATGTTTTCGCCTGTTTCAGCAATTTATGCCTCGAAGCGTGTCTCGAGAGAGTCGAGGCGTTCTCCGAACTGCGTGAATATTGCACTGAATTGTTTTGATAGCTGCTGCGCGAGCGTTGAGAGCATTTCGCGTAACTCTTCGCGTGTGACTGTGGGGCCCGACGCAGCAGGGATTGATAGCGCTGTTTTAGGGATTTTCTGTCTTTTGGTGGAGGTTGGGGTTTTTTTCGGGGGAGTCGGGCGGCTATACAAGACGCTCCATTAGAGCATGAACTTGAGAACTGTCTTTGGATTGACGTGCCCTGACGGCCGCCAGCTCCTGTTTGAGTTTTATGTTTTACGCGAGAAGGTGTTCGCATGCGGTGGACAAGGGTATTGAGTGGAGTGATGGGAGGATCTACATTTGCTGACCAGCTCACCTTATTGTCGGCACCGGCTGATGAAGTGGGATTGGGCTTTTCATTATGTTTGCTGGAGGCGTGCTGGGACTGTTGACGGGCGCGTTGCTGCCGCTGCTGCTGTCCCTTGGTCATCTGGTTTTTCGGATGCTGTCGCTGCCGCTGTTGGCCAGGTTCCACAGAACGGATGGGCGGGAAGGACTGTGACCTCGAGCATGAGTGGGAGTGGCTCCATGAGGTCTCGTTTTCCTTGCTGAACCACCTGCGTTTGGGAGTGGGTGGGTTACGATGGGGGTTGCGGCCCTGGCTGGTGCTGCTGGTTGAGGAGGTGGCCGTGGGCGTGGGGCCTTCAGTCCCTGAGGGCACTCTTTGGCGCCCTTTAAGTGGGCATCTCCACACAAGTCACATTTGGGAGCACAGGGGTGACCATAAACGGGGTCGAGGATACCACACTGCCGACACACGGGAGTGTTTGGCATGGGGCATACGTCTGAGCGGTGCCCCGGTTGTAAGCAGACTTGGCAGGCTTGTCGCGTCGGCTTGTACGGCTGGCAGGCCACCACCCCACCGTAATACAGTACATATCGGGGCAGAAGGCGGCCTTCAAAAGTGATCACTGCAGATTTGGTAGCACCAATCATTCGTGCACTGTGCACTGTCGCTCCCTGCGTGCGCACGCGGAGGTTGGTGGTGAGTTCTTCCGGAGTTGTGCCAGGGTCTATCCCATGAATAACTCCCCGCAAGGTGCCCTCAGGGGCCGCCACATAGGTATTGAATTCGTGGGTCTTCCTCTCAAGCGTGAGGGTGGTGATCCGACGATGAATTCCGGCCGTCTCAACATGTGGTGTGCTGGCAATAATGATGTTCGAACCGGGGTGAGCACGTATAATGAAATGATCACCAGTACAATGTTGTCGAGAATCGCCCGCCACTCTACGGCTCGGGAGATTTTATGCGTAATGAAGTTCCGAATAGCCAGGCCCTTTTTCGGGCGCATGATGATCTTTATGTCCGTGCGTGGAAGCGGCGGCGGCTTCCGTCGTAGCTGGCGCGGCTTCGTTATCGGTGGTGGTGTTCGCGCCGGTGCGACGCCGGCCGCGTCTGCCTGCGCAGCAGGAGCGCTCGCAGCCGCAGCTGCCCCGGCGTTGACGTGGCTGGGTGGAGTGCTTGCAGGACCGGCCGGCTGCATCAATTCCGCTCGAGCTTTGTCGAATTTTTTTCTGGCGTTGACGCTGGCGACGGGAAATCACCAGTTTCCAGTTGGCGTCGGTGTCGCTCGCCGGTCCCAGCGATGCAGACGATGTAGGATTGTGCACGGCAACTTCATCTTCGCTTGCCGAAGTGAGCTCGTCGAGGTGGAAAGATTCCGTGTTAACATGGGTGTCGTTGGGGCTGAATGCAGGTTGAACGCATCCGGTAGTAGTCACATCAGCAGTTGGCGTAGTGCTAGCGGTCATATTGTTGTGGAAGCGGTCCCGCCGTTAGGCCAAGTCACCCGTACTCGCACAGGCGAGCTGGGTCGACGCTTAGTCCCAGTGGCCCAGCGCTCACATGGGTTCTTTTGAAGGCCATAGAGAAAAATGAAGATGCTCTACAGCCTCGGGAAGGGTGTTCGGTTCCCAAGACAGTTGAAACTTGATGATCCGACACAGTGCTGGCGACGATATCGGAGTAATTCGGTCAACGAGAGCACACGTTCGGCGGAGCGTATGCGACACGCGTCCGCTCGCTCCGGCGTCCAAATGCCGAACCTCGCCTCGTAGGATAGTGAACATCATGCGATCAACTGTTACCGGCGCATTGCATAGGCCGAATGGCATGAAGTTAAATTCGTATAAGCCGTCTGGTGTAACAAAGGCAGATTTTGGTTTATCATCCGGATTCATGGGCACTTGCCATTACCCAGAGCGTAGATCAAGGGAGGAAAAGAAATCTGCGCCTTGTAAAGAGTCGAGGGGCGTCATCGATCCTAGGCAGAGGATAAACATCCTTTCGTGTTATTTTGTTTAGGCGATGACAATTTACGCAAAAGTGTATTGTACCATCCCTCTTTTTAACTAAAACAACCGGTGACGCCCAAGGACTGTTTGATAGTTGAACGACGCCGCGCTTTAGCATATCACCTACTCGTTCATCGATGAAACGGTGTTCAGTCGGTGAAACACGGTACGGTCGCTGCCGTAGTGGTGGGGGATTACCTCTGTCGATCTGGTGGCATACAGTAGATGTTAGACCTAAGGTAGTGCTGTTACTGTCAAAAGATGGCCGAAACTTGTCAAGAAAGTTCAAAAGCTCACACCTGTGTTGTGGGTTTAGGCCTTCGTCGATGACACTGTTGAAAATGTCGGCAGTTGAAGGGCCATTCCCGGAATTACAGTAGAGGGCGCTGACTTCCAATGATTCATCAGGAACGTCAAGTGTAGCGACGATTTCGAATGATTCGATTGAGCCGATACATTCGCCCCGAAGCAGCGTAATCGTGAATGGGAACGGATTCCCCACAGGCACATCAGTCCCACCACCTTGAAGAGTAACGAGAGCGGTTGGGAGCGGTGATAGGTGGCGATGAACGAAAGCAGCGGAAGGTGTGAAGAATGCGGTAGCGTCTACGATGGCGGAACACGACACAGGTGTGAAAACAGTAGCGCGCGGAGGGATCAGGGTGTCGTCAATAATGACCAACTTCGCGTAGAAAGGGTGATCGTCCGCAGGTAGGGCATCACCAAGGGGACAAAAACTACTTCGGCACGAGCGCAATCAATGACGTCTTGGTGATGGGAGAGAAAATCCCAGCCTAAAATGACGTCGTGAGAACAGTGCGGGAGTACTACGAACTGTACTGTAGGGCACTCCATGAATTACAAGTCTGGCGGTACACGCGCCCACAGGCTGCAGAGGATGTGCAGTGGCAGTACGAAGACACGAACCCAAGTTGTAACTTTACGAATTGAACGGAAAACTTTTTCGGCAATTACAGAAATGGCGGCACCAGTATCAATAAGGGCAAGGACAGGTACACCTTCAAGAACGGCATTAATTACATTCGGTGGCGAACGAAGAGGGCTTGTGCTTTGCGACGAGGACGCAGTTGTTGCCTTGGGAACTGCGTCATTTAGTTTTCCGCGTCGATTGTTGGGGGGCGTCGGCGCATCGGGGAGGGCGATAGACGCCGTTGAGAAGGAGATTGGCGATCAGAAGGTGGCCGTTGGCTTGGACAAAGAGGGTGCAATTCGGGGTCTGAAGCGTAGGGAAACGTGTGGTCGTACTGATGCAAACGTGGATGGAGTGGGTGGCGGCGGCACAGACGTGCGACGTGTCCGGGTAGACCACACGAAAAGTAGGTTGGTCGGTTGTCGGCAGTGCGCCATAGATTAGGGACTCGGTGGACTGGAGGTCGTGGCGGCTGGGTGGCATAAACACGAGCAGGCGGTGGAGGCGGCGCACGGAACGTTTGTGGTCGTGGTCGTGCTGCTGCTTCGGCATACGTCAATGGTGCATTAACTGGTGGCACCAGCTGCAGAGGAAGGACCTCAGACACTTGGTTTTGTATAGTAGTTCGTAGTGTAGGGCTAAGCGGCGCACTGCGCTCCGGCAGGCCGGAGAGGAGTGACAGTTAGCGGGCAACTTTTTCGCGCCCAAAATATATGATCTGCGAGAGGAGGACGGGATCTTGCGAGGGAGTTAAGCCGGATATCGATTCCTGATGTGGGACAGTACGGCGGGCGACGAGACGTTGCCGGCGGAGCTCATCATAGCTTTAGCAGAGCTCTGTAACTTCAGCGACAGTAGCAGGACTTTTTGAAATGGGCATTTTGAATGCGTCCTCTCCAATACCCTTAAAAGTATGCTTGATGTGGTCCACCTCTGTCATTTTCGCATCTACACGTTTACACAAGTCAATGACATCTTCTATGTAACTGGTGAAATTCTCACCAGGCAGTTAAGATCTTGACTGAAGGCGCTGCTCCGCACAAAGTTTTCAGACAGCAGGACGACCGAAGACTTCGCTGAAGTTTGTCTTGAATGCTGTCCAGGTTGGAACGACGGCTTCATGGTTCCGAAGCCACAAGTCGGCAATGCCACTGAGGTAAATGCCGACGGTGGCCACTCTCGTGGCTTCGTCCCATTTGTTTAAGACACTCACGAGTTGGTAGGTAGCCAGCCAGTCGTCGACGTCATGGTCGTCAGTGCTGTTGAATATGCGGGGGTCACGCTGACGGACCGCGCCGGAGCACACGATGGCCTGAGGAGCCATAGGCGGAGGGTTTGTGGCAGATGCAGTGGTCATAGCGGCAGGTCGAGTCCGGCTTCGTAACTCCAGAATTGCGAGGAGAGCCAGCACCTCCACTGAAGATAATAAAGAATTGAGACAGTAAGAACTGTTATTTCAGACGAAGTAGGAGCGTAGGCCTTGCCAGCGAAAGCAGCACCAATGTCCGGGGCGTGCGTCTCGTGCTTAGCACTGATGGTGTGTTTTCCGAGCTATGCATGACCCACTACTTCTTCATCACAGGCACGCCACCAACACAGGTGCTGACATGTTCATTAAACGCATGGAAGAAGCTAGGCAGCTTGCCCGCTTACGGATCCGCCAGCGACAAGACTACGACGCAGGCCGCTACAACGCTCGCCATAAAGCAGTAAACTACAAGGCCAGTGGCACAGTGTGGGTTCGCACACCCGTACAAAAACGTGGGCTGTCCGATGGGCTGCTAAGGGGACATTTCGGGTCATACCTAGTATCGCGCCAGCAAAGTGACGTCACCTATGATGTCGTCCCCGACAGTCCCCACTGCTCGAGGCGTCGCTAGCACCAGCCTGAACTTGTGCATGTAGTGCGTATGAAGCCGTATGTGAGTGACTTACTGCACGGTAAAAAAACACGGTGGGTCTGAATCAGCATCGGGGCGATGCTCCTATAAGGAGAGGCAAGTGACACATGTGTATATGAAAAACAACGACGATAGGAATGTTTTGTAGAATCCAGCTGGTGAGACAAGAGGTTTTTCGAGACGACAACGAAGTAGGCGTCTTGCTGTGCAGCTGATCCTGAACACGCTCTTTTCGCTGCCGTAAGCTGCTGTCATCCTTCGTTCGCGACACACATATGACTGCAACACTATATATATATATATATATATATATATATATATATATATATATATATATATATATATATATATATATATATTGTCCCAAGAGGAAACGATAGGAAGGAACTCGAAGTGGAGGACTGTTTACTCAGCCACAGCTGCCATTCACTCTTTCGCTCTCGTCTTCTGCGCCCAACACAGCGTGGCATTACCCTCTCCCCAAAGAAAAAAAAAGAAGAAGAAGCATCGCATGAATGCCACGGCTCCGAAAAACAACGAAAGGTAGTCAGAAATGTCTGTGTCCTTTGAAAAGAAAAAGGACGAGATGAAAATAAAGAAGCAAGAAAGTAATGCACAATTGTCTTGAAGGCTATTGCCACATCACAAATTTCTTGACTTGCAGTCAACGCGAATAGTACGGCTTTATCCTGGAAACGTGAACCACATCCGAGGAGCGTGGTCTGCGAGAACGGTGTGACATGTCGGCTTGGATAACTTCGTAGTTCACTTCACCGAGGCGATGAAGAACTCGGTAGGGTCCGAAGTACCGACATAACAATTTTTCCGAGCGTCCCCGTTGACGTATAGGAGTCCAAACCAGACGAGGTCACCGGGTTCGTAAATTACTGCTCTGCGGTGGGTGTTGTACCGGCGAGAATCTTGATCTTGCCGCGATAAAATGCAAAAGCGCGCCAGCTGTCGGGCGTCTTCGGCACGCTGAACAAATACATCTGCGTCCGGGGTAATCGTGTCCGGCAGAGTTGGTTGCAGCATGGTGTCAAGCATTGTGGTTACGTCGCGGCCGTAACCAGACGAAAAGGAGCAAAGCCGGTGGTTTCCTGCAAAGCCGTATTGTAGGCAAATGTTATATACGGGAGGATTTCATCCCAATTCTTCTGATCCTTGGCGACATACATCGAAAGCATATCTGCAATCGTTTTGTTAAGGCGTTCGGTTAACCCGTTAGTCTGCGGGTGGTACGCAGTTGCTCTTCGGTGCGTCGTGTCGCTCAGCAACAGGATCTGTCGCAGCAACTGTGCCGTAAAAGCAGTACCACGATCTGTGATGACGACAGCGGGAGCACCGTGGCGGAGAACGATGTTCTTGATGAAAAAGTCAGCCACCTCGGAAGCTGTTGCTCGCTGGGCGGCTTGTGTTTCGCCGTATCTGGTCAAGTAGTCGGTGGCAACCACAATCCAGCGGTTACCAGCCGTAGACTTCGGAAATGGGCCGAGTAGATCCATCCCGACCTTTTCAAAAGGTGCATGAGGGGGTCACAAAGGCCAAAGAAGACCGGCTGGTTTCGTCGTTGGAGTTTTGCGGCGCTGACAGGCTGTGCATGTCTTGACGTACTGCCGGACGGTTTTCGTAAGTTTCCGCCAGTGGTATTTGTCTTTGATCCGCGCCAGAGTACGCGCGAAGCCAAGATGCCCTGACGATGGCTCGTCGTGACAAGCACGCAAAATATTATCCCGGAGAGCAGCAGGAACGACGAGGAGGTAAACAGTTTTCGTTGAATGAAAGTTACGCTTGTAGAGGTTGCCTTGGCGTAGACAGAAAGATGACAAATCACGCACGAACTGACGTGGGGGTTGCGGGCGACGTCCTTCAAGGTATTCGATTTGTGGTTGTAATTCTAAGTCTTCGCGTTGCTGCTCAGCTACGTTTAATGATACGAGAACAGCAAGGCTGCTGAAGTCTTCATCATTGTCTTCTTCAGTGACCTCGACGGGTGCGCGGGAAAAACAGTCAGCGTCGGTGTGTTTCTGACCAGACTTATAAACCATCGTTATATCGAATTCTTGTAACCGAAGGCTCCATCTTGCGAGATGGCCCGAAGGATCTTTCAGATTCGCTAGCCAGCAGAGAGAGTGGTGGTCACTGACGATTCGGAAGGGGCGTCCGTACAAGTAGGGCCTGAATTTCGTTTATGGCCCATACAACCGCCAGATATTCTTTTTCAGTCGTCGAGTAGTTCTTTTCCGCAGATGACAACGTGCGGCTAGCGTAGGCGATGATGCGCTCCATGCCATCTTGATATTGCACGAGAATAGCTCCGAGGCCAAGATTGCTCGCGTCAGTGCGGACTTCTGTGTCTGCTTCGGTGTCGAAGTGACCTAGGATCGGTGGCGTTTGTAGGCGTTTTTGAAGGTCGCGGAAAGCGCCGGATTGTTTGGGGCCCCAGACGAAGGCGACGTCATCCTTGACGAGTTGTTGTAGAGGGTCGGCGATTTTTGAAATGTTCGGTACGACGCGGAGGTAATAAGCACAAAGTCCCAGAAAGCGGCGTACATCATGCTTTGCTTTCGGTATCGGGAACAAAGCAACTGCCATAGCCTTGTCAGGATCGGGGCGAACACCACTGCTGCTGACAATGTGGTCAAGACATTTCAGTTCCTCATATCCAAAACAACACTTTTCCGGTTTCAGAGAGAGAGGCCGGCAGTGCGAATAGCCAGAAGAACCGCCTCAAGCCACTCAATGTGCTGTTCAAATGTTGTAGAAAAAACGACTACGTCGTCTAAATACACCAAACAAGAAGTACCACTTCAAGCCACATAAAACTGTGTCCATCATTCGTTGGAACGTAGCTGGAGCGGAGCACAGGCCAAAAGGGAGTACTTTAAATTCATAGAGACCGTCCGGTGTAACAAACGCTGTTTTTTTCTCGGTCCCGTTCATCTACTTCAATCTGCCAATATCCGCAACGGAGATCCATGGAAGAGAAGTAACGGACGTGTCGCAGGCGATCCAAGGAGTCATCAATACGAGGAAGGGGATATACGTCCTTTTTTCGTTATCTTGTTCAGTTTGCGGTAGTCGACGCAGAATCGTAATGAACCATCTTTCTTTTTAACCAGAACAACTGGTGACGCCCAAGGACTAGTCGATGGTTGAATTATGGCGTCGTCGAGCATTTGTTTTACTTGATGACGTATAGCATCTTGCTCCTTCTGCGACACGCGGTAAGCATGTTGGCGCACGGGTTGCACGTTGGGTTCAGTGATAATTCTGTGCTTGATTAAAAGAGTCTGCCGGCCGGACTTTCGAAGTAGTGGCAAAACAGTCACTAAAGGATGAGAGGAGGCTGAGGAGCCTTGCCCTCTTAGGTTCTTCCAACTGGCGATTGACGTTGAGGCGACTAGTCACGTCAGTATCGCAGCTGTTCTCAGTCGAGATCGTCGTAATCAAAGGGAAGGCGTCCAAATCATCCAATGCCTCTAAGTAAGCTATGGTTGTGCGTTTCGCAAAATGCCTGTGTTCTCCAATGAAGTTCGTAACTAAAACCATAGTCTGGCCATTTCGCAGTTGAATGAGGCTTCGAGCAATTGCCACTTCCCTATCAAGCAATAACGTCAGGTTACTTTCGGCGATGCCCGTAATCGACTGCTCCCGTGGACACTCAACAAGCACGAAGATACTTCTGCGAGGTGGCAACGTGACGCAATCATCGACTACGCGTAAGGCCACGCCACGGTGTTCGTTCTCGATGTCGGAATCTGGAGAAACACAGTTAACAAAACTGACGAACAAATCACGCAGATTAATTATCGCTCCATACTCTTGCAGAAAATCCATGCCCAAAATGACCGGCCGAGAACAATTGGGCAGTACAAGGAATGATGCTACAAAAGCCGACGCACAAATCTCAAGCCTGGCGGTGCACCTTCCTATTGGGGATACGAGGTGTCCTCCAGCGGTGATTAGTTGAGGGCCGTCCCACGTTGTCAGCACCTTGTGTAGACGGGTGGCCAATGAAGCACTCATCACCGAGTAATCAGCTCCCGTGTCGACAAGCGCAGTCACCGGATAACAGTCGACACAAACAGTAATGGCAGCGGACGTTCTGTTGGCGGTTTCACAAACAGGCTTTAACGGCACGTCGTAAGGCAGCGGCGGAGGGTATTTGTCGGTTCGCGTGACAGCGGCCTCACCTCCGGAGGTCGCCGTTTTCAGTTTCCCCGGCGTGGGCTTGCGCCACTGACACTAGGGGACCCAAAGGCGGGTCGGGCGCGGTGCGTTGATGTGGACGGACGGGGTGATGTTGACCGTGACTGTCGTCGTGGCGGGACAGGGGCGTGATGACTACCCTCCATGTAATCCGCAATTTCCTGAGGGCGCTCACCATAGCGTGGACAACGAGCATCTGGGTGGAATCCGCGTAGGCCTATTCGTCGGTAGCAACAGTCGCGGTACATGTGTCCAACTTCGCCCCAATGGTAGCACAAAGGACGATTGTCGGGTGCACGCCAGACGGTGGACTTCAGCGGCCAGGACGAAAATCGGTCTGAGAAGGCAGGCGACGGGCTGGACTTTGAAAACGTCTGGGGGTCCCGGTAGGTGCCTGAACAAATTGTGCCGTCGGTGGCGTAGAGACGCATAGGGCATCCGCGTAGGAAAGCGTGGGAGGTTCGACTTGCGATGGTGGTGCAGAGTGAACGAACTGCCTGATTTCGTTCCGAACGACGTCCGTAAGAGCAGCGCTACTGGGAGGGGACGCTGCATAAAATTTCCGAAGTTCTTCTCGTACAACTTGCCGTACGAGTTCTGTGAGGCCCTCCCTGTTCTCACCTCCTGGTATAAGCGAGCACGCAGCGGACATGGCCGTCTGACGCTCATACTGCGACACCCGCTGCCGAAGCATGCACTCCATAATTGTGGCCTCACGTATGAACTCGGACACGGTCGTAGGAGGGTTGCGCACAAGGCCCGCAAAAGTTGCTCCTTTACGCCTCGCATTAGCAGGCGCACTTTCTTGTCTTCTGGCATCTGGGGGTCAGCCCCGCCGAAACAATCGCGACATTTCTTCGACAAACATGGCGACGCTCTCGTTCGGCATTTGAAATCGCGAGAGAGTGCCTGCTCCGCTCTCTCTTTCTGTTCGGGGTTACTGAACGCCTCGCGAAGCTGCCGATGGAACTCCTGCCAACTTGTGAATGAAGTTTCGTGGTTCTTATACCACACTCTTGCCGGGTCTCTGAGGGAGATATACACGTTCTTCAACTTACGGCGATTGTCCCAGTCGTTGATGGCAGCGACCCGGTCGAAATGGTCAAGCCAGTCTTCGACATTCTCACCGGCATCCCCGTGGAATGGGCTGGGTGTGCGAGGCATGTTGATGACCACAGGGTACGCTAGCGAGTGGGTCATGCTCGGTTTGGGTTGCGGATGTGGCAAACATTGTCCTCACGAAACTTGCCAAGGGGCCTTACTGAGGTGGTAGTCCTTGAAGGCGGCGGCTGCTTCGATAGATATCAGCAGATCCTGGTGCACTGGCGGTGGTTGCTTCTGGTTCAGGACCAGCAGGCATAAGACGTTGCAGTACAGTACCCAGCACGTCCACCAGCCTGTCGCGAGAGGAAACGATAGGCAGGAACTCGAAGTGGAGGACTGTTTACTCAGCCACAGCTGCCATTCACTTCTTCGCTCTCGTCTTCTGCCGCCAACACAGCGTGGCAATATATATATATATATATATATATATATGTGTGTGTGTGTGTGTGTGTGTGTGTGTGTGTGTGTGTGTGTGTGTGTGTGTGTGAAAGTGCAAGAAAGAAAGTGATCCATAAAAAGACTCCTGCGCGCGGAATAGCACTTGGAACCTCTGAGACGTGTGATTGAGGCGTTTAAAACTGAGCCACTTAGGAGCTTTTTCTTCTTTCTTTATTGCCTGTCCATCAACGTTCTAGAGGCAAGCTATTTATATCTACCACTTACCGCTGGTGATGGGAATCTCGGGAGGGAGGGGGCTATGTATTTTCAGGATTACCAGCAAGATGGCGCAATGAGCACGCGTCATCACATCCTCATCACGGGGTTGCGCGTGCTCTCATTTTCCCACGCGTACTTTGCCATGCGTAGACGAGGTGGATGGAAGTTCAGCCTTTATCTCGTGGTGTCGAGAATGCTACGTCTTGGCTGACTTTGGAATTTGACCGGAACAATTCTGTTGTAGTTACCGCGCGCACAAAGATCACTGCCTTCATTTCACAGTATAAGTTTGCGAAAAGGGCGCGCTTTTCATGCACAGAGAAGTAACAACTGAAAATCTAAATTGCGTTCATCTCTATTTGTGAGTACGTTTTGTGTGTCACTTGAGGGTGACGAACGACTTGCACGTTTCGATCTGCTTACCATTCTACATATGAGCTTTCAATTTGTCGCTATCGCGCTCAGTTATTCGCCTTTGCGGCAAGCTGTGAATTTTATCTGGGAGAAACTGTTTGTAACTGTTTTTTCTCAAAAGAGCAATCTGAAGTGAGTAGGAGAAAATTTGTGGGAACGCGGTAAAGAAAACGTAGCCAACAATTTTCTCTTTTTTGTTCGCTTCATGTCGGAGTCAAATGCTGCGGCAACTACTGCCGTGTTCCGTTGTGCACAGTGTGTGTAGTTGCGTGCATTTGTCGCAGTTTTACTCTTCTGCGGGCCTTCTTATAAAGTTTTCTATATGCCTATTTCTTATGTGTAATTTTAACTCTTGATATGACAACTGTATTTCCGGGTCTTGCACTGTAATTACCTTATTTCTTCGTGTCCGCGCTCACCAAACATTAACAAAGAAGACATGTACTTACCAAGAATATCACTCCGAAATAAAAGTTTTCGCTCATTCAACGATTCTCATGGTTTATTGAAAGCGTGGACATTGACACACAGTGGCGTCATGTGCTTGCAGCTTTGGTGGTGCAGCTGAACAAATCTAATCGATGAATGCAAAGAACGCGTTAAAAAATTAAAGTATGGACTAAGAGAAGAGTATGCACATATTAGTGGTCTCGGAGGCTGTAAAATATGCCTCATCACTATTAAATAATCTTCTAGACATCCTTTTGCTGCGGTCTTTCATTTCTGAGGCTGCAAAAGTCCCCAACGATCGCTTTAGGCACTGCGAGCCCAAATCAGCCGCAGAGAACATATGGGAGTGTGTTCTCTTAACTTCTTAAGTGTAATAGTATATGCTGTTGGCTCATTAAAAAGGGGGTGTGGCCGGATCTCGGAAAAATCCCAAGTTTCGCAAAATTGAGCGAAACTTGCCGGGTCCTCCACAGCAACCTTGTCCTTGTTTTCACGTTTCCATATATAAATATTTTTAATGAAGGAATCCAATGATTCAGTTGCATCCCTTGTGGCTTACGTACAAGGCTTGCCCGTACTTGCTAGCCATGCTGGTTCTAAGACAGGTCCCCATTTATTCCTTCCACGCCCTCGATATGTATGACACGGCCATTTGAAGACCTCGCGAAGAAGCAACCACGGCCGTTAGCATGACACGCGCGTGTCTTCGCAAGACTGGGTAGACCATCATAAACCTCAAAGCTACTCAAACGCAACTCCATTTGAAACACCAATGTTTCCCAGTAAAGCGGTGCACTGATGAATTGTTCCACTCGTTAGTCATTTGATTTCACTTTGCTTTACAGAAATTTGTCTCATGGTTATCCGCCCCCTCTGAGCCGCTGTCAAGTCTGTGGAGGGTTTGTGTAGTAAACGCTGGTAAACCACGACATTGCACTACCAACTACCAGATACAACAACCAATGCATCATCATGCAGGGGTGAACCAATAAGAACCAATGTGGCCATCCTGAAGGTAGTGAATCTCCCGTCTAGTCTCTTGTATGGCATGACAATGGACGACCGGCTGCAGACATTCACTGTATTTATTCAGTACCTTCTAGCATAAGCCCCCTGACACTCGCAAACCATACCGTAATGAAAACAGTTTTTAAGCGTGTTGCACAGCTTGGTCCGAAAATTGATATATTGTTTTTTCACTGTACAGCCTCGTTGTTGCCAGCAAATGCGACATGTGTTCGAGATCCAACTTCAGTAAATATAGGCTGCACTAATATCACTCTAACTAAATTAAGCTTGCCTCACACTAGGACTTACCCCTGCGCTGTTATTGCTTCGAAAAAAAAACCTCCAATACAGACGCCGATGAAGAGAAAACTCTAACGACTGGCGTAACCAGCAAAGGGATTCCAATTTCAACCCAATTTTTTTTTCAATTTCGCATGGGTGCACGTGCACGCACAGATATAAACACGCACTAACTTGCATAAAAAGTATATACTGCATCCACTCGACCCAAGAGCTGAAATTTTCTAGCTATGCCTTTAACATTCTCATATGTGGATCCAGGTAGTAAAATGCCAGGCCTGCGAGTAACACACTGAGCAATCATAACGTAGCATAACCTGCAGGAGCCACCTTGTTTGAGGCAGTCACGAACTCCCTTGGCGGTTCTACTTCAAGTATGGTTGCAAAGTAACCACAACCCCATAATTCTTCATTTCGTGAAGTATCCACCTTGCGTCTGTCAATCGCGTGCGTATCTACGTAGCTGCAGAATTTTCTGATTCTGTGGCTGATGAAATAAAAGCAGTGAGATATGGCGGTGCCTTATGCAATGCCGCGGATGCTTTAAACTACTCTAAATTTTTTAAGTTCACATGGTGCGACGCCAGATGCAATTCTATTTTTTTGGCAAGCAATGTTCCCACAGCTGTTTTTCACTTCTAGCACGACACGGCAACTGTAGAGGGTGTTTTGTCGAAGTAGTTTCAAGCACCCGCGCAGGCCTTTAGAAGAGCACTTCAAAAGAGCAGTGAGTGTATGGGCTCTATATCATCTGAAACTATAATTTCAAGTGTCGAGCATGCTTTAGTCACACGATGTCACGCATCTTGCGTCGGCGTTGTCCACACCTCTACTGCGCATAATCGCATCTCACGTATCATGCCGCATGCTTGCGTCTCATGCCAATTATTTGCTCCCCCTTCTCTCTTGCCTCGCAAAATAATAAAAAACAACTGCTCGAGCTGCACCACTGTTCACCGGCCACGCGTATATGTAGGCACTGAATTCAACATCAGCATTTCACCTCTGGTTGAAGGCAACGCTTCTCCTTCATTCATAAGTAGGAATAACGAAAGCAAAATGACAATAAGAAATTCTCAAACCATACCCAATTACGCAACATTGAATTTGTAACAAGTCACCGGTCCGCAGGCGTTAGATGGAGACGACCCGTTTATTCAGCATGGAGCCAAAAACTCTCTATATTTAGCGCGTGCCAATCTCCACCTCGTCATCTTCATCTCCTCGATGCTCCGTTCTGGGACATTTTGCAACATCCTCCGGGGCGGGCAAAAATTAGTCTGATGCTTCGAGGGCGCTGAATTCTTGCACCAGGCGATTCACTACAGAACCATTGGCTAGACGCACTGAGCATGCGCGCAATACGCTGTCTCTTCCTGGCAGTAAGGTGATCACTCGGCCTAGCTTCCAGTATGTTGCAGCTGTGTTGTCCTCTAACACTAGCAGTACATCACCGGTCTGTAGTTTGGTTGATGAACGACTTGGGCTGTTATGAGCTGAATGCAGTAGTAGCAGGTAGGCTCGTTTCTATCTTTTCCAAAGTTTATCTGTGATACGTTGGCGATGAAGAGCCTTGCGGTTCAAGTCAACTGTAGTCGGAAGCTCCGAGAAGTCAATTTGTTTTGGCAGGAAAATTCTGCGCTTCCCTAACGAGAACTGTGATGGAGTTAATGGCTGAAGCTCATGGGGTTTGCTCTCGAGATACGTCAGTGGTCTGATATTGATTACTGTTTCAATCTCACACAACACAGTTGTGAGGGATTCCACGCCGAGGCTGCTGCGTCCCAACGAGTGTTTTAAGGTGTTTTTTGTTGAGTGAATGATGCGCTCCCACCATCCAGCCCACCATAGAGCTCTCTCTACGAGGAATTTTCACAGTATCTGTAGCTCGGCTGCATACTCCCGAAGTGCTGGTAGTGTAGATGCAAATGTTTTTGCGCAGCTGTAGAAGGTTTGAGCGTTGTCGGAGTATACCATCGAAGGAACTCCGCGCCGGGCGACGAAACGGTGGAAGGCGAGCAGTGTTGCTGCAGCAGTCATGTCTGAGGTTAGTTCCAGATGTACCACCCCTGTGACTGCACTTGACAAAAGAAGGACATGGAACTTTGATTAATTACTTGCTAGTTTAACGTATAAGGGCCCACAGTAATCGAGGCCGACAATGGTGAATGAACTTCCTTCGCTATTTTTTCAGCGAGATGGAGGGGCTATTCATGCAGATACTGCTGTTGCCTTCCATCGTTTAAAAAACCTGCATTTTGAAACTGTGTTTTTTACTGTTTGAGGTTCTTTCAGCAGCCAAAATCGTTCTCAAAGCTCCGCTTATGTTGCTTCAACACCTCCGTGGAGAGCGGGCACGTGTGCCGCTGATACAATAAGGCTGGTAAGCTTATTTTCTGCCAGGAGAATGGGATGGCATATATTGTGATTAGCGCAAAGCTGGTGCAGCTGTTCAAGGACGCGAAGAAGGCCGTATATACCCATAAACAAACAAAGGCGAAGAACACGAGTGGTTGAGGGTAATGGCTGACCCTTGCGCCGCTCAAGAACTTCGTTGGAAAAGGATTGTTCTTCTAATGGTCTGTAGCCAATAATGTTCAGCCTGTAATATCTCTTCCGCCGTGATAGGTCCGGATACTGATGGGAGGTGTCGCGAAGCATTACAGACGAAGCGCTTGACCCATGCGGTGACTCGTAGCAGCCTCATAATAGATCTGTAGTCATCTACGCGCAAGATGCATTGACGGACGAACGCACCCGACAGACAAACGGGCGTACTTGACATGGACGAGCCTTGAAAATCACTCAATTCCTCCAATGAAGTCTCCATCGTTGTGATGCAACTCTTGGAGTTGCTAGTACCTTCGTACTCTTTTCCCTGGTCAGAGAGCCAAGTTAGGCCGTGTCACCACATCTTAGTTTCGATGTGATGCTCCACAAGTAATAATGTCAGTGGAATTGCCCTTGCTGCTACAATGAAACCATTGAGATATATTTGTGAATATTTGTATCTCAGCAACCCGATGTGCTACACAAGGGTCTAGTTTGGTTAATGAACTTCTTATCCAGCGGAGTACCACTAGCGAATCTGTCCAGAAGAACCCTGGAGTGCGTAGGGGAATCCGCACTTTTTTGACGTAGCAGCTGAGCCGCGTTGCAATGACGCGCGCGAGGAACTCCAGGCACGCAAATGACACCATCTTGATCGGAGCAAGTCTACCCTTGCTGATTAGGCGTGTGAAGCAGGTGCCAGATTCAGATCTTACACGGGCGTAGATGCATGCGCTATACGCTCTTGAACTGGCATCAGCGAAAGTATGCAGCTCGACTGTGAATGGCTTGACGTCGTCTCTCAAGAACACGTATCGTGGGATGCGGACACATGTTGCGCCATTCAGCTCTGAGCACCAGCTGTTCCACGTGACTTGCTCTTCAGCTGGCATGATGGCGTCCCGTGCAATGTTCTTCTTCCAAAGATCTCGGAATACAATTTTGGCCTTTATGGTAAATGGGCTGAAGTATCCTAAGGGGTCGTAAATTCTGACCAACGTCTGCAGTGCCACACGTTTGGTCGCAGGCTTCCCAGATGCGAAAGTAGCAGCATGCTCAGTTGTGAGGAGGAAGCTGTCACTAGAACGTTCTCAAGGAAATCCCAGAATCTTCATCGTGTGACTGTCGCCTGCATCAACTTCAATAGCACATTTATCGCGGAAGAATTGCTCCTTCAAGCTGTCAAAATTAGAAGCCCATTGGCGGAGCTTCATGCTCGCCTCCCTGAATCTCTGCTTTGTTTCTTCATACAGCCTCAATGCCTCCTGCGTTCTCGGTAGAGTAAAAGGCCGTCCACAAAGAAGGCCTGTTCTGAAAGGGCTACTGTAGTTGGTTTTACTGCTTACAAGCCGATAAGTGGTGTTGAAGTGTAGCGGCCAAAAGGAATAGGCTCGACGCGGCTCCGAACGGTACTCTCGTCATTTCCCACGTCGTTGTGGGTGGCATGAGCTCTTCCTTATCAGGTAATATTTCTAGCTAGAGAAGGCATAACAGGTCTCGGTCTTCAGGCCGAATGAGAAGCTGCAGATATGCTTTCTGTATACCAGCAGCAAGAGCCACAGGCTGGCAGTGAAAGTTTAAATAGGAGTTGGATGACGTCTGCCCGAAGTTTTATGCCTTTCGAGAGTACATCCTTAAGGCAAACATAACCAGCTTCATGCGATGATGCGTCAAATACGACGCGAAGCTTCGTTGTTACAGCCCCACGACAAACCATGGCGTGATGGGGCTTATAGTAGATATTGGCCTTGTGTAACTTCTCCTCCGGTACCTTTCGGCATGACCATCATTGAAATGAGCAGAAATCACTTGGTCGTATTTTCTAGCAGTGATGGCTGCTCTCGTAAACTGTTAATTTGAATCAGCAACCGACGTTTGGTGAGTCGACAATTGTTGCTTCCAGATGGTAACCCGGGTGGTTCGACCATCAGATGCACTTGATAATGGCCATCTTACTTTGAGATGCCCTGCTCCAACTCAGGCATGTGGGGGTCACTTTTGATGGCCCGGAGACAGGTGACATTGATTCCGATTGCATCGAGACGCCACATTGACGACACGTCATAATTGTCATTCCTGACAAAGAGTGCACTGTTGTGAATTGGCTGTCCGACTTTATAGGGCCTTGCACCATCCACCCGAATGTGGTTTCGATCGCGGTTATACTTGCGTAGACGCGATCGATTTTGCCACTTGTGACTTGACAATAGGCATCCGATCCTATGAAGACACTGATCTCGTCCGGTTGCTACGTACTCGGTTGAAGGTGGTCAGCTACGTTGTAATTCCGTTCGATAAGTGGGTGCGAAATGTTGGAGTCGAGTGGTGGGCTTGTGACAGAGCATATTGCAGAAATCATTAACGCTCCTAAGGTAATCGATGAATCGTTGAACTGGCTTTGAGGCCGCACGTTGACACGCTTGGTGCAGAGTCGCCTTTGAAGTTGGATCCTCTAAAAGTGACAAGGGAGAGCTTGTATTTTCCCACGACGGAGCACTGAAGCATTCTTGCCAGGTCTGCACGAATGTAGGTGCGCTAACTGCCACTGTGCGTATACGTATGAGAAGTCGGTGGTCTCAAGACTATGCCCGAATTCGACCTGTCTGTAACAATACACGTGTGGACTCAACGTGACTCTGGGTGGTAGTGACCATTCGCGTGGTTAATGCGGGTTATTGAGAGAAGGCTGGGGATCCTGCGTTGGGGTGTGAATATTCGGCTGGGCGTAATAACCCGCAAAGGATGGTCAGGCGTTGTCGCTGACATGTACCACACCTAAGATTGAATGACTTCCGGCGCATTCTGGTGATGTGGTTTTGTGTTCCACAGCGGAAGCAACAATTGGTGTACTGTGGTCTTTCCCGCTTCTCTTCAGCCAATAGGTTGGCATTGCAAGCAGTGATCATGTGATGCTTGCTATGGCTGAGTGGGCACGCCAGTCCAACAGGCAAGGTAGACCCCATTAGGGCGGATGCTGACGGTATGATTTCTGTGCCATACGTTTTCCATATAAGAGTTCTGGCTTCCTTTTGCGACACACTGCGAGACTGAAATTGGCCCTCCTCCCGGTCGCAAATTTTCGCTTGAATGCGGAGAAACGTTAGCAAATGCTTGGCTTGCTGGGTTCAATCTTCAGGCGTTTTGGCGATGCTGGAGGCACAGTTTGATTCTTTGGATTTCTGTACGCAGATAATAAAGAGATCCTCCGATAGACATTGTATTAGGACACGGTTTAAGATCACGGTGTACTGGTCGGGACAACTCCTGGGCCTTCCAAAGCACTGACGTGGATCTGCCCACTATCGCACAGCAGACGAAGCCTTCGAAAGTCTGACGAGCTTTTCACAGGGCTTAGCAGAAGGAGATCATCAATATGCTCGTTCACAATATGCTCGATCCTGGCGCCCAAAGCGATCAGTGAGGGTCTTGATTGCGTGGTCATAATTTTGCTCTGCTAAACAGATGTCTTCGACAGCTCGCTTTGCACTCCTAGTTAAGTAAGTGAGGAGTTACTTTAATTTTTCGATTCGTGGTAGCTCGGTATGCTTGTGGATGGTAGCGTTAAAATGGTCCAAAAAGGACTGCCATCCACAGAAACTACCATCAAAAGTTGGTACCAGGAGCTTGGGCAGTTGAACAACAAGCGGACGGTGCGCTCTCAACTACGCTGCTACTTCGCCGGAGCTCGCAAGTTCTTGGTTGCTTGGCCCGAGTCCTCTGGCTTGTGACTTTGTTGTGACTGCATTCTCACGTTCCTGTAGCCAGAAATTGGCTCGTGACACGGCGTAAAGAATCTTTGCGTAGTGGTCATCCGCTTCCGCTTCATTATCCAAGTTTTCTTCCTCCGTTGCCGCCAGAATGACGTCGTCAAGCTTCGAAAGTGCTGCTTCTTTATCTCTCAGGAAATATATGTGGCCGGTAATCTAGGAGGCATCAGGACCCGGTTACGGCAGCTGGTCCGATAACAGTGCTAGGGGACGTGTGACACCTGCTCCGATCAAGCCGCGCTTCTTCCGAAATCGGTCAGCGGTCACCATGGTCGCGGCGTTCAGGGAAGTCTCCGAAGGGATGGATCCCGGGTTTCATGCACCAGTAATTTAACAAAATGACCAGTCCACAGACGTTAAATGGAGATGACCGGTTTATTCAGCATGGAGCCAAAAGCTGTCTATATCTATCGCGTGCCTATCTCCACCTCGTCGTCTTGCCCATCCATCGCGCACGCTCCTCGATGCTACGTTCCGGCGCATTTTGCAACAGAATTCACGCGATGTCCCCACCACTCTTCGACGCATTTACTCGAGATTTCCGCTTGGGAAGATGCAGGCGGCATTTTTTTTCTTTTCTTGCTCCCCATGATAGCGTAATTGATTGATATGTGGGGTTTAACGTCCCAAAACCACTATATGATTATGAGAGACGCCCCATGATAGCGTAACGGACACCGGCTGCGTAGGCGAACAGCATCACCACCAAAATATGGTGCTGTCACACTGCTGTAAAAGGTACAAACAGCACAAACTAGATGAAACAAACGAAGAAACGCACAGAAATAAACACACTTCTGGGTTACACAATGTCAGCTTACGCTGCAAAATTTAGTGTGGATGGTATTGTAGAAAGGAGAATATTCTGAGTTGTGCTCAATAAGCCACAACTCTCAAATGTGAGTCTCTATTCAAAGCGGCACTATTCTGTTTTATTTTACTGTTGTTATATACGTGCACTAAAGCATGGTATAAGACTATGAGCATAATAATGTTTTCTTTTTTTTTTCAGTTATACACGTCTGCGCATGGATCATCATGGTGACATTGGCTGGTAAGTTAATTCTTACTTCTTTTTCTGTTCATTTGTTCCTGTTTGTCACTGCTTATTTCTACTTTTTTCTTTCTTTCTTTTTCTTTCCATCAGTCCTCATTTCGTTTTCACATTGTCTTCATATACTAGCCTATACAAGGCTGTGATGTCATAGTCTGCCTGGATAGCTGAGCGCATAGCTAAGCCCGCCCTGCAATAGAGGGCCCACGAGTTTGATCCAGCTTCATCTGCATATTCTTTTTGCGGACTTTTAGATGTGAAGTATCTCCTGCACGAGCCTATGTTCTGCTATGTCAGCGCTGGTGTTCACGTTAGCGTCCACACTCACACTGCCCATGAGCATCTTTTTTCCTCTCATACGCTCCCGCTCTTCTCTGGGCGTTTGTTCTTTATCGGGTTGCATTCGTTCTGTCGCCCTGCGTGTCCTTGCACTTTGGCCATTATTATTCACACAGAATGTTGGGCTAGTTGACGCAGCATAATTTATTCTTACACAGCACACAAAACAAGACCGGACAAAGAAACACACAGAGCGCTGTCAGCACTCTGTGTGTTGCTGTTTTGTTCATCCACGTTCCTTGCGTTCTGAAAGATTGAACTTATTTACAAGCGTTAGCTGTTAAAGGAAAGTTTGCTTCTAGTATTTTGAAATTAGAGTGCCCTTGTTGAGATTTTGGCGTACACCAGGTCGTAACAAGGCGGTGGGCCTCCGTTTGCTGTTCGTGCAATGAAGTTCAAGCAAAAGGGATTCATTGCGTTCGCACATTCGAAAGTCACAGCCTCAATAATAGCCTAGTTTGTGTGAGTACTATTCCTAAATTGCTCAACTTCTTGCAAAGAAACCTGTTCTGCTAAATCACCAGTCCTGTAATTTTTTTGACAGTATAGCAAACGCGAGTTATGTTGCGCAGTGATCAATCTTCCAGTAACGGAAACTTCCGGTAGAGACTGGTGACTTAGAGGGCAGAACATAGCTCGAGTTGCACAGTATGAAGAACTTCAGTTTCGTCGGTTTTTGATTAAAAGACGAAATAAAAAAAGATGTACCATTATGGTGGCACCAGCTACTTCTTTTCACTTAACATGCAAAATATGTCATAAGAAAAAATAAGGGCCCTATAGGCGTCCGTGTCTCCAGAGGCTCCTGAACTACTAAGGAGACACAAGATGTCCAGCTAAAAATGTGTACGTACCGGGAGGCACATAAATTGAATCTGGCGTTCGTACCTTAAACAGTTTGGAGGTTCACTCAGGATAGTAGTTTTTCAATGGTATACGCCACACGTGTACAATAGTAGACATCCCGTGATTGTGGATGCTAAATGTTCATGACTCAAATTGAAAAATATTTTGAACGAATGACGGGCGATTAGGAACACATTTTTCCAAACTAACACAGATGATTCCGTCTTCATGCAGCGTGGCAAGCTGAATGCAGTGCTCGAATGGCTCCAGTGTCATATTCGGGTAAGACACCTTTCGATAAAATGCAACGCGAAAAAATGGCAATTTGCTACGTTGCGCATTTGATTGTAACCGTTTTATTGTGTGTCGCAAAGAAAATACCTATGAGACAATCGTTAAAAGTTTAACCTTTATTAAAAAGCAGGGACGTAATTTTTTCAAGACTGATATGTATTACTTTGTGTTAGAACGTTATATTTACTGTCAGTTTCATTATATTGGTATATTTTTTTCTATTCCCTAATATCTTCTTTTTACCAAGCCATCAAAAAGCATATTCACACACCTGTATGCCTTGTGAATTAGTTTGGACTTCCCTCATGTAGCCACATCTAATTTTACTTCAACTTAGCGCTATAAGTAGGATGCAAAGTAATATTGTACAGGTTTTGCTGGCTCGTTATTTGGATCATGAAAGCTGTACTAGAGAAGACAAGGCGACAGTCACCGACTAGCTTCATTGAAAGTCCCAAAAGGATGGGATGTGACCGCAACTAATTCGGGAAAATTACTGTGTTTATCTCAAATCCTGCGTCTTCTGTTTTTAGGTACGTCGTACAGAGATTCCATCCTACGAAGGTTCTTCAGTAGACTTGTCCCACCTGGCATGTCTTTCTATTCCCAGCACTATGTCGAGGGGTGGTCTGGACAGAGCATCGGTGTTGGATTATCTGTGTCTAAATCTGTAGACAAATTGGATGCTGTACTTCTGGAGTGGAAGTGCCCAAAGGGCTAGTCGGCCGGAGGGATCTTTCACCGAACAAAGAAAGTGAATGGCAAGGTGGTCTTTAACCACACTGAATGGTCGCCCGTTAATATAAGGTCTAAACTTGCCTGTGGCCCATACTATGTCTAAACACTCTTTTTCGGTAACTGAGTAGTTGGCTTCCACTTTGGTCAACGCACGACTGGCATAGAAGACGACGTACTCATCAAATGTTGGTTTGCACTGGGCGAGCACAGAACCGAGACCGACACCACTATCATCCATGTGTATTGATGTCGGGGCAAGCGTATAACAATGTCGCGGTACTGGAAATAATGTAAGAAGGTGCTAGAGTGTGGCGAAGGCATCGTCACATGCCTGTGACCACCCGGAAAGGCCATCGTTGCAGCGCAGAAGTTCAGTCAAGGGCGAAATGATCGAGGCAGATTTTCTAATAAAACGATAAAAATAAGAGTGTAGGTCGAGCAAGTTGCAAAGCTTTTTAAACGTATACGGCTAAGAGAACTCGGCAACAGCGCGCAGTTTTGTTGGATATGAAGGAATGCCATTCGTAGAGACGACATGGCCCAAAATTAGAAGTTTCCGAGTGCCAAAGCATCACTTGTCTAAGTCGAGCTGCAGACCAGCAGAGCTGAGGCAACAAAGCACTGTTTCGAGACGCTGAAGGCGTCTGGAAAATTGATTAGAAAATACGATAATCTCATATAACTAGAACACACATGTCTGCCATTTGAGGCCATGGAGGATGTTGTCGATCATGCGCTTGAAAGCGGCAGGCGCTTCGTGTAGCCCGAATGCCATGACGCTAAACTGATATAGGCCACCAGTGGTGACGAAAGCTCTTTTGGGGCGGTAAACCTTAGCCACAGGAACCTGCCAATAACCAGAGCAAAGGTCTAGCGACGAAAAGAACGCGGCCCCTTGTAAGCCATCGAGGGCGTACTCTATGCGAGGTAGGGTAAACATCTTTGCGGGTGATCATGATGAACCAGTGGTAATCAATGCAAAATCTTATAGTGTCATCTTTTTTGTTATTAAAACAACCGGGAGGCCCATAAGCTGTTAGAGGGCTCAGTAACGCGGTGCTTCACCATGTCGTCAACTTGCTCGGCGATGATTCGATGCTCAGACGCTGACACACAATAAAGGTGCGGGAATACCAGGGTCGATTTCGTCACTCACGATTAAAGCGCAGCCGAAGTTAGGTGTTGCTGGCGGTCGAATCTCGATATATATATATATATATATATATATATATATATATGTGTGTGTGTGTGTGTGTGTGTGTGTGTGTGTGTGTGTGTGTGTGTGTGTGTGTGTGTGTGTGTGTGTGTGTGTGTGTGTGTGTGTGTGTGTGTGTGTGTGTGTGTGTGTGTGTGTGTGGTGCGAATGTGAAAAGGAGTGGAACAAGCACAACAGCAATGCTGTTTCAATCACACAAATACATCAGTAATAGTAATATTGTTACAGTGGGTTCACTACCTTGAACTAACAGCAGCGACAACGACAGAATGGAGGAAGAGAAACACGATATGCACTTCCGCAACGCACTTGCCGTCCGTCCCCTGTAAATAAACCTCTGTTCCACCTCGTTTACAAGACTCGTAACAGAGTGGTGGAAGTGCTGGGTACCGCGAATCTCTAACAACGGAATTCCCATTCGTTCGCGCTCGTTGGAGTCGTCACCTTGCGGGACTACCACCAAGCTCAGCAGAAGAGATGCCTTTGCAATCCGATGTCCCGTGTACGGTTGCTTGTTCCCATCCTTACAATGAGCCACCAAGATTTGGCGGGACAGGCAAGGAGGGCGTGGACGAGTGGTTGAAGCAGTACAAGCGGGTGAGCAAACTTAACGGCTGGGACAAAGCCACTCGGCTATCGTATGTCATGCTCACTCACCAACACTGTCTTCCTGTGGTACGACAACCACGAAAATACGCTCACCACTTGGGAAACGTTTGTAGACAAATTGAAGAAGTGTTTCGGAGACATCACAACGAAAAATAAGCGAACTGAACACACCTACTCTCAAAGGGCTCAGCTGCCTGGCGACACTTGCACCACTTACATCGAGGAGATACTAAATCTCTGTAAACTTTGTAACCCCGGTATGTCCCAAGCAGACAAAGTTGGCCATCTTAAAGGCATAGCAGAGGATGTGTACCAGTTCTTGATTTCCGAACAGAACCTATCATCTGTGACCGACGTCATAAAGCACTGCCATACTTTTGAAGCCCTGAAGATGCGTCGTATAGCGCCGAATTTGGGCCGCTTGGCTAATGTGCCGACAGTAGCAAGCGTCGACGCTTACCCCTCATTCAACCTGACATCGACAGTAGGACAGATCGTCCAGAAGAGCTGCTCCAGTGCCGTCAAACAAGCCACTGCAGCAGTTATGACTACTAGCGAAGCAACCAGTGTAGACTACCCCCTGCCTCGTCCCCACCGTCAATCAATGCGTAGAACATGGACAACTGCCGAGCTGTGCTTCCGTTCAAGCCGGCAAACCGACCTCCCTTCGCCGATTAGCAGCATCGACAAAACACCTATGCCCCACCACGGTTCCAGTCTACTTATTCGACGACAACGGTATATAGGTATGGGCAGATACCCCATGCCAGCTAACGTAAATGAGGGGCTCGAGCGGCACCATGGACTTAGGCCACCTCCTGTGGGCTATAGCTGCGGCGTTTCAGGCCACATCTCAAGATTTTGTGACCGTCAACAGCGATTCCAAGGAGCGTCTTCATGAGGTTTCTACAATTCTAGCAATCGACCCTTTTTATCGTCATGGCCAACACGCACAACTTCCAGTCATCAATTTTGCCAGGGCACCTTCCGGAACTCGTCACCAGCCTCCAACCGCAGCTTAACGCCACCGCCTACTCCACGTGCTTCGCGGTTGCCGTCGCCGCAGTGTCGCTTCCCGTCACCACCACCGGAAAACTATGCAGTGCGGCTGATGGGGGTGAGGTCGCTGGATACTGTGCGCTGCCAACTGATATTTACTTATTTATTTACAGATGCTGTCAGTTCTCAACAGCAACAAGACAGGAGTGCTAACAATGCATCAACATACAGCAAGCAGTTAACAGAACAATAGAATACAGCGTTACAGTGATATACGCCATGTTGCAATTATTTGGACACAAGCGCAGAAAACTGATCACGAGTCTCTGCTTTACAATATTTGCAGGGAGACAATTGCAGTCACGAGCTGTCGAATGAAAGAATAGTATTTGTAGCAATTCTTGTGAAATCGATGATCCTTAACGTGCCTACTATGTTTGTTTGGCACTATTCGGGTTTTAGATTCATTTATGTAGCGAGACTTATTACCAAGTAGCAGCTCGTTAATGATTAAATAAAAAAAGGTAAGTGGTGTCTCCTTCCTCCTGACGTTAAGTGGGGGAGGTTCACCCTCGCGTAAAGTGGTGTTACGGCGTCTTGCCGGCGGTATCGGGAATAAGTAAACCGCAATGCACGTCTTTGAACTTGCTCTAGTTTTGACTCTGAATCTTTCAAGTACAGATCCTACCCTTAACAGGCATATTCTAGTATTGGGCACACGAGCACTTTATAAGCAGTCAATTTTGTGGCTGGAGAAGCCAGTTTAAAGACACATCGAATATAATCTAATCTCTGGTTGGCTTCTCCTACTACTTCTTTAATGAGTGGTGTCCAACTAAGGTCAGCCTTCATGCTATGTGTATTGACAATGCCCTTTTTTGTAGATGTACCGCTCTTGTAGATACTGGGGCAACGATTTCAGTGATGAGCCATAGTTTAAAAATCTTCTGAAACAAAAGTTACGTTTTCGTAGAACAGAATGTCGTTTTGTAGTGTAAGAGGTGACACATTGTGCCCTGGTTGTGATTGTACAGCAGATGTTTGTGCGGCAAAGTATTTACTACTGAATTTGTGTGATTCCTCGATCTATGCATGACGTTATTTTAGGCCTAGATTTCTTACGGCAGTGTGGCGCTGCAGTTGACTGTCGAAGTGGGAGCTTTCAGTACACCACGAGCTTATGACCGGACTCGTCGAGAATTCGCTGCGTCAAGAAAGTGCCTTCTGTGTTGCCCAGGATGTGGTGGTTCCTGCGCAGTGCAGCGTGTGAATTTCGGTAATTTGCTCTGGGGCAGCTCCTACTACATTTGACGCCGCAACAGAACCTCTACACTATGCTTGTGTGAAGAAGTACGCGTTGGTGCCACATTGCTTGAAGTCGGTTGTTAAAGGACGATCCGGATTATGGACGATGAATTATGCGGCTCAACTTATACTTTTATTATCTGGTATGACGCTCACTATTTCCAAAGGGGAAACGTCAGCTTTAGCTCCTGTACTTCACGCAGCTGCGAATGAATCCTTCCACTCGAGCCCTTCGGATTCGAAACTTGTACAGATAGTGTGTAAGTCGCTCAGCACAAGTGAGCTCCACATATTACTAGCTGTTTTATCAGAGAATTCGCCAGTGTTTGACTTTTGGCAAAACGATAAGGCATCCCCGATTCCAGCGTCTTGAGTACGCCATCATTTAAACACCGGATCAGCACACCCTATACCACAGAAGCCGTACCGAGTGTCACCGACTGACATAAAGAAATGAGTGAGCAAGTTGAAGAAATGTTGCAAAAGGGAGCCATTCAGGAGTCTGCAAATCCTTGGGCTACACCTGTCATTCTCGTTAAAAAGACAGACGGCAGTTGGCGATTATGTGTTGATTACCACCGGATTAATAGCATTACAAAGAAAGACGTATACTCGCTTCCACACATAAAGGAAGCATTGGATTGTCTTCATTCGGTTTTCTACTTCTCTTCCGTCGACTTGAGATCCGGCTACTGGCAAATCCCGATGCACACTGATGATAAGGATAAGACAGTGCTTGTAACACCCGATGGACTTTTCGAATTCAACGTTACGCCATTTGGCTTGTGCAACGCGTCCGCCACCTTCGAACGATTGATGGACACCATTCTGCGGGGTTCAAAATGGGAGATATGTATGTGCTATCTCGATGTTATTGTCTTCGGAAGCACATTTCAGAGGGACAACAAGCGTTTTGGCATTGTACTAAACTGCATACAGAAGGCTTGTCTTGTTCTACACTTCAATAAATGCCATTTCAGTGAGCGCCAAGCTTTGGTGTTGGGACATGTCGTGGACGAAGATGGTGTCAGGCCCGACCCTACGAAGACTGATCCTGTTAGGGCATTTCAGCCACCCCAAACTGTGAAAGAGCTCCGGAGCTTCCTAGGGTTGTGCTCCTATTTCAGGCGATTCATTCCTCATTGTGCTTACGTCGCTTATCCCCTGACAAGCTTTCTGCACAAGAACGCTCCATTCTTGTGACGCCTGAGTGTTCAGCTTCCGTTCGGCAGCTAAAGCTCTTGCTGACGTCACCGCCCATGCTACGACACTTCAGTCCTACCTTGCCAACAGAGATACACATAGATGCGAGCGGCATTGGTCTTAGTGCTGTGTTGGATTGGCGCCCTAGTAACAGAGAACACGACATAGCCTACGCAAGTTGGTCATTAGGTAAAACCGAGCGTAACTATACGGTAACTGAACAAGAATGCCTCGCGGTTATTTTCGCTGTTCAGCGCTTTCCATCATGCCTGTACGGGCGTCAGTTTACGATCGTCACCAATCCTCACTCTCTGTGCTGTCTCGTCAATCTCCACGATCCGTCAGGACGCCTTGCACGATGGGCTCTGCGTCAGCAAGAGTAAAATTTCACTGTCTCGTACAAGAGTGGGCGACGACATGCTGGCGCTGATTGTCTTTCCAGGCTGCGCCTCTTTATCACGGAATGTGACGCTGTTAGCTCCGACCAAAAAATCGCCACCATACAACAAGATTTCCCAGACGCCTCAACCTTCGTGATACAGCAGCGTGAATATTCAACTCTAGAACCACTCTTCTTCACTGTGAAAGACTCGTAAAATGGTCGTTTGTGTATACGGAATAGACTCCTAAATAGAAAGGATTTCGCCACCACGGGTGCGCGCTGTCTTTTGGTGGTGCCGGGAGCCTTCCAATTTTCGATTTTAAGTGTCGTGCATGACCATCCACCTGCCGGTCATTGAGGATCTACATGGACGCTCTATCGCGGCAAAAAAAAAAAGATTTCACAGGCCTCAATTGTGCAAGACAACATACACCCACGAGGCCAGCTGCACAGAGGGCTGAAGTCATAAAAGGCCTACCAACGCTCCCTCCGGTTGTTTGATGTCTGTTGCGCCTCTCAGGCCACCTTTTGAACAAGTCGGCATCGACTTAATAGGGCCCTTTCTGCGTTTATCCAAAGGCAACCACTGGATAATAGTGTGTGCCGACTACCTTACTCGGTCGTGCGAGATGGCAGCACTACCCTCTGCAACTGTAGGCGACGTGTCACAGTTCATACTGCGTTACATCATACTTCGTTACGGTCTCCCTCATGTGATAGTGAGCGTGGCCGTCAGTTCATGGCTGATATGGTTGAAAAACTTAAAAACTTCTGCGTCTGTGTGCCTCTAATCTGCGACATTCGACCCATTATCACCCTCAGACTAACTGCTTGACTGACTGTACGAATTGAACACTTGTTAAGATGATATTCGTGTAAGTCAGCCCTAACCACAAGAACTGGGACGATGAGCTTCCGTTGTTCACATACGCTTTTAACACCCCGCCACCAGGGGCCACTGGTTACAGCCCCTTTTTCCTTCTTTACGCCCATTCTGCGAGGTACACCTTGTGTTTATTCGAGCGCAGCGCCACGTCAAACCGAGGAAGAAAAAGCGCCTCTTTTTACACGCAAGTCCGTGTTCATGATCACTTGCAGCCAGTAATTGACAAAAAGCAGCTGAAAATAAATGTCGTTCGTAATGTTTAAGCCTCAATTGTTGCCAGTTAACCGTATGCCATTTTAAACAGTTTGGTGCCGAAGATCCGGGAACTGCTACGAGGGACCACGGAAGACGACGGAAGGCGACGAGTGAACTTAACGCTATGGAGAGGCTAAAACCGAAGCGGACGTCGATACGATATCTCAAAACCAGGATTATCAACGAGGCAAGAGCTCTTCTTGGCAATTAGACAACCACCATCGGTCAGCTTAACGCCATGTACGGATGTTTGAAGGTGAAGAACGATGAGCTGAACGAAATCAACGGGGAGTTAGAGAGCCACATACCAGATGAAGAGTTTGAGGAAGACAACGACAACATTCTTCAATACGAAGACAACGCTAACAGCGTCATGAGTGAGCTTCTTAGCAAGCGAGACCGTATTGTTGCGGCCGCGTAATCAGCACCGGAGCTTCAGACTTCGTCCATAGCGAGTAGCGCTGGAGCCTATGACTTCAAGCTTCCCAAGCTTACAATCGCCCCATTTGTTGGTGACCTGGGCCAGTAGAATGACTTTTGGAAGCGATTTGGCCAGATTATTCACCAGAACGGAAACCTCACGGCAACGGACAAGCTCAACTACCTGAGGTACTTCCTAAGGGGCGACGCAGCTTCAGCTATTCTGGGCCTGCAAACCATAGAAGCTTGCCACAAGGACGCTATCAACATACTCAAGAAACGCTTCGGTGTCCGAAGGAGACTCGAGCAGGAGTACTTCTCAGGCTTCGTACGTTGCCTTCCGTTCGTTCAAGTGACCCGACGGCTCTTTGCAAGCTGTACGACCAGGTCATCATCAACATCAGAAGACTGGAAACCCTTGGGGTGAGCAAGACGTTCTTCTCGGCAATGATGTGCAATATATTGCTTCGGGCTCTACCACATGATCTAGTTGTACAGTACCATCGGTCACGCGCTGATTGGGCGGCAAGCCACAGCAGTAATGAAACCTCTAACACGGAGCTGGAACGCCTATTAAGTTTCTTGTTTATCAAAGCGGAGAGCTTAGAGAAGAGTGAGTTCGCTAACCATCGTGGAAGAGATTCTTAAGGAGAATGCGCAAAACAAAACACGGCAGTCCCGTGGCTCAAACCCACGTCCTCAGTTTTTCATAACAATACAAAGAAGGTACCTGAGGACTGTGTGTTTTGCAAATTGAGCCAACATTCCACGGAAGAATGCTCGTTGTATCTCCAGCTACCAGAAAAGAAGCGCATTCTATCAGAAGACATCAGGTGTTTTTGAAGCACGACGAGAAGTCACAGTGCGTGCAATTACAGGCGCAAGATTACGTGATCTACCTGTCAAGGGCGTCATGCCACAAGCGTGTGTGATCCGCAGAAATTAAGCCAGAAGGCACGAGAAACTGGCAGGAAAATTACTAGAACGCCGGCAAGTAAGCCAAGCACAAACACGACTGCATGTGCATCTTCAGGGAAGAATCGACATACCCTCGAGAGTTTATCAATGAGCGTACTTCTTCAGACGTTTCGGGCTAGGGCCATAAGAGTTGTTACTTGTCGGTATGTCAGAGGTAACATAGACGGAGGAAGTCAGCGCACATTTGTCACAGAGAGGCTATCAAAGCAGCTGAAGTTGCCATGTATGAGATCCACCATCATTGCGCTAAACACTTTTGCAAGTCAAATCGAGCAGCGCAAAGGTGACTTGTTGTGCAGCTTCGATTGAAGTGTCAGTTTTCACACACTGAATTTACCTTGAAAGCAATGAAAATTCCGCACACATGCCAAGATAGTGAAGCAAGTAGAACAAATTCAGCATTCGTCGCGGAAATACCGAGAGCTGAAAAAGACATCGCTGATCAACTACAATACGCATCTGTTGTCGGGGAAGAAGACATCAGTTTTCTGATCAGTTCCGACCAAATGTGGACGGTGATGATAGGAGAGGTCACCCGATGCGCATGTAATGACACTCTTATTGCTGTCAGGTCAAAGCTGGGGTGGATGTTTCAAGGAAACAACAGCATGGCATCGGACGTTGCACACTCACGGGTTATGGTCCGCGTATTGAAAACCAGTGTACAAGAGACCAACGAATTCCTTCGTTTGTTTTGGGAACTCGTGAGCGTAGGAATAACAGACGCCGTCGACAATGAGAGCAAGCTCAGTCTAGCCCTCCAGCAATTTGAACAGACCATCTGTCTTGGGAGCGGAAGATGCGAGGTGACGCTGCCCTGGAAGGAAGACGTGGAGCTCTCGGACAAGAAGCAAGTGCCTATGACAAGACTTTGTAAACTTCTCTCCCTACTGTCGAATAAGCAATGACTCTCGGAAACGCATGACACAACCATACGGGGGTACCTACGAGCGGAACATGCAGAAGTTGTCGATGGGTCATTCCCGGATTTAACAAAAGTTTATTATATGCCGCATAGAGAAGTCATCCGAGAGCACGCGCTCACCACAAAGGTCCGGATCGTCCTCGGTGCCTCCTCTCACGCAAAAGGGTGCTTTTTATTGAATGAATGCCTGAAAAAGGGTGAAAACCTGTACCAGGATCTTGTGAAAGTATTATTACGTTTCAGAATGCACCGTAGAGCTCTTCTTGCCGACATTGGAAAGGCATTCCTTCACATTTCAATCGCTGAGAAAGACAGAGATGCCTTTTGGTTCCTCTGGTTTCGAAAGAAGAAAGCACTGCATTTCTCAGAGGTGGATATTCAAGAGTGGAGAATGACGAGAGTGCCATTTGCAGTGACGTGCAGTCCCTACCTACTGACGGCAACTATAATCGACCATCTGAAGAACATGTATTCAAGCGAAACCAGAACCGCAAGACTTCACAGTAAATCATTCTTCGTGGACGATCTAGTAGCTGGAGCAGAGTCAGAAGAAAAAAGCACTTCAAATTTGCAGAGAAGCCAAGAAGAGTATGCAGCAAGCAGGAATGACACTGAGGAAATAGATGACTAACTCGGATGAATTGATTATCGCATTGGAGCACGAGGAACAGACCGCGGGCAAAGAACTGGCTATTCTCCATGAGACAAGTGTTAAAGTGCTTGTAATCACATGGAATCCACACATGGATAATTTCACGTTTTATTAGAGGGGCCTTCTCGAGTTCATGAAAGAAAAACGTGATAGCAAGCGGTTTGTTCTTCAAGCTGGTTCCAGAATATTCAACCCCATGAGGTTTGTTGCATGATTCACCATTGCTATGAGGATCTTCTTCCAGAAGCTATGGACACGTGGAATAGCATGAAATGAGCAGCCACCTCCGGATTTTCAGGATCAGTGGCATACATGGGTGCATTAACTATTGCTTTTGCAGAATGTTTTCACGCCACGTTATCTTGTCAGTGGAGCCAAATCACCCACATCACCCAGAAAGCTACAGGTGCACGTTTTTTGCGACGCAATCCCTTCGGCATACAGTGCAGCACCTTACGCCGTACCCAGCTGTTCAGCGAAGCTTGAGTTCCTGAAAGCAAAAGCCCGTGTAGCACCTATCAATACAATGACACTACCACGGCTAGAGCTTCTAGGAGCCTTGATTGGAGCAAGGCTACTTTTCTATGTGTCGAACGCATACACGGGCTTCGAGATCCAATGTACGTTGTGGTTGGATTCCACAATCACACTTTCGTGAATGAAAGGCGACATGACGAAATGGAAGCAGTTTGTGTCGAACATTGTTAGAGATATCAGGAAAAAAACAGATCCTTCTATCTGAAGGTATTGCCCTGGTCGTGTGAATTCAGCCGACCTGCTCGCACGTGGAGTTTTTATGGAGAAGTTACTATCTAGTAACATGTGGCGACATGGACCAAACTGGCTATGCGAATCTGAAGACCGATGGCCTCAACCACCGTCAGGAGCTATCAGCACCGACGACAGGATTTCTTGTGAAATGATTGCCGTGCACATTGCGATATCCAGTAATATAACGTCGGTAGCAGTCCTGGACATGAAAAATTACAACAAAATTGAAAGGTTACTCCTGGGTCACGGCTTGGATATTCGGATTCATTGAATGCTACCAAATGAAAATCTCAGAACACACTCTATTTCTAGTAGCTGAAGAGATTGCTGAAGCTGAAAATTATTCAATCAGGCATGTGCAGCAACAATCCCTCAGAGAACAAATAAGCTCAATTTGGAAAGGCACAAGTGCAAAGGAAGACCCTACAATCAAAGACCTCAACCCGTTCTTAGATGACAACAGTATCCTTCGGGTCGGTGAGAACTTGTTACACCTTGAAGCACCTGAAGAGGTTAAACACCCACTCATGTTCCCGCACGATCATCGCTTTTGCACATTTCTGACAGTACTAGCACACTGCGAAACTTTACACGGAAGCGTGAGAGACACTTTGTCATAGTTAAGAGAGCAGTATTGCATCTGACGGGCACAAACACTGGTGAAAAAAGTGATACACGGATGCTATACGTGCAGACGCTTCAGTATAAGCCCAAACGACGCTCCGACAGCTCCTATAGCACGCCATTGTTTGACAACGACGAACCTATTTGAAGTCACTGGCGTCGACTTTGCAGGACCGCTCTTTGTTGTGACTACAGCCGGGGGCGCAAAGAGCAAATGCTACATAGCACTTTTCGTATGTGCTACATCCTGAGCAGTCACCCTGGAACTGGTTTCAAGCCTGTCCTCACAAGCCTTCCTGATGTGTCTACGACGCTTCGTAGCACGAAGAGGTCTCGCTCACGTAATTTATTCAGACAATGCAAGAACGTTCAAGAAGACGTCAAGGAACTTGGAGAAGCTCTGTCGTATGGTTTCCCAAGTGGACGTATCAGCATACTTGGGTCACAGGGGGATCACCTGCAAGTTTATTCTTCCCAGCGCTCCATGGTGGAGCGGATGGTGGGAGTGTCTGGTCCGGGCTATCAAGCTTCCACTGAGAAAGGTTCTTGGCGAAGCTCAACTTGACTTTAAGGAGCTGACTACTGTTTTATTGCAAGTGAAGGCGGTTGTGAGCTCGAAGCCTCTCACCAGCATAGAGTCCGACAGCGGAGAACCTCATGCGTCAACCCCAGCAGACCTCATTATTAAAAGGAAACACACGCTACCACAGGGCGGCAATGACACGCCAATGAACCTAATGCGCACGGAAGCTTTACGACGGCATGCATGCAGAAAACAGCTAAGTTAAAGCTTTTGGAACCCATGTGCAAAAGAATATCTGCTTCAGCTTCGATCAGCGCACTTTTTGCGTTCTATACTCACCAAATAAGTTATAGCAGGAGACATCGTCATAGTTCATGAAGAAAAATTACTCCGACAAATGTGGAAACTTGCAAAGGTTCTGGAAGTATACAGAGGAGCTGATCACCATGTCCGTTTGTGCAAGTTCCAACAACAGCGAGGGGTTACCACAAGGCCAACACATAAACTTTATTCACTCGAGCTTAAGTAGTCACTTGGCGGCCGGGAATATGGTTAATCAAGCGCAGCGCCAGGTCGAACCGAGGAAGAAGAAGCGCTTTCTTCCACGAGCAAGGATTATCTTTAATCAAGTGCAGCGCCAGGTCGAGCGGAGGAAGATGAAGCGCCTCCTTCCACGACCAAGTCCGTGCTCACGGGCCATTGCAGCTCAGAATCGACAAAAACAGCTGAAAATACATGTCGTTCGTAATGTTTAAGCCTCACTTTTTGCCAGTGAACCGTATACATGCCATTTTATACACCTCGGATACGATCTTTCCTTTCTCTAGTCATCATAACGCTTGCATCGCGGAAACTTTTTTCCGTGTGGAGGAAGCACGGAGACTCGCTATAGATTGCGAACTCTGGCTTCTCAAAAACATTCGAAATCACGATACGATCGCGGTCAGCACCAAGTTCAAATTCAAAAATTAAAAACTATTAACTGACCTAAAGTTTCGGGACTGACTTTTGCAGGGCTGGCTGTTTAGCCGTCTCTGAAGCTAGTGTTTTTCTTTAGTGGCGTCCGCCTCACCATTGTCCTCGTCGCGCGTTTCGCCAAATATGTAAACAAAGTGCCACGCCAAAAGTTATTTTGTATTACAGCCTTCAGCCACAAAATATTTATGAGCCTCTAGCAGCAGCCCTTTGCCATTTTGTATCAGTTGATATAGGTGTGGTATTTTTTGTCGGTTAAAGCAATCCTCTTGGTACTTTGATGAAGCTTGTGAATGAGCACGGAAACTTCGCCTACTTGGTCTGTGTTCACGATGGCAAATTTCACAGCGTAAGAAGGTAAAAAGAAATGGGACAGAATAGAAAAGAGTGATTTTTTCTACCCAGCGCTCATTTCTACACTACCCCAATGTTTCCTACCATTTCGCGCTGTGAACTTCGCAAGCTTGTCGTTTTTTTTGTTTTTCAGAAGTATAGGACTCAGGGATTTTCTCTAAAGTGATTACATTGCCATTTTAGGGTGACTTTCAAAATGATTGCCGTACTAATCCAAAACAATTCGAACGACTTTAGATTAGTCATCACATTCAATTTTGTGTCACTGCTCTTTGATTCGTACTTCATTTAAATCTGAAATTCACTATTCGCACACCCCTGTATATGTACTGTTCAAGAGGTCAAGTAAAATGAGAACGCAACACTGACGCACTCACGGCTTCGTTCGGCTCACGTTTTCAGTTAGCCTCACTCGGCTACATACAGGAGCAGTACACCTTAGAGGGCTTCGTATGCTACGTCAATTTATATTGCGCAGGTTTTCCCTTGAACGTGTTTTCTAGTATTCAGCTCATACTTTGAGCAAATGGCTACACCAAAAGGATAGATTCTTAATGGCTTGAAAAACATCAGGAAGTGACCGGAACTTTATCAGGCAAATTACTGTGTAAGACTTGCACATTTTGTTTTCTACTTTCAGATGAGACGTACAGGAATAAAGTGTTACGGGACTACTTCAAAGGTCTTGTTCCACCTGAACTGCTCTTCTCCTTACCAGAACATAATTTTAACCTCCATAATCCATTCGACTTCAGCGGTACTCTGTACAGGTTCAACCTAACGGATGGAAAACTGTTTGTTAAAACCCCTAATTCAACGAAGCTTGACGGAACGACATGCGACATCACGCTAAAGCTTCATAAAAGAGTGAGATGCATATTTCCAATAGATGGCTCTTGGGCAAATTACACCGGCAAGTTATCGTACGGGAGAAACGTTGTTGAAACATTCCAAGTGAACCTTACTGTCGAAGCGTTCACCATTGACAATTCAGGATGGAATAACCCCGCGGATATATCTGTTTTCTTGAAGCCCAACAACACAGCAGGTACTCTTGTTTCACAAAAATGCTATTATTAATCCATATTTACACAGATGATGTCGACATCTATACACAAGCGTCCAAATGAAATTTAAAGCAGTTTATTTTTAAGAACGAAGCTCTTCAAACTTGTGGTGAAACGTCGTGCCACCCGCGGAAAAAAAAATTGGCGTTGTATTTGCATGTGCCACCGCAAATGTCTAAAGACAATAACCTCCGGTCTGAAAAGACTGAATTAAACAGTTATTCTGGTCAATCGTCAGTTCAGGTCGGAACACTTCATTATCAAAAAGATGTGAACGCATCATTGTCGTTGATTCTTGTAGAAATAGAAGTGCAACGCTGATAAAAATGTGGACCCAGGTCGTACTTCCGGTATGTAGGAAGCAAACAGTTAGGAGGGAGCATTTCACAATGCCATAGAGGTGAAGAAATAAATTGAAAAAATAGATAGATAGATAGATAGATAGATAGATAGATAGATAGATAGATAGATAGATAGATAGATATATAGATAGAAAGATAGATAGATAGATAGATAGATAGATAGATAGATAGATAGATAGATAGATAGATAGATAGATAGATAGATAGATAGATAGATAGATAGATAGATAGATAGATAGATAGATAGATAGATAGATAGATAGATAGGATAGATAGATAGATAGATAGATAGATAGATAGATAGATAGATAGATAGATAGAAGATAGATAGATAGATAGATAGATAGATAGATGAAAATTAAGGCAGCTTCGCCCAAGTGATTTCAAGCTTGAAGAAAATGCGTAGCTGGGCAGCCCTCTTTGTCTCCCTTCAGTTTCACAGCAAAAGCTGCTATGAGATCACAAATGTCGTTTATGACACCGTAGTTGTCCGCCGCTGCCACCGGTGTTCGTAACCACTATCACTCGAAATAACAAAAATACCGATACATATAAATGACAGCATAAACACAGGGTGAATGATGGAGGAAGTGGAGGGGAGCCGGGTTCGCACGCCACTGCCGCACCGCTACGGCCTCCCGTTCTCGTTCGCCGGGATCTTGTAGGCGCCGCTGCGCACCTTCACGGCCCGCTTCTGCTTCGCGCACTCGCAAATCGGGGTTTTGTTTTCGAGCGCCAGCCGCCGCCACCTCACACGCACGCCTCTCTACAGCCTTGTGAAAGTGCACGCGCGCTTCTGAAAGCGCATGCGCGCTTCTGAGAGCACACGCGCGCGTTAAAACAGCTTTTATTTTACTACACCGGACCCCCTAGTGTGCAGTGCCGTCGACGAACACGCAATCACCAACGTCTTCGTGTGACGTCATTCCAACTTCCTAGTGCACTCGCCAATTGAGGCTCTGTCTTCTAGCGTGAGTAGGCGCTGCCTTGCGCGTATCATAATTTTTATCGGCAAACCATAAATCATTCGCTGGGCGTGTCTGTCCGTCGTCTGCCTGCCTGTCTGTTTGGCGCATGGAAGGACGGACGCAAATACGGGCGGATGAACGAACCCATGGACGAACGCACTAGAGGATGGATGGGCGGACGCATGAACGGATGCACGAAGAGACGGACGCGCAAATGGATGCATGGACGCACAGATGAATGGGTGAGCGCATGGACGACCGCAGGGACAGACGCACGGACAGACGGTCGGATGGATGCATGGAAGAACACAGAGATAGACGCATGGATGGACGCATGGATGCATGGACGGATGCACGAATAGATGGACAGATGCACTAATAAACGAATGGATGCACAGACGGACGGCGGGACGCACGGATGGAGGGAAGAAAGAATGAATGAATGACCGGAAGCACGAAAGGAATCATGGCACTTCGGCCCACTCATCATCATTCAGTCCATGGATATCCTGTGATTTTTGTTACTTATCATACTACTAGGAACGTCCTCCAGTATTCTTCGATTTGAATTTCGCAGCGTATATTCATTTCGTTATATATACAAGTACCACCCTCTACGGCAAATTCAAGAACCTTCGAGAGGTGGCGACATACGATTACGACGGGACGCTCAGCCCTTGTCCTAAGGACTTTCACCCCTAAACATACGTTAGAATGTGGTTCTTCAAAATTCAATCATCTTCATGGCAGCCCAGGGTATCACCGCAAAACCATTTCGGCTCTTTTTTTTCGTTTTTTGCTTCTTTTTGTATTGTTTTTGAAACAATGTTTCTCGGTCTATTTGACAGCCGTTCAAGTGTCTCTTTGAAACGAGCAGACATTTGGTATTATAAAGGTATGACTAAATAAGCAAATGGCTATTTCTGGGTCACCTAGGCTCATCAAAAAGAAATTGTAGGACAATTACTAAATTTCAAATGCGTTCAGTGAAAAGTTGTGGCCGTTCAAATGATTACGCATGTCTTTTTTGCAAGCGTTTGATGCCGAGGCGCAATGCGGTTCTGCTTATGTATTTCCGTTACGATTATGATGTGTTGAATTATTTTAGCATTTTTAATTTAAAATTGTTAGGATTCAACGTTCGAAAAGCACCATATCATTATGAGATGTGCTGTAGTTGAGGGCTCCAGATATTTGGAACTCCTGGGGTTATTTAGCGTACACGCCCCCAAATTCAAGCACAGTGGCCTCAAGCATTCTTGTCTCCATCAAATGTGCGGCCACCATGACCAGGATTCAATCTCGCGACCTGTGGGTCAGCAGCCGAGTGCCTTTAGCCACTAGACCACCATGGGGGTTATTGTAGCAGTTTGGTACGGAAGCTTTCCCTCAACTGCATACTGATGCTAGGGGACTTATTGGTGGCGTTGTTCTGGTCCGAATCTGCAGCGTCTGCCAGCACCTCGTAGCAAGTATACGCTAGTCGCACACTGACCAGAGCGGCTCTGTCATCGAGCTCCAATACTTAGCAGTCGTCTTCACCATTACGACTGGTTCGAGAACCTAATAATGATTAAATTTTTTAGTGACAAAAACGTGAAAACGCACGAATGAACGACGCCACAAAGTTACAAGCACAGAACCTAGACAAATCCGTCACAAACGAATTAACGCATCATTCCAGGTGTGGCTGAGCGATCGCACACCCAGAATTTTCTCTAGTTAACTGTGGCAAATTTTATGAATAATTCCACCCTGACACTCTAAGCACACATTACTATCATGGCTGCGATAGAACGTGTTGCAAGTGACTGCGTTTCCGATAGGAGTGAGCTACTTTTCTTGGCAATGTAGTGAAGGCAAGAAAGCCAACGCATGCACGCTTACTCAAGCGCTACTAACTGTAGTCCCGTTGCTTGAACCGCATTCATGCGTGACTTCTAAAAAAATACTTCATTTTCTGCTTGTACCACTTTAAGACATGCAGCCCACACCAGAGACATGACCATTAGCCCACACCACATATATTTATTTCAACCTTTCTCTTTTTTGCGTCGGTGTCACTAAGCGTTTTAGCCGTTTTTCTCAATTTCCACTTTTTCACCGCACCTCAAGTCCTAAGTGGCATCTGTCTCGATACGGAACGCTGAATGCTTGCAGAGATTACTTTTCGATTTGGTACGAAACACGCGCCAAACCTGACTACATCACGTTGGAGTACAGTACTCACGGATTCGAATGCGACATCAAATTTTTAAGAAAAACGAGTCACACACGCACTTGCTCAAAATAACCACGTCAGATCGGGAAGAATCTGGTCACTAAAAGTTATGTCGGATTGTATTTATGCGTTCTAGTCAAAATTACGCTGATATGACCTGTACTGCGGAGAGGGGAAACGAAGATATAGCCATAAATTGTCCTGTTTCAATCTGTGAGTACTGTGCACGTGCAGAAGCTCCGTCTTCCTGAATTCATTGCCAAGAAAAGTTGCCAAAGTATATATATACATACATACATATATATATATATATATATATATATATATATATATATATATATATGTGACGTATGAAGTGATGGTGGTAGAGGCAGAGGAAGAAGAAGTGCAGAACAGAATAAAACATGGAGTATGAGCCAGGCCACGTCGCCCATTCATCATAGCGTCACACAAGTCGACAGGATGAAGACCTCCCAGCCACTTCATCAGTGTCTCATCATCGACGCAGTTCTACACAAGACGCCCTGACCATACATCGACTACGGAATCATCTACTGGCCGCACACAGCAACCAGACCCATGACAGAATCATCGACCGACCTTCCCATCCCCAAGTACACCGGAGCAGCGGACGATGGACCTGTACAAGACTGGTTCGACCTGTTTGAGTTACACGCTACCGCTGCATCTTGGTCGGAACGGGAGATGGTTACGAACTTCAGTGACTACGTCACCGGTGAGGCATTTAAATTTTATCTAATTCACATATTCGAGAACGATGAGTCATGGCAAAAAATCAGGGAGCAGATGATTACCCGTTTTAACGACTATGACCAAGACCTACTCATTGCCAACCATCTAGAGACCACCGCACACTATCGTCAATTTCCTAAGCAGTCCTCAACCATTCTAAAGCCCAGCGCGCATCGACAACTGCCTCAAGACGAAGTGGCACATGAGTTTACTTTCAGAAGACTATGCGTGTTTTGGGAAACACCTAACCATCAAGCGCGCCTCCCTTCTACACGAAAGTCAGCATTTCGAAAGTCCTCGCTCAAGCATATGACGCGAGGCGTTGCTCACCGACCTGATGCTTTTAATTCTCCTCGCATACGCAGTCCACCACGTGGTTTTCCATCACCCGGCTCTTCAAGCGCTACTATCGCTAACCATTTGCCTCATGAGGACGCTGCGACCACGGTAGACGACCTGACGCTGCACGAAAATACCCTGTCAAGCCATGCTTCTTCCGGACGGGTTCATTCATCACCGTGCGGTGCATACACACCAGACAGTCGAAACAAAGAAGAAGGCTCAGACAAATCGAACATCGTACGCTGCCAAGCTCAAAAGCCCTTCGTAGTGAACAGTGCAGAAGAAGCCTCCAAAGACCTTTCCGTCGATCCTAGTGCACCACCTTCATTTTCTTTTGAGAATCACGATAACCCAACGACTACCAACTATTTATTGGTCACACCAACTATCAAAGAAAAGCAGGTTCGTGTTACTAAAGGAGTACCACCTCGACAGATTCCGCAACATCAGCAGTGCCATCAAGAACTCAAAAAACTTCGCAAAGTAAGGCAGTTACGTCAAGCACTACGACGAACTAAAATAAGATCACAAGCAGATTTGTGGCTTAAGGATGGTCGCCAGGAACGGCACCAACTAAAGGAAAGACCAAGTCAACATCTGAGCCATATTCGTAGAAGAAAACGTCAAGAAAGTCTTCTGTACCAGATATCAAGGCATCATGTACAATCCTACCGACGGAGGTATCACCACAGAAAACCCCAAAACAGACTGAATGCTACCGTTTGCAAAATGCGGGAACGCAGACATTGTATCATCAACTTCGGTTCGCGCAAACGCCAGCCGGAAGCAATGCTTCTATCTCAACCACTACACAAAATACAGCACCCACGACAGAAAATTTGGCGCATACGACGTCTGACTTTCAAAGGCTACAAGGACGTTCAACCCCGTTCGTTCTTCGCAGCTGCTGAGGCCGTGTCTTGGTCAGTGCAGTTGTGCAAGACGTGGTTATCTTTTCCAGAACGCCACAGTCAAGCTCGCCCACCCGAACTCCTGTGTTAACCGGACTGCTGCACTCGCTCCTGAAGTCTTTGAAAGTGTACGGAACTCCTATGAAGCATAGAACCAATTCTGAATTTTGGCATTTGTGACTTTTCAACCACTTCTTCGTTACTTTTTCTTGTTCGTAATGCATGCATTCTTTCAGGGGGAGGGGGAATCGTGTGACGTATGAAGTGATGGTGGTAGAGGCAGAGGAAGAAGAAGTGCAGAACAGAATAAAACATGGAGTATGAGCCAGGCCACGTCGCCCATTCATCATAGCGTCACATATATATATATATATATATATATATATATATATATATATATATATATATATATATAGAGAGAGAGAGAGAGAGAGAGAGAGAGCCTGAAAATGACGCCCTGTGACAGTTATTTTGCATTCACACTGTGTGTGTTGTTTTCCTCCATGCTTTTGTGCTTGAGAAGCGCGCAAGAAGTTTCTAGCTGTTTGCCGCTCTTCCTGTGACATACCAGTTTCTTTTTACACAGTCATTGCTACGCCTTTGAGTGGAACTGTGGCTTTCTTGAAGTATTTTAGCACTGTGCACATCATTATCTCGACTACCGTTTTCGAACACTGAAATAATATTAAATTTTGTTGGTTAATGTTCTGCTTCTGTAACCCGTTGTTGAATGAAGATCGCTTGCGCATTTTTTGCAGGAGAAGCATGGCTCGAAGCAACCAGTATTTTCGTTACGGATTTTATAGTGAATACAATCGTGAAGCCTCCCTTCAGAGATTTCTGGGTGTTCTATGGCAACACCACAATCATCGACAGAGTTTGGGCTGAGTTTGCCGACTATACATACAGAAAGGGCAGGCCAGAAATTCAAAAGGTATCAAAGCGCTCCTTCGCAAGACAACTGGCCGAGAACGCACAAAAAATGCCGCCGATAGATGAATCCCTGTTTTGGAAATTGTAAGGAAGCACGTGCACGCCGACAAAAAGAATAAATCAGTAAAGTTCCACAGAATACAAAGCATGCACACAAAGGAAAGGTAATAAAAGTGCGGGAGACTGCGTCTTCTTTTTTACTCGTAATGTGTGGCATTGATCATCACACAACCCAAATTTTCAAAGAGTTTATTTGAAAGACTGCATTATTTTTGGGGACGCAAAACATTTTGTTCGTTGGTTGAGTTGTGTCACCCGAAACGACTAAAACTTAACCATTTCCGCAGCGCCCACCATATTGATCTAGTTTCGGCGTTCATGCTTCTGTGTATTGCCAAATAAAACAAAATATTGTGTGTATCTCAGGCGCAACATTAACATACCGATATATGTGGCATGTTTCTTTATACTATTAGTGGCACAAATAGGTATTTCCAAGGAACATAACGTTTATTTCGATCCACTGACAATGCAATAATTGATATTGATTGATATGTGGGGTTTAACGTCCCAAAACCACTATATGATTATGAGAGACGCCGTAGTGGAGGGCTCCGGAAATTTAGACCACCTGGGGTTCTTTAACGTGCACCCAAATCTGAGCACACGGGCCTACAACATTTCCGCCTCCATCGGAAATGCAGCCGCCGCAGCCGGGATTCGAACACTGACAATGCAAGCTACGCACAAAAAGGCAGGTGTTTTGTGTGCATTGCTACGACGATGCGGTGGTGGCACCTTCCCGTCGCTTTGCATTCTACAAATTATGGCTTCCGAGATCACGCGTACACGCCGTGGGTTCGCAGTAATAGAGGACATCATTTCGTTTTCCGAAATTACTGCCAGATGGCGCTCATGTGTAACGCAGTGCCTCCAGAATTTCATTCACAGATATTTCCCCACAGATGATCAAATGAACGTTTTATTTACTTCCCCGTGACGCAAGAACATGGCCTCTCAGAGACATTTGAAATGAAACATGTCGATACGGGGCTAATGTTTTCGGCAGTTATTCTATTCCTGCCGGTGGTGAATAGGTTAATGTAGTTTCAGCATCACACCTTTTCTACGAACCACACGCATCGTAATATATATCATTTTACCCTCAGTTTTATGCAAAGAAACATTTGCAGGATCGCTTTCTTTGATTGATTGATTGATTGATTGATATGTGGGGTTTAACGTCCCGAAACCACCATATGATTATGAGAGATGCCGTAGTGGAGGGCTCCGAAAATTTTAACCACCTGGGGTTCTTTAACATGCACCCAAATCTGAGCACACGGGCCGACAACATTTCCACCTCCATCGGAAATGCAGCCGCCACAGCCGGGATTTGAACCCGCGACCTGCGGGTCGGAAGCCGAGTACCTTAGCCACTAGACCGCCGCGGCGAGGAGATCGCTTTCTTTGGGGAATCGGTAAGCAGATTGGCATCTTCGATTACAAACCTGTGTAAAATGCTGTGCACAATGGGTTGCGAGTCATATTAGTACAGGTGGCTAGCATAAGAGGTATCAATACTCCCACAACACAATATGTTTTGTGGTAAAATATAACCCACATGCAGGCACACTGAATATAGCCTAAATGAACGGTACCTGATATGCATCATATTTTTTTTCACTGCGATGAGAACAGCGGCCCGTATTCACAATTTGTGCGCAAAGTTTCTTGAAAGTCTTTTCAGTTTCATTTCGCTGCGAATAAAGTAATGAAAAAGCGTGCTTCAATGTTCTAAACTATTCAATAATCTTCTAGACCTTAAAGCTCTCATATTACGATACTGCTTTGTTTCAACTCATATCACATAGATCGCGGCAGACCCACAAGTAGTTGATTTGCACAAGCATAAGTTGCGTTGCTAAGCACTGTTTCGCAGTTTAACCCACATCTGCGTATCGCGCATATCAGCGTATTCTGCCAAATGCCAAATTCGCATAGAACAGTCATTTTTTCTTCTTCGTTTTTTCGCTCGTGACTTCGACGCTCGCCGCCATGCGTGCGTTTAATTGACGCACATTTCGCACATTTTTCTTCGTCAAACATCTGTCACGTTTGTCAACTGTCAAGATCTGTCACGTTGTCAATCTGTCTCAAGTTCATGAAACGTTTGTCAAACGCCTTCATAGTATACGAAACACGTACGAGAGTGGTATGTGGTCATCTCGTTCTGATATTGCAGTATCAGGGTGCCCATTCAATCGGGGTGACAAGTCAATCAAGGTGACTAATAGGATTTATTCAAAGTGGCTGATCATTGTTATCATCAATTGAGTTCTAGGCAAGTTAGTAACAAATAGTCGTCTATAGATAGGATGTGAACAGAGATCTGGTGTTCTTCGTATTTCATGATCGTTCGTCTCGTTCTTCGTTTTCATTTTAACACGATAGAGTTGGAGAGCCCTGCGGTGTCGTCTTCATTGGTTTTTTTCAGTGAGCGAAAAATCTTAAGGTCTGCAGTAAACATTCCCGACGATTGCGAAACTCACTTTATTGCTCAGCATGATGAGCCAAGTGTCTACCGTCGAAGAAACATGCTGCTTTGGGGTATCTGTCTTTTCGGCATGGCTGAGAAGTGCAGCGCAGGAACAAACAGCCAGACCACGATATATATGGTCTGAACGTGGCGCAGAGGCGGTGACGGATGGAACACAAGTTCGGATGGGCCCTCGTGTCCAGCGTAGGGAGGCACGGCGAGGCAATTAAGATCAGGCGTTTCACTGAACGCTGCCCAGGGCCGCTCGAGCGCGATTGTATCGCGTGTTTGCACGCCAGTGCTCTAACACACGGAAGGGGCCGAGGTAGTGTGGTTGAAACGGGGTGCGCGCATTACCTTACCACACGAACATGTGTGTCGCTGTTTTTAGGTCCTGAGCGATGCACGCCGCACGTGGTTGGTCACTTGTAGGCTGCGGACAAATGCGTCGAAAGACACCGCGCAGCTGGTCTAGGTATACTCTGTTGCTGTTGGCTGGGTGGCACTGCCGCTTTCTTCGAAGAAATCGGCAGGCAGGCGAAACGAAGTGCCATAAATGAGCTCGGAAATGGAGCAGGAGAGGTCCTCCTTGAAAGAAGATCGAATTCCGAGTAGCGTGATCGGGAGGCGGTCAACCCACCTATCCGAGCAACCATGTGCTGTTAGCGCTGCTTTGAGGTGCCGGTGGAATCTCTAGACGAGGCCGTTTGTTTGCGGATGGCAGGACGCTGTACGCAGGCGTGAAATACCAAGAAGATTCAGGAACTCTGAAAAGGGGGAAGATGTGAACTGGCGACCCCGGTCCGATACTATCGTGGGCGGACAGCCAAATCGGAATATCCAGGTAGAAACAAAAGCCGCTGTGACGTTAGCTTCAGACATGTTGGGCATAGGAGTCGCTTCGGGTCAGCGGTCTACACATACCAGAAGGTAGCGATAGCGTTTACATGGGGTAACGGGCCAACGATGTCAAAATGCACTACGGCGAAACGTTCGTAGGGTTGCAAGAAGGGCTTTGATGGAGGAATGCCCCATTCCTCCATCAAAGTGCACCGTTGAACTTAAGCGCACTGACACAATGCACACTCACGCACCCAATCACTGATGTTGGAGTTCATGCCGGGCCAGACAAAGCCTGAAGAAACAAACTTTTGGGAAGCGCTAATTCCGGGTTGAAAAAGACTGTGTTAGGCGTCAAATAATTTCTTGCTGAAAGGCTTGGATATAAATGATCTGGGGGTGCCTTAGAGGTGTCACAACTAGTTGGCACATCTTCAAAGATGAAGGGTTCGAGCTGAAGTGATGTAGCCGCTTCGCATAGGTGTTCAAGCTCGGTGTTTTCGATTGGACTGCAGCCAGATCCTGAAGTTTGAAAGGAAAAGATGTTGAAGGGGAGATTTTAGAGCGACTGCGGGTGATGTCATCCACGCGACTAAGAGCGTCAGCTGGAGCGTTGTCAACACCGCTGATGTGCCGTATAGCAGTTGAAAACTCCGAGATGAAGGCGAGCTGGCACACCTTGCGTGGTGTGTATAATTAGTCAGATCGGCCGATTGAATGGGTGAGAGGTTTGTGTTGAGTGATAATTCTAAAAGACCAGCCTTCAAGTAGGTGTCGAAAATGGCGCACAGTGAGAAATATGGCGAGCAACTCACGACCGAAAACGCTGTAGTTTCTTTGCGCAGAGGTCATACGCTCTAAGAAGAAGGAAAAGGGCTGCCACTGATCATTCACTTTTTGCTCGAGTACAGGCCCATGTGCAGAAAAGGATGCATGCGTCATGAGCGCCGTGGGGTAACTGAGATTGTGGTGCGTCAGCAGCGTGGCTTCAGCCAAAGCGTTCTTGATTGAGCTGAAAACTTTTTCCGCAGCGGTGTTCCGTGGTAGTGCAGTTTCCGCGATTTCGCCAAATAGCAAATGGTCGAGGGATTCCAACAGCTTAGCACAGTTTCAATAAATCCGTGGTAGAAATGTACAAGCCCTAGAAAGTGGCGCAGCTTGTTTATTGATGTAGGCGTGGGGAACTTCACGATTGCTTGCACTTTGTCAGGAAGGGGGCTAATTTCACTGCTGCCCCAGCGATGACCCAGAAAATCAACAGAGGACACTCCGAACTCACTTTTGCAGTGTTCACAACGATCCCTTAGGCTGAGAGGCGCTCTAAATGTTGACGGAGATGTTGCAAGTGCTCCTCGTGGGGTGAGCTTGCCACCAGCAGGTCATCGACGTAGACGAACACAATTGGCAGACCACGTATGACCATGTCAACAAACCACTGGGACGTTTGTGTAGCATTGCGGAGGCCGAATAGCATTCTCAGGAACTCTAAACGGCCAAATGTGGTGGTAATGGCCGTCTTTGGAACTTCTTCTGCAGCAACAAAAGTTTGGTAAAAGGCTTTGACTAAGTCGATTTTAGAAAACATTGTTGTGCCATGTAAGCTAATGTGAAATACTGGATGTTAGGCAGGAGATACTGGTCGGGAATAGTTTTTGCGTTGAGGGAACGGTAGTCTCCACAGGGTCTCTAGTCACCTGACTTTTTGGGGACAAGGTAGAGAGGAGACGCCCACCTGCTCGGTGATGGTCGTATTATAGCGAGTTCCAACATGTGTGCAAACTCAGTACTGGCTACTTTGAGCTCATATGGAGCAAGTCGCCGAGGGCGAGTGAAAACAGGTGGACCAGTGGAGATGACATGGTGGCGGACATCGTGTTGCACGGGTTTTGTCCAGTCCGCGGTTGCGTGATATTTTGGAATTCTCGAAGAATTCCTGTGAAATTGTCATCGGCCACTGTTGTAGTTTGGGCGATTATGTTCGTGTCAGGGGAAACAACACCATGCGCAGAGAGTAGTGTAGTAATGTCTAGCAGGCATTGCCGTTTCACTTCGACCAGCAGTCTATGATGGTTTAAGCAGTTGGCACCAATGAGGGCACGGCATACGTCAGCGACGAGGAAAACCCAACTAAATACGCGCCGCAAGCCTATAGGTTCCGAGTGAGCGACCGCAATTTTTATACGGAGATCTTTGCCCCGTTTACAGCTTGCAGGTAAGAGATCGGGGGTATTGTACTGCTGGCCTGTGATTTTGTCCATGACGTGAAACAGACCACTTTTGGGTTGGCCTTGACCTGTCATCGCCGTCAATAGTCGGCATGCCTGTTTCTCTGCCACGAGCAAGGTTGGAGGCAGTGACGCATGCTCTGTCCAAAACGGTGATAGTAATAGCTTACCACAGGTGGTGTGGAAGAACGAGAGCGTTGTGCGCGTCCATAACGTGGGGAGCTTCGGCTGCGGTTTCGGAGACGTGGAATTGTGTAATGACGCTCCGCGGCACAAACCAGTTCTTCTAGGCGATCGCAAAGTGTGTCGATGGGAGAAGCAGGGTCAGATGGTGTTAGAGGAGCGGCCCTCACGTTGTTGAATGACGGCATGACGTACCACACAGACGGCGTGGCTACCTCCAAGACCTTGTCCGCCCGGCAGGCCAAACCTTTGAGGTACGACGTAGACGAAGTGGCTAATACCATTTGCACATTGTGAGGAAGGCACTGCAGAAACAGCTCTCGCCACAAGTTATTGTCAGTATTGGTGGTGTAGCCGCTCGTGCGTTGACGCATATGACGAAGAAGCTGACTGGGCCGGCGGTCGTTTAATGCCTCCGCGGAGAGCAACTGCTACATGCGGCAACTCTGTGATGCCGTCATTCGCTCCAGCAGAGCAGCCTTGAGAGTTCTGTGCGGTGTGGTGGAGGGGGGTCCGGAAAGCAGGTCAGATACTTCTACTGCATCAGCTGGGGACAGCGCCAAAACAACGATATTGTACTTAAGTTCTACCGTGCGCACGCCAGAAAGCACGAATCGTGACTCAGCTTGAATGAACCAGATCGAACGGTTGCGGTCCCAGTAAGCTGGTAGTCGGAAAGAGATCGCAGATACTTCATCATCAGTCGTGACAGTATCTTCCGTGTTTAGGTGCATCTCGTTGCTCTGCAGTACTCTACGATACGACGGCAGTGCCGCGAAGGACTACGGCTCATCTCTTTGCAGAGCAAGGTTGTACAAGATGAAAACGTCTTTTCAGTGTCAACGTCTACTTTATTCCAACAACCAGAGAGTTCTAAATAGAGCAGGTGCACGCAGTGCACTAGAAACGCCAAGGGTAAAAGAGACGAAGAAAAACAGAGAGGAAGGCAGCACGTTGCTTGAAATGCTCCTCCGCAGATTTTTATCACTGCGAGGTGCGCAGTGGCGGCCGCGTCATTATCAAGTCAATCAGCCCGAAAGTTTATTTTCAAACACAATTCTTTCAAAGACCAGTCGAAAAACATTAACGACTGGCTTAGTGCGTAGATTGGGCAGTGTCATCCATCAACACCAGATTACGCGTCTGCTCGGCGTCCACGCTCACTTTGTCAGTGAAAAAAATTTACACCATCTTCGATCAGCATTACTAAAAAGCAAGCACTAGTTATAGTAGGAGATTTCAACGCGTTGCATGCGGCATGGGGTTATGACAAAGAAAACAACAAAGTTCAAAATCTCTGGATCGAAACTCAACAGGAGGGCCTTACGTTATTAACCGACCCCCTTTTCTCAACTAGGATTGGAAACTGCGTATCCAAGGACCTCACGTTTGCTAAGAATATCATCGAACCTTATTGGCTTAACACACAAGAAAGTATGGGCAGTGACCACTATATAATTGAGACCACGTTTAAAGCAGGCACATGTAAAAGGGGAGGCAAAGAATTAAGGCTGTTTGAATGGAATAGTTTTAGAAAAATCACAGAGAAGGAAGCATGCGATGTCATCGAAGACTTAGATGAATGGCTAGGGAACCTTAAGCGAAAAATTCAAATGGCAACTAAGATCATACCAAAAACAGAAGGGCTAGAAAGCACAGACAGTAAGCTCCTACATATGTGGGAGGCAAAAAAGAGCCTAGAAAAACCGTGGGAAACGCAAAAACACAACAAACGCCATAGAAAAAGAATAGTCACCGTCAGTGAAGATATTGAGAAGTACGCGGAGCAACTATGCAGATAACAATGGGAGGGAAAATGTGATGCGATGGAAAAACAAATAAATTTCTCTAAAACATTGAACCTGTTAGGATGTCGGATACACTCGGAAGTAAGCAAGACAGCACAACAACAGAGCCTTATTAGACTTGCACATAAATACAAAGGCACGGAGGAAGAACTGATTGAAAATATCAGACAGAGATATATTGGAGATACAACCAAAGAGCATTTAAGCTCCTACAGAGGTAAAAAAAATGATTCCCTAGACCGACCCTTGATAGAGGTCGAGGTACGATCGAAAATAATGAAACTGAGCCCAACATCCGGCCTGGGCTCCGATGGGATCACGAATAAAACGCTCAGAAATTTAGACGACAAATCTATCACAGCCCTAACCGCATATATGAACAAGTGTTGGGAAAAAGGTAAGATACCAAAGCAATGGAAAACGGCAACAGTCATAATGATTCCCAAGCCGGGCAAGAAATTAGATCTTGATAACATTAGGCCTATTTCCCTGACATGCTGCATAGGAAAGTTATTGAAGCATGTCATCCTCTCTCTCCTGTGAAATTACATGAAAGACAATGAGCTCTTTCCTCATACGATGCAAGACTCCAGGACAAAACTGTCTACACAGGGCAATATGATCAAGATTAAACATCAAATAATTTATTCTTGTCTCAATAGACACGACACAAAGGTTATAGTTGGCCTAAAACTTAAAAAGGCATTTGATATTACATCACATAAAACTATACTTGCCAATCTTCAAGTATTAGGGGTAGGAAAAAAAAGTATACGATTATACAGAAGACTTTTTAACTGACCGGACTGCAAGGATAATAGTAGGCGAAGCAGAATCCCAAGAGTTTAGCCTGGGCAGCCAACATATACGCCGCAAGGCTCAGTCGTATCCCCCTTTCTTTTTAACGTGGTCATGATAGGTCTCCCTACCAGACTTAAGGAAATTCCAGGACTCCTATATAGCCTCTATGCAAATGACATTACCTTATGGGTAGCAGAGGGTAGTGAAGGATACATAGAAGACACTTTACAAACCGCAGTGAATGTTGTAGAAGAATGTGCCACCCATACAGGACTACAATGTTCACCGGAAAAATCAAAACTTATTTTCTACAACCCGACATGTAGGGGTCGGAAATGTATCCAGGAAAAACCTAACATTAAACTCTTTGTTGAAAAAACTCAAATACCTATGGTCGAAAGCATGAGAATTCTGGGACTCCGAATCAGCTTCAACGGGCATAGCGGAGAGGCGATTAGAAAACTTGAAACCACTGCGCAGCTAATTATGGGTCTACTTAAACGAATTGCAAACCGGCACTATGTTATGAAGGAAAATAATATGATAAGACTAGTACAGCCTTTTGTCATCAGTCGTATTGTATATGTGACTCCGTACCTGAGACTGCAAGTGGTCGAGAGAGAAAGCATTGACAGAATTATTAGAGGAGTTTTCAAACAGGCGATCGGGCATCAAATACCTTCCTCTAATGAAAAATTACTTCAATTAGGGCTTCACAACACATCAGAAAAGCTTATAGAAGCTCGAAAAATCGCAGAATATGAAATACTAACGCAGAGTAGAACAGGCAGAGCCATACTGTCACCGTTAGGTAACACACACGTCCGATGTTAAAGGAAACACCTGAGTGCACAATACGTTAATATTTTGCTATTTTACGGAAACAGCGGCATATATGTGCATAAGAATACTGGTAGTTGAAAGTTCTGATTCCTGTTGACAGACCATAAATGTGCAGGAGATTGTTTTCATCACCACTTGCTGGTAGACGGCCAGCAATATTCGCATGATAGTTGAGTGCATTCGAGAGACCTCTTTAACAGTGGGTGGTACTGTACATCTTCGCCACAGCCATTGTCTGAGTTCTTCTTTCACTGGTATTCGATCTTTTGTAGCTGATATACACTGGCTGTGGTTGAGTAGTTTCGCGGGGTTCACAGCAAACATTGCTGCGCATGTACGAGGAGCAGTGAATGCGAGCGCATCGCCTATCTGCGCATTCAAGAGGAGTGGCGTCATAGCCGTGGTAGACGCATTGTGTTCATAACCCATGGCTCGTGCATGCACCTCGAGCCACGCTGCTCTCTTCTTTTTTGGTAGCGTATACCATATGAAGAAGTTGTAGTGAAGCAGAGAGAAATTGCTGCTCAACGGCGCAGAAGAGCGGATAAAGATCTCATTGTATTCGAAAGTATTTGCCAGGAAATTAGTGAGTCAGCGTAGGAAGAACAAGCAGAAGATAGCTAACCATGCTGCGGAGACACCGGAGCGATTGTACGAACGTCTAGCAAAGCGGCGTCGCCAGGAGGTTAAGCGACGTGCCCGAGCATCTCAGAAGCAGCAACAAGATGCCGTCGAGGACGTCGTAGCTCACTGATTGGTTCACTTTACGGAGAAAAAGTTTGCGAAAGTGCCTGTGCAGCTCGGACCTTCGAAACAGACTTTGTAAACTATATCTTTGGATATGGGCACGACGCGCGAGAAAAACTGTGGCAGCTGAAATAATTCAGAGAACCGAGCGTTGGGCGAGTCGGTATTCCATTTTAGATGACGTTTTGCACAAAAAAAGCACACAAGAAGGAAGAGAGCACAAAAAGGCACAAAATAACAACTGAAGTTTATTTTCAGAAAACTGTCACACACACACATCAAGGAAAGGCAGAGACACGAGGTTATGATTGCAGGTTGGTCGTTAGATAATCTATCTCGAGATAGGTAGTCTATCTCGAGTACCCGATGGTCTCGCCACACATACTTCACCGGGCTTCTACGAAAAGGGCCTCAACAATCTCTCGCGCGGTCCTATCTTTCAGCCCCGACAGCATTTCCGTTTCATTTAGTAAAAATTGGCATCTACAATCCTTACAATGCAGGCAGAGATTAGACGAAGGCTGCTATTTCGGAGGATTGCTGTGGTTAATATTTGGTTATTTAAAGAACAGCCCGTTTGGTCGATTTAACACTTCTAACATGGTAGTGGGATAATATAGACTAGCCCCTTCTCACACTCAACCAATCTGCCCCTGTGTTGACATCACAGTCATTTCATTTTTTTTCGTCTTGCCACCTTCAGCTTTCCTTTCAACCTATCAGAGGTTGAAAGCAAATAACAAGGAATGCGCAGGCAGACATATACTTTCCATCAAGGAGCAGCTACTTTAAAACCATGCGGTTGAAAGTAGCTTATCCTTGGCGCAAAATACTACGTCCACACCAAAACAACTCCTCACTTTTTCATGCGATGAAAAATCCATGCACATATGGAGTACTAACGACTCGCTTATCCTTCCTGTGAGCCTGCCTCATAGCGTCACCCCTTCTTTCACTTTCTAACTTCCGCAATACTCATTCACTGAGGACAGCCAAAGTTTTGCGGTAATATTTGGGCTGTTCTAGTCGTTTGACTTGATTGGGAATATCATCCTTTATTCGATGTGGGGAAGAATTACGCAAGGTGGACACCACACAAGACGTGGTTATCCCCTCTTAACCAACTAAATGAACTAGAACCTGAAGTCCAGAATTGGCTTGACGGACCTCGGAAAATTCATTCAGCAGGTATATTCAGGCTCAGTCATCATCCTCAAGTCGAACAACTGGATGCATCACTCCCTAGGACTTCGGAAGTGAAGCTCAAACCAGAACCTTTCTCCTTGAAGACATTGAGGACCTTGTCCCCAGCAATGCCACTATCACTCTCCTCAACGAATACAAAATAATCATCCACCGACCGCACTACCTTCAACACAGTATGGGCGATTCCCGATACCCTATGCACACGTCCGATTTCTGATTGTAAACATCACCCACTCTTCCTGCTCTCTTATTCGTTTTTTTAGCGCAAAATGCCATCCACAACAAAATACTAGACGCTAGTAAATAGTTCCATGCGTGAAACATTGAGTTTACGGGTGCAACCATAGCTCACGCTGCGTGTATCCTGACATAGCCGAGACTTAAGACTGGTGCACACCAGCGACAAGCAGCGGTCGCGCGACCATTTGCGACTGGTCGCAAATAGTCGCGAACGGTCGCAAACGGCCGCAAAGCGACTGTTTGGCTAGGCTAGTCGCTTCCTGACTGATTTTTCAGTCACGCGACTGCAGCCGCAAAGCTACTGGAACCAATCAGCGATTCTCAATTTAAGTTTTTTTTTTCATTGCGCTCGCTTCAGGCCGTCAGAGACAAACGAGTGTGTTCCTCTTGGTCTGTGGCACCATGGCCGCCATGGAATACTTGGCTTGGAGATGGCGGGGCGCAGCAGCTCGAGCAAAGTATCAAATTTACGTGGCGGCCTTCACAAGAAGCTAACCACCGCCAAAGTAAAGAGAAAATAAATTGTGCACTTTCTTTTCTCCGTATTCAGAAACGTTTTTTTTTTTCCTTGAACTTGACCTGTCGCCGCTTTTGATGCAGCGCGTTAGGAAGGCGTTTGTGCTTAATGCCTTGGCAACGACTTTAGACACCGCGTTTGAGACGCGTTTGTGTTGCATTGTAGGCTGTGGCAAGTCAAGTTAAATTTAGGGACCATTTCTGAATGCGTACGACTTTCGGAAATACTCCTCGTCATTTCAGCGTTGCTCGGGAAGGAGGCGGCTTGCATGGCTGGCCAACTCCCGCGACCGAAAGGACGGTCACGCCCACTACCAGCATTTTTTTTCTTTGGATGCATCTGTGATGCCAGCGCTGACACCATGGCACAGCGCACCAGCGCCATTACAATGTCTTGTTCTTCCCTTGAATCGAACTCCTTGATGCTGTTGGGAACGGTGTGCGAGAACGGACAAGGACAATAAATGCGGCGTGCTCGGTTTGCTCCGCTCATTCTGCTGGCGGCGATCAGCTGATCGGCGGTGGTCTCCAGAGTTCTTGTTGAAAATGAGATCCAGACGTGACTCTCCGGTTTTGCGACTTCCAGTCGCTCGCAGTCACCCTCTGCCGGTGTGAACATCAGTCGCTTTTTGGTCGCCAGTCGCGAATGGTCGCGCGACCGCTGCTAGTCGCCCGTGTGCACCAGCCTTTACACCCGTATTCAGAAATGCTCCTTGACTTCAACTTGACTTGAAACCGCCTTCAGTGCAGTGCGTTTGAAACGCGTCTGTGCGTTTGCTCGGCCTAGGCACCATCTAAAGACAGCGCGTTCTAGACGCGTTTGTGCTGCATTGAAGTCAGTGGCAAGTCAAGTTCAAGTCAAGCAGCGTTTCTAGATACGGATGTAAGTCACAGCTAATTTTTTTCGCGCTATTAGGTGCGAATGCACTTTATAAGCGACCCTGAATCCACCGTCCGCGCTGCACCTCCTTCTCTCCCCTAGCAACGCCGCGAGCAGTGGAGAGGAGGGTCTGTAGCAACGGCGCAGCGACGTCACACACCGCGTGATTGCGCGCGCTCCGCCCTCCGCTCCGTGGCTGCCCCCCCCCGCCCCTTTCCCCCGGCTTGCTCGAGATCGGCAAGTCGTCATAGGTATGATTTATCGCAGGCATCAACCTCGACTGCGACACTTCCAACAACGAGTAAAACGCAATCGAATGTGAGCATGGCACGCGTCATTAAAAATGTCGCGCCGGTTGAAAACAAGGCAGCGCGGCGAAGGGCCCGTGATGCTGAGCGCAAGCAGGCGAAGCGGGCCGCGGACATAAACATCATTATAGTGCAAGTTTACTCTTTATATAGTGCGAATTTACATTATAGTGCGAATTTACTTAACCATGTTCCACAAGGGGAAATGCTTGGGAGTTTTTTTGTTTTTTTAAGTGGGGGACAGGCTGGTCAGGGCGACTCAAGATGCGGCTCACGCATAAGAAATTCTGGACTAACGATTTCTCTACATACCTTTCTGCTGTGCACAAACACAATTCTACGCTTAAAAATACTATTGCATGCTGATTTTTTGCACGTGTTATCATCGCAACAATTTCGTACCTGCGAATCTTAGAACACTTCTATTAGGGGCTACTATATGCGTCACCATTGCCCCGGCCTTTTCACTTCTAGATGTCCACATATACATACGTCAATGTCCTATCACTCTAGCCTTTGGGAAGTGTCATTATATCTTCTAACCAACAATCTATATTTTCCAAGAAAATGCAGGGCGTCAGCATTACTGAAAACTCGGAACTTCAGCACCTAAAAAATGTGCTACGTGTCCTTTTGGTTTGCCCACAATGGCCACGAGATTAATCTGGATTGCTCTCAGATCACAACAATAAGCAACATGTTTATGAAAATATCCGAAAGTACTTGGGGTGTTTGTTTATTCTATAACAACCAGCTCGAGAAACAGAAGGTCGACTTAATTTAATGGCAGCGTTAAACACGCATACTTTTCATTTGCATTTATGACCTTCTTTGACAAAATAAGGTAAATCCTCAATTAGATGTAAACTTCATAAAGCGGTTTCAAATGAAAAATTAGCCAGGTTCTGCACTTTTTTTAATCCAGTAAACCATATTCATTGAACCAGCGCTGCGTCAGCAATTGTGGCAAAAAGAGCTTCTGCATCAAATCTGCTTCAGCTGTAACGTAATTGTGCTTTTATCGTGCTCTCACTATACAATTTTTTTTCGGCAAGTCGATGCTTACCGACATGTTGTTGCGTAGCAAAACTCGAATGACAAAAGTAAGAGGCAAACCCTTCTGTGACAGCCTGCCTGCTAGCATTTTTTTTCAAGTTTCGCACAGCACAGTCACATTTTTTTGTCACTCAAAAGCGATGTATGTAACGGAAGACAACGAAAATTGAGTTTTGGGGCACCGATTCAAGAATACATCACTGCGACTAAACGATTCTCTTGCTAAATTGCTGTCTCACTATTTTTCTTCTTTTTTCTGCAAACTTGATACCGATATTTCAAATCAAAATTAAGTTAAAAAAAATTGTAGGAATGACGCAATGCTGAAAGTTTAGGACAAATTCACCTTATAATCGGCCAATCCCCTTCTTTGGGTACGAGCCATTTGCACAAGGAAAACAACAACAACAACAAATTCTTAGAAGTATGAGCACTCGCACTAAGCGCCGCGGCATAAAACTGGCTATAAAGCACCTCAGGAGAAGAAGAAGAAAAAGTGAAGCTTATTCGTTTCAGGAAAACTAGGAATATCACTTAATACTCCCAATATTTTGTCTTTTGGGGCCACTTCATTGGGACACAGCGACAGGAACATCTGCGGGGCTCTCTGCGAATTCACATATAACACAAGAATATTACCTTGCTGAGTCAGCGATCAGCTCTCGAATTTTACAAGCCACACTACCACTTATTATTCAGCTATCAGATACACTGCAATGATTCAACTTTCAGGAGAATTTCATATAACGATTCCACCTCAGATATTCAACAAATTCTATTATTTTCCCCACCTTTTTTTCTTTTTTTGACATTGCGCCAAATTGATTTCACAGTCAAAACACAGTAATCATAATCCCCTAGTCTAGAAAATCTATAGGTATTGACTTGCATTCACCACCGGCTTCTTGGCCGATCCCCCTTAGTGGGTCAGAGTCACAAAAGAAAGGAACAAGCAAGTAAGCAAGCAAGGAAGCCATGGCTGTGAAATCATTATCTTAATCATCATTGTTTCAGGAGGCCTTGCATAGATGCCAGAAACAAGAGGGAGCCACCGACTGTCCCGGAGAGTGCGCCTTTTGTCGGGGAGGACAACTCGTCTTTGAAGTCTAGTCACCGGGATAGGCCCTTGACAGAAAGGACTGCAGATACTAAAGCACAAAATGATCATAATTTTGTTGCAAAATGTTACAGCATTGTTCATTTGCTGCCATACATACTGTTCTTGTGTAGCCAAGTCAAGCCCAAATGAAGTATTCTTATCTATAAACGCCCATTATGAAATTCGCTACTGAATCTCGAAGAGAGTAAGCTACGTAAAGTTTACCTGCAACGTAGTATTGACGTATTTTTGTGAGAGTAGAACATTGAAAAAATTGGCCGATCCCACATACAGTGGGAATCGATGATATGCGAAGCACGATTGAGAAAGGTTGATATGTCACATTAAAATCAGCACAATATTACAAGGTGGAAGTAAATGATGCCTTACATGACTAACATGTCATGATTATCATGCTTGGATGTGTCGTTTACCTTCGTCAACTATTCACGTCACGCGATTCCAAATTTAATATATGTGCAGCTAGTGAAATGACCGCGAGCACGCTCTTCGCGTGGTATGTCGTCATGATCTTACATGATATGCGTGCCAGGATTATCATCTTTGCACCAGTCATGCGCTTTCATCATTCATTGACGTCATGTTACACCAAATTTGGCATATGTGGAGCTAGCAAAGCGGCCACGAGTGCATAATGAAGGGTCCAATACATTTTTATTGGCGTTGATGCGCGCGTACGCTGGGCACAGCAACGCTATGTTAGCAAAACGCGAGCCCTATAAAGTATGACGCCAGGCGCGACTGGTGCGGCCCGACGGCAACCAGCGCGCAATGTGACAGGCAGCACTTCGCGCCGATGCGTTACCCAAAAAACACTGCGTCTCCCTGTTTTCGTGACGGAGAGACGCCGGACGCGTTGAAACGCGCACGCGTCAAAGTAACGCAGTGCGGCGCGTACCTGCGAGTATTTGGCAGGACCGGCGGCTGGCGTGGCAACGCCAGCGTGGCGTGACGAACTGAACGCTGGTGAGCACGAACACTGCGTCACGTCGAAATATATCGGTGCGTTGACTGTGGCATGTAGTTATGTTCTCACATGACACCCATATCACGATTATCATGTTTGCATCAGTCACATACTTTCGTCATCCATTGACGCCATGTAATACAAAATTTGGCATATGTGAAGCTAGCGAAATGGCCGCTAGCGCATCATGAGTGTTGCATGTAGTCATGTTGTTGGATGACACGCATCTCATGTTTATCATATTTGCACCAGTATCACGTTTTCTTCAATCATTCACGTCCCGTATTACCAAATTTGGTATAAATGAATCTAGCGAAGCGGCCACCAGCGCATCATGAGCGTGACATGTAGTCATGTTGTTACATAACATGGCATCTCGTGATTATCATGTTTGCACCAGTTCCGTACCTTCACCATCTATTCACGTACCGTAATACCAAATTTGGCATATGTGACGCCAGCGAAACGCCCGCGAGCGCATCATGATAGTGGCATGTAGTCATGTTACACCACACGCAAGTCATGAATTTCATGTTAGGGACTGTCACTTGTGTTTGCCGTGCAATTTTGTCATACCACACCAGTTTTGCAACATGCCATGTGAGCAAAACCATCGCAAGAGCTGGAGGATCATGAAATGTAAACAATGACATACGTGATTTTCATGTTATGACTAGTCATATATGTTCTTCATACAGTCATGTGATGTCATACCAAGTTTGGTATCAATACTATTATCGAAACGGCCAGAAAAGGTAAAAGTCGTAGGCGGCTAGATAGATAGATACGCTCAAAGTCGCCGAAGCTCGCTAAGAAATGCTTCGAATTTTAAAATATTATAAGCAGGCCCGACCGTATGGAAATTCTAAGTAACTCGGTTTTATTCATTTCTCTTTAGGTAGGCTTTGGTTCTTTATATGAGAAAACGCCACCCTCGTTTTGCTTGACTTGGCAATTCGATGTGTTAAAGCATGCAAACAATCCTGAATTTTTCAAGGGCCCTTGCTATATTAAACACGGCCTCCAAGATCGACATACGGTCTTTTTTGTAAAGTTACAAATGCATTAGACTAAGCAATAGCAGAGACCTCAAGCATACGTGTTTATAGTTCAAATGGAAACTATGTATGGCTATAGCTATGTGTACATTTCATGACCATATGTATACGTTGATTATTTTCTACGAGGCCTCGACGCACTGGTAGTAGTTCTCTTTTGGGTACAATAAAACAAAGCAAGCCATCAGCTGTCCAAGGACATCAGCTGCCCAAGGCATCATATGCACGCCTCTGCACAGACTATAGTCACACCTTATCACGCGACAAGACTAATGAAACAGAATTTCCATTAAACACCAACATCCCCCTTGTCATCAGCACTCGAGTTCGCACAGCTGAATTCTCCGGCAGCGTCTCATTCTCCGGTAGCGTCTCCTTCTCCGGCAGCGTCTCCGTGCTTGCACGGAAAACGCTGCACTGCTTTAACGTGGACTCCGAGCCCTGAGTGCGTCCACTCGGCGCGGTTGCCCATTGGTTCAATGAACATTCAAAAAAACAAAAGTGAGCCTTCGAGCCGGGACCGCATAGCAACGCATCGCCGGAGAGAAGAGAACGAGCCAAGATTCGGGCTGGGACCGCAGAGCAACGCATCGCAGAGCGAGCTGAGACGCGAGTGGCATCGGACGTAGCCGATCGAGCTCCTGCACCGAGTCCAGTTTCCTTATACACGTAACCACTGCCGATTCACCTGTAACTTAGCACAATACAGTTTTTCTTAAAATTTGAACCTTGCCTTGTCTACATTCATTCGGACATCGCTGACACCCTCAAGTGTGCCTTAATGGTACTGACTCGTTTCCCTCTTGAACAAATAAAAGCACGACAGAAAAGGAAGATAGAAGAACAACAGGTTACAGTGCTGACTCACAACTTTAACTTGATTTTGAAACGAATCGCAATAAAAAGCATCTGGAAAAAACGATGACAACAAGTAACCATCCCGCGTGCATAGAATGACAAATGCAGCAATGGAACTCTATGTGGTTGCTGAGGCATGAACGCGACGCTAACTGTCTAAGCAATGCAATACTGCTAAATTTCATAAAGCCAACGAAGGCTGATCGATACACGTGATATCTTCTAATGGCATGTAAAACACTTTCATGATTTCTCGTGCGCGCAATGAGAGATTTCTATCGAAAATGGGTTACTTGCTATTGCGTCAATCAATGACCAAATAGAATTCTGATCATTTTTTTACATTGTGCGCATGTTTCTGTGTTCTAATGTTAACGCGTCGACTAGTTTGCCTGGTGTAAAACTTTACATACAAGAAAATTACGTTCAAGAGTGTGTAAATTTATGTATTAGGTTATTTCGGCAATCGGCCATATATTTCTCGTGTTTTACCACGCACATCTCTCTCCGTTTCACAACATTTGCATAGCTGCCGTTTCAGATCTTTTAGATACCTGCCGCTACTTGTGGCCGAAACTTAATACATCGTCATGGTACTTACTAGCCACCTTTATTTCACTCGCTCCCTTTTGATTTCACTTTACTTCAGAGGAATTGCTAATTAGAAGACCTCTCACCTCTTTTTCAAGAGTCCTGCTCCTGAAATCAAGAAGTGCTTCGTGGCGTCTTCAAGAAACGAGTATACTTCGACGCAAGATCCCATGCAAGCTCCGACACCTTCCACGCCGATCTACTGCACCATCCAGAACCCGCTCATGCCTAGCCCCTTTCATGGAGAGCAGCATGAAGATGTTGACGACTGGCTGAGTGAGTTCGAACGTGTCGCAGCGATAAATTACTGGGATGATGCCGCAAAGCTCCGGAACGTGTACACTTGCCTAAAAGACGGTGCCAAGACGTGGTTTTTGAACAGGGATGATGTTCTGGCATCTTGGCGCGAGTTCCAGTGTCGCCTCCTGGAGACCTACAGGAGTCCCGACCGCCGCGAACGCGCGGAGCTTGCACTACAATCACGCATCCAGATGCCCAACGAGACCGTCTCGATGTACGCCGAGGACATGACACGGCTTTTCAAGCGAGCGGATCCTGCTATGGCAGAAGAAAAAAAGTTGCGCCACCTCATGCGTGGTGTGAAGGAACTTTTTGCTGGTTTGCTGCGTACTCCCCCCAAAAGTGTTGCTGAATTCCTTACTGAAGCGGCAACAATGGAGCGAGTACTGCACCAACGGACTGCTCTGTTTGACCGTCAAGTGAATGCTGCCTCAACTCCCGAAATTTTCGCCACCCCTGGGAGCAAAAACCCCGAATGGATTCACGAGATCATTCGATCTGTCGTCCGGGAAGAAATGGAAAAGATGTACGGGACAAGGCAAATCGATGTTGGTTCTATCACCAGTGTCATCCGTGACGAGGTCCAGCAGGTGCTGCACGCCCATCGTTTTCCGCCCACGTCGGTTGATCCGGAAACGGCTCCTGTGTTTACTGACAGTCGCCGTCGTACGTACGTCGAAGCCTTGCGATCTGCCACTCCTCTTTCGGGTCAAGGAGTCCCGACCCAGCCAGCGCCGCACGTCCCGATCCAGAAAATGCCTTACGTCCCGATCCAGACAATGATGCCGTCAGTCGCGATTCAGTCAGCGCACGCTGATTTGGACATCGATATTCGCCGTGCATTGACGCGCAAGTCTGATCTCTGGCGTACGCCAGACAGACGACCCCTCTGGTATCATTGCGGTGAGGCTGGTCACATTTACCACGAATGCCCATACCGGCAACTTGGACTGCGCAGATTTTTCGTCAAATCCCCTCGTCCCCGAATTGGTCAAAGGCCAAGGGCTATCGAAGAGTATCTCGCGCAACAGCGTGCACCCTTTACACGACGGCAATCGCGGTCACCTTCTCCGAGAAGACCCGCAGGCACTGAGCCACGTTTTGGGGTGACGGCACGGGAACGCTCCCCGAGCCCTCATCGAGAAAACTGAAGGCAGTGGCCTTCGGGGGCAAGGTCGCTGGGACTCAAAGTGCGGAAGACCTCCCATCGACGGGGGAGACGCAGGGGGCGCCGACCAGTGCGGACGCGAGAAGATCGGCTCCCGTTTCTGTTAATGTTTTCGTCAGGATTTTTGTGGTACCTGTGCTCGAGCTGCGTTTCATTCGACGCAGTTTCTTCTGAGGATCACGTCGATACCAGACTTTTTTCGGTGAGTGGTCCTTTTGCAGAATTATTGGAACTTTTCCTGTGGAACGCGCCGCGGCTCGGCTAACCCTACCGGGCTCAGCCTAGCGTCGACGGCGAGAGACGGGAGAAGAGGGGCAACATGCCCGAAGTAGCGATGGTGGAAGGAGAGGAAATCTCTCACGAAGAAGCCAATCACCCGGGTTGGACGACAGCGCTGGGCAGGAACAAGAAAGCTCGTGTAGAAACGCCAGTTTCCGCGGGCAACGCATCACATGTGGGCTCGAAGGGAGGCCGCCGCACGGCAGCCCCGCAAGGTGCAATGAAGCGCCTCGCAGCTGCATCGAGGCTCCCCCGGCTGCCGAGGGACCACATACGAATTATCGTCAGGCCGAGGGACGGACTTGACGTCAGAAAAGTAAGCCAAATTAGGCTCGCACAGGCTATTGCCATGGCGGCTGCTCTTTCCCCGGCAGAGACGGAAGGGGACATCGTTTTCCCAAACATCGCCCAGAACATTCTCGTAGTCTCCACACCGGAGCAGAAGAACGCAAACGCCTACGCCGCGATCCAACAGATTCGGATAAGCGAAGGAATGTACCATGTGGCGGCATATGTCGCGGCCCCCGATAACACCTGTAAAGGAGTCATACGAGGAGTGGACACTGACATCAGCGAGGCCCAGCTCCAAACGATGATTGTCAACCAGCGAAATCCGAAGGCCCTAGAAGCCAAAAGGATCAAGAACACCACCACTGTGGTAGTGCTTTTCGACGGCATGAAGGTACCAAACTATGTCATATGCGGCGTCAGCATGCTGCGCTGCACGCTCTACAAGCGCCAAACCGACGTGTGCTACGCGTGTGGAGGACTTGGTCACAGGGCCGATGTTTGCCCCAACCCCAACAAGAGGGTTTGCAGGGGCTGTGGGCTCGTGTCTCCACCCGACGATCACCAGTGCTCGCCGAAATGTGCCCTTTGCGGAGGCCCACATCCGACGGCGGACAGAACGTGCAAAGAACGCTTTCAAGTTCCTTACGTCGGGCGACGGAGAAGACGACGGCGCCGAAAGCGCGTCAAAAAGTCTCAGCAACAGCTGGCCGAAGAGGATGGGTCAAGGGATTCTAGCGTGGCAAGTGCTCCCAGGCAGGGGCGTTCCGTCACACCGGCTGGCCGCGGGCGCGACCGCTCCAGGGGCCGCGCTCGCACCAAAGGGCGCTCTTGCTCCCGGGCACGATTCTAGGAAGTACCTACCTGGGCGGATCGAGCCAAGCCGAAGCCAGCGGCGCCGCCACCAGAGGTAACGCGGGTACCATTGCCAGAGCATAGGGAAGACCCCAGGGTAGCTAAAATGCTTGCCTTAAGGCAGAGATTCAACAGCTGAGGGCTGAATGAGTCGTTCCGCAAACATTACTCCTCGCAGGGTGAGAGACAACAGATTCCCGCACCAGGGGACGTGCAGGCGCGCTCGGGAAAACGTAGGGCCTCACCCCCCCAAGGGGAGTGGGATGCTATGGAGAGAGAATCCAACAGCAAGGCTCTGGAAAGCATGCAGCAATCGATTAAACAATTGGCTGATAGCATGACTACCCTACTGAAAAGGGTGTCGTCTCTTGAAGGTACACAGGCAGCGCTAGCTACGGGTAGCTCGCCTCCGATAGGCCCGAACAGGGCACAGTCGCCTGCAGGCGCGGTAACAGTCAACCCGACAGGAGATTGGCTGTCTCAGAACAGTAATTATGGCGGACAACACTAATGAACTGGTCGTGTGGCAGTAGAACTGTGCTAGTTTCAAAAGACGCAGGGCTCCACTGCTGCACTTTATTGCTTCTCAGGCGGTCAAACCGCACGTAATTACGTTACAGGAAACTCTCGGTGATGCGCTAACTTTCCCGGGCTATCGAGTCGTCTCGGTGCGCGAGCAAGGGAAGCGCGGTTTGGCAACCTTGGTCGCAAAAAAGTGCTCCTTTCAAGAACAAAAACTACAGCTTGGCAACAGCAAGGCTGAGGTCATTATCCTCAAAATAATCCTCAACAGCTGGTTCAAGAACAGCGTATTCCTCCTGAATGTGTACAGCTCGCCGTCGGACAAGCGGCAGGGGTTCGCTTCGATCATAGCAAAAGTGGTGGCTCTGGCCAGGGGGGCCCCCATCGTGGTAGCGGGAGACTTTAATGCTCCGCACGACGCTTGGGGATACGCCAGGCAGTCCCCCAAAGGCAACAACCTCCTAAAGGCCGTATCTAGCTGTTCTCTTGAATTGATTACGGACCCGCAATACCCGACAAGAATTGGCACATCGGTGGTCCGAGACACAACTCCAGACTTGGCGTTCGTCAAGAACGTCGCCGGGGCAGGGTGGCAAAATTTGCAAGAGAATCTTGGTAGCGACCACTTCATAGTGGCTATTACCCTAGCAGTCAATGCAGCTCCCCCCAGGGAGTTTAAAGTAACGGACTGGGATGCATTTCGTAAATTACGGAAGGATGACCAGGATGAATACTACAGCTTAGACAGCCTCTTTGCAAGGCTCAAGGAGGATGCTAATGCTGCGACCAAGGTTGTCAAAACGAACCTGAGGGTTGATCGGATGGATGCACGCCTCGCGCATCTCTTAGAGGCTAAGAATTCCATCCTGTCCCGGTGGAGGACGCAAAGGCTCAATCGCCGACTTCGAAAGAAAATTGCGCAACTTAATCGCGAGATCGAAGCCTACTCTATTGAACTCTCCAAACAGCAGTGGAATGAAGTATGTTCTTCAGTTGACGGACAGATGAGAGTGGGGGCCAAATGGAACCTCCTCAAACAATTACTTGATGAGTCGCAGTCGAAGGGAAATCAGCGATTGGCTATTGACAGAATTGTTCACAACCAAAAAGCGAAGGGAGTGTCCGAAAAGGCCCTCCTGAAGAGGTTAGCGGACAGCTATCTTCCGCTGGGCCCTTCCGGCGATGCGGACTATCCGCATTACAGGGGTGGAATGGTGGCGGAGCTGGACGCACCTTTCACTGAACCAGAAATCTGTAAGGTCCTCCACGAGCTCAACCGACGCTCTGCACCGGGCCCGGATGAAATCTCAAATAAGCTCTTACGTAACTTGGATGGCAAATCCATCGAGAAGCCTACCGAGGAAGTCAACAAGATCTGAGAGACGGGGCACGTCCCCGAATCCTGGAAGACAGCTTCGGTAGCGCTTATCCCAAAGCCAGGCAAACCTCTGGCTTTGGAGAACATGCGACCCATCTCGCTTACGTCCTGCGTAGGCAAGGTGGCCGAACATGCGATTCACCATCGGATATCCGAGTACATAGAAAGCAGAGAGCTATTTCCACACAATATGGTAGGATTCTGATCTGGACTATCCACACAGGACGTGATGCTCCTTATCAAAAGACAAATCATTGACAACAACACCAGGGATACTAGAGGCATACTAGCTCTAGACCTAGCCAAAGCTTTTGATAATATCTCGCACAAGTTTGTGCTTGAGGCAATTTCGGTTATGGGTCTAGGGCAACGGTTCCACGCATACGTTAGGTCTTTTCTCAGGGATCGCAGGGCTACCATTAGGATCGGTCAAATCCAATCCACGGAATTTACCTTGGGAGCGAGAGGCACCCCACAGGGGGCAGTTATCTCTCCTCTACTCTTCAATATTACCATGAAGGGCCTCTCGGAGCGACTCGCTACGGTGCGCGGGGTTAACCATGCTCTCTACGCGGACGATATCACCGTGTGGTGCATGGGAGGGTCCGACGCCGGGGTAGAGCAGGCGCTCCAAGAGGCATTAGACATCAGGGAGAACTTTCATGTCGGTTCGGGCCTGAGCCTGTCATCGGCAAAGTCTGAGTTACTACTGTACAGACCCACCCGACAAGGACTGAGGAACCTCACTCCTTTAGAACAGATTCCCATAGCTTTATACACACGGGATGGGCAGAAAATACCCAGGGTGGACTTCATCAGGGTCCTCGGACTCCTACTAGAGTCCAAGGGGGGCAACTCACGAACTATAGCCCGCATCACCTCCAAGACGGAGAACATGCTTAGGCTCATACTCAGGGTCTCGAACCGCAGGGGTGGGCTGAGCGAGAGCAATCTCCTTCGGCTCTATCATGCATTTCTCATGAGCCACATTAATTATGTCGCTTCGGCGTTGCGCTGGTCCAAAAGAGAAGAGGCAAGAATAGATACACTAATGCGCAAAAGCATAAAGCGAGTTCTAGGCTTTCCTATCCACACTAGCACCGAGAAGCTCCTACAATTGGGCATGCATAACTCCCTCTCGGAGGTGATCGAGGCCCAGCAGATGGCTCAGGTCGTGCGACTATCGTCCTCGAGGGCTGGTAGGCGCATCCTGGAATCCATAGGCTGCGGTCCTACGGCGACTAACCAGCGTAATGTAACACTGCCACCCTCGATCAGAGGCACGTTTTCGGTAGCTCCACTTCCAAGAAATGTCCACTCACAATACAATGTAGGGCGCCGCATATCTCGGGCCCGTTCCTTATTAAAATCAGTTGCAAACAGACCGCATCTCGCGTCCTTTGTCGATGCAGCCCAGTACGGGCGTTCGGATCGCTTCGCAGTGGTCTCGGTCGATCATAGTGGCACACTCCTATGCTCTGCCTCGGTTAGAAAGGTTTCGGCAATGGTGGCTGAGCAAATCGCCATCGCCATAGCAATGAAAGACCCATCGCGTCCTAATGTGTTTACAGATTCGCGTTCCGCAGCTAGGGCTTTCGCCTCGGGCTCGATCTCGCGTGAGGCAGCGGCCATCCTCGGCTGTGAGGGGGCTGCCGGGTTTCACACCATAACATGGTTCCCGGCCCACATGGGGGCCAACATACATCCTGATGTCCCCAACGCCAATGAGTTTGCCCATGACCATGCGCGAGGTATCGCTCACCGCGGCGGTCCCGGCGGATTCGCAGGCGGGGACGCCGGAAGATACAGGGACTCGCTACTCACTTTCCACGAGATCATGACTCATTATCATCTATCTCGGAGGACTTTTCTACTTCCTCATCCTAAACTTACGCGACCGCAATCATCGGCCTACAGGGTGCTCCAAACGGGGTCTTTCCCTTCGCGTGGCAGGTTCAGCCATTTTTCGCCCAGGCGTATTGCTCATTACCTCATATGCTCTGGCAATGTCCTGCGTTACGTGACGCAGAGTTCAACAAAGAAGAGGACTGGGAGGAAGCCCTTAACAGCGGCGACCTCTTGGTTCAACTTCGGGCTGCCCAGAGGGCCTGCGAGAGGGCGGAGGGCCACGGTCTTCCAGTTCCTACGTGGGAGCGGCCCGTGACTGCTACGGATTCCCCCTAAACGGGGCCGTTACAACGCAGTTCCTCAGGACCTGAATAAAGTTCTTTGTCTGTCTGTCTGTCTCCCATTGACGCTTGCACGCAACGCAGAAGGCATTTCGTCAGAGAATAATCGCAGTGCCGAAGAAAACGCCGACATCCACTTCTGAACCTAGTGACCGCGTGTCACTCGACATACCTGTGCTGGTTGACGGTCTTCAGGTCAGTGCATTGGTAGACACTGGTGCAGACTATTCGATCATCAGCGGGAGTCTAGCGAAAGATCTCAGGAAAGTGATCACACCGTGGAATGGAACGCGAATTCGAACAGCTGGAGGACACGTTGTAACACCGCGGGGTCGCTGTACCGCAAGAGTGACAATTCGTGCGTCAACGTTTGTGCTCAGCTGTCTCGTTCTTCGCGACTGTTCGCGTCAGCTGACTATCGGCATGGACTTCCTTCGGGAATATGGTGCCATCATAAATCTCTGTGAGTGCATCGTGACCTTATCGACTCAAGGCGCAACAGATCGAGACACTGATAACTGCCGTAGACCTGCGCTGCTTGTTGTTGACGACAGTGGGACGCTGCCACCTCGAGCAACTGTTCCCATCGAAGTCACTTGTGAAGACTTCCAAGACGGCGACGTGGTGGCTGAAAGCAACTTATCACTTCTGCTGCTCCAAGGTGTATGCGCCTCCCGAAGTGTTGTGCGCGTCCGTGACGGACAGTCAACGATACTAGCCACAAACTTCAACTACGAGCACCAGCATCTTTTCCGCGGAACCACCCTAGCTTATGGTGACCCTGTTGCCGACGTCATGGAGTGCTTCGCGTCCGAGGAAACGCATGAGGATGAGGAATTTCTAGACCGCATGGACATTAATTCGACGCTGTCACACGAGAGAAAGGCTGCACTTCATGACTTTTTAAGGGAGTTTCGATCTTGCTTCGCCTCTTCTTCTAAAGTCCGTCAAACACACCTCAACAAGCATCGAATTATTACCGACGAAGACGCCCGCCCCATCCGGCAGCAGCCTTATCGCGTTTCTGCCAAAGAACGCGAGGCTATTCAGACACAAGTAAAAGACATGCTCGATGACGGGATTATTCAACCAACCAGCAGCGCTTGGTCCTCACCAGTCGTTCTAGTAAAGAAAAAAAATTGCCCGCAGCTTCCCTCGGGGGAACACTGAGGAGGATGCGGAGCATATAATTGGTTAACGGGGTGTTAAAGTGCGACTTACTTGGGTCGATGGCTAAATTGGTTGAGGTGGTTGTGAAATGGGGTGTTAAATTGCGACTTACTTTGGTCGATGGCTAAATTGGTTTACGTGGTTGTAGGAGGGGGTGTTAAATGAGTGAACACGTACACACGTATGCGAAAGGACGGCGCTGGTCGAAGGGACGTCGATCATTGTGTTTGTGGATTCGTTGGAATTCATTTCACCGCGACCTTGGACGTCGACGCGCCGTACAAACCAACCGACGAGCGGCAACTGAGCGAGCGAGCGCCAACCTTGAGTATATATACAGCGCGACGGCGCATGCACTGTCAGCTGTTGAATGTTCTCGAAGGAGAAGCGCGCGCGCGGCACAGATGGCGACGGCGCGACGGCGCATGCGCTGTCAGCTGTCGAATGTTCTCGAAGGAGAAGCGCGCGCGGCACAGATGGTGGGCGACGGCGCGACGGCGCATGCGCGCGCGTCAGCTGTCGAATGTTCTAGAAGCAGTGCGGACGGCGCGGACGGCGCACTACAAGGCGCGAGTATAAGATGCTTCCGCATCTAAAAGACGGAACGCTGCGATTCTGTATTGACTACAGGAAGCTTAATAGTGTCACGTTACTCTCGACAAACTTGATCAAATGGGCTCGTTTAGTCGACTACACAAGCAGCGGCTCAGAGAGATCGTCTTTGTCTTCTTTCACTCTTCGATCTCACCCAAGCAAACCGTGTGGCAATAGTACCCCCCCCCCCCTTTGAAAGCATCGACTCGATGCTCGTAAATAAAAAAAATGAAGGTATTCACGCGCAGATATAGAGAACCAAAAGATTGATTGATTGATATGTGGGGTTTAACGTGCCAAAACCACTATATGATTATGAGAGACGCCGTAGTGGAGGGCTCCGGAAATTTAGACCACCTGGGGTTCTTTAACGTGCACCCAAATCTGAGCACACGGGCATACAACATTCCCGCTTCCATAGGAAATGCAGCCGCCGCAGCCGGGATTCGAACCCGCGCCCTGCGGGTCAGCAGCCGAGTACCTTAGCCACAAGACCACCGCAGCGGGGCTAGAGAACAAAAAGAGGGAGAGTGCCAATACTCGCAGCGCAAATGAGGAAGTTTCGCCAACGCTTGCGCCAAGCGCAAAAAAATGCGTAAAAACACAGAAGAACACAAACAGCAGCAGCAACGCAAAGTCACGGCATGTCGTAGCACGTGAAACCACAAGGGCTACTGTGTGAAGTAGGGCTTCAGCCGAACGACATGCACGGTTTCGGGCCGAAGCTGTCGACAAGAAGACGCTGCGCCGTCCGGAAATACCTCGTAGGTAACATCTGTGACTCGTCTAAGAACCTTGTACGGTCCAAAATAACGGCTTAGGAGTTTTTCGGTTAAGCCTGGTCGCCGGACAGAGATCCACACCCACACTCGGTCCCCAGGGTGGTAGGGGACATTTCGATGGCGGAGGTTGTAACGCCGTGCGTCTGCATCTTGTTGGTGACTGGTGTTTACGCGAGCTAGCTGACGAGCTTCATCGGCGTATTGAAAGTATTGTTCAGCATCTTGAGCAAGCTCATTGCTTTGGTCGCACGGAAGCATAGCATCGAGCATGGTTCGCACGTTGCGTCCGTAAACAAGTCGGAAAGGCGGAAATCGCGTTGTTTCTTGCGTTGCCGTATTGTAAGCAAACGTGATGTATGGAAGAATCTCGTCCCAGGTTTTGTGTTGTACGTCCACGTACATTGACAGCATGTCCGCTATGGTCTTGTTAAGCCTCTGTGTCAGTCCATTGGATTGCGGATGATAAGCCGTTGTTTTTCGATGACTTGTGCAGCTCAGTTTAAAAATGTCCTCCATCATTCGTGCTGTAAACGACGTCCCTCTGTCCGTAATCACGCATGACGGGGCACCATGCCGTAGGACGATTTGGTGCACGAAGAACTGCGTGACTTCAGAAGCCTTGCCACGGGGTAATACTTTTGTTTCAGCATAACACGTAAGATAATCTGTCGCAACTATAATTCATTTGTTCCCAGAGGACGACAAAGGGAAGGGCCCGAGAAGGTCCATTCCCACGAAGTCAAACGGTGTCCGTGGTGGTGCGATCGGCTGGAGCAGGCCGGTGGGTTTCACAGGCGGAGTCTTGCGGCGCTGGCACTCACGGCAGCATTTCACATATCGATGTACACTAGTTGATAGTCGCGGCCAGTAATACTCGGGCGAGAGTTCGCGAATAGCCCAAATGTCCTGACGTGGGCTCGTCATGGCACGCAAGGAGGATCTCATCACGCATGTCGGTAGGAACAACGAGTAGGAAGGCTTTGTCGCTACCACGGGCGTTTTTCTTGTAAAGAATGCCTCTTCTTAGACAAAAAGAGGACAGTTCACGAGCAATGTGTTAAGGGACCTGAGAGTTGCGCCCTTCCAGGGAATCAATGACTGGGCGTAATTCGTCGTCTGCCCGCTGCTTTGACATTAATTCGGAGTCGCTAACTGCTCCTAGAAAGGCATCTTCATCTTCTGAACCCCTGACAGCGTACCGCACAGGTGCTCGAGAAAGCGCGTTGGTGTCTTCGTGTTTGCGCCCTGACCTGTACACAATCGCAATATTGAACTACTGCAAACGCAAACTCCACCGTGCGAGACGGCCGAATGGATCTCTGAGATTTGCCAGCCAGCAGAGCGAGTGGTGGTCAGTCACCACTTTGAAGGGACGACCGTAGAGGTAAGGCCGAAATTTGGTCGTCGCCCACCCGACTGCAAGGCATTCTTTTTCTGACGTAGAACAGTTGGTCTCGGCTCGAGAAAGAGTACGACTGGCGTAAGCTATCTCATGCTCAATGCCGCCGTGTCGTTGTACAAGGACAGCGCCAAGTTCGACGTTGCTGGCATCTGTATGATTTTTTGTAGCAGCGTCCTCATCAAAATGGGCAAGAACAGGGCTGTTTGCATTCTCTGTCGTAACTCTGTGAACGCTGTATCTTGTTCTGCGCCCCAAGTAAAGGGCACGTCATCTCGGGTGAGACGCGTAAGAGGTTCAGCTATCTTCGAGAAGTTGGCGATAAATCGGCGATAATACGCGCACAAGCCGAAGAAACGGCGTACTGCTCTTTTATCTGATGGAACAGGGAAGGCGGCGACAGCAGCAGTTTTGTCTGGATCAGGTCGCACTCCATCCGCGCTAATGACATGTCCCAAAAATTTCAGCTCTTCGTAGCCGAAATGGCATTTTTGGGGTTTCAGCGTGAGTTCAGCTGTGCGAATGGCTTCCAGAACCTTTCTCAGATGCTTCAGATGTTCTTCGAAGCTTTCGGAAAAGATGACCACATCATCGAGGTAGACAAGGCAGCTTTGCCACTTCAAGCCAGCGAGAACTGTGTCCATCATCCTCTGAAAAGTGGCTGGTGCAGAACAGAGGCCCAAGCGAAGAACTCGGAATTTGTAAAGTCCGTTTGGAGTCACAAACGCGGTTTTTTCTTGGTCTCGTTCATCCACTTCAATTTGCCAATAGCCACTCTTTAGATCGATGGACGAAAAATACTTCGCACGTCGTAACCTGTCGAGGAAGTTGTCGACCCGTGGAAGCGGGTAGACGTCCTTTTTTGTAACGCTATTGCCACATGGTTTGCTTGGGTAAGATCGAAGAGTGAAAGAAGACAAAGACTATCTCTCTAAGCCGCTGCTCGTTTAGTCGACTACACAAGCAGCGGCTCAGGGAGATCGTCTTTGTCTTCTTTCACTCTTCGATCTCACCCAAGCAAACCATGTGGCAGTATAATAACAGCAGAATGTGCCCAAACAAACCATCAGAGCACGCATCGAGTTTCAATACAAGAATGAGACGTCACGGTGAAACGAGTCGACAAAATGCTGCGCAGTGACATGACCAGCCATCGATAAGTCTGTGGGCGTCAACCGTGTTGTTAATGAAGAAGGCCCTAACGCTACGTTTTGGCACCGACTATCGCCTTACAAGCAAAGCCAAAAATGGACGTGTATCCTCTTCCATGGATATACGACGCACTGGATAGACTGCACAATGCGAGGTAATTTCATCGATTGACCTCAAGAGAAGCTGCTGACAGATCGAAGTCGATGAATGATACCGAGAGAAAAGCTGTCTTCTGTTAAATATGATGTTTACAGGATCCCACCGCTGCCCTCAAATGTTAAATCCGAGGTTTGTATAATACCACCGCAGCTATTTGTTGTTCTGTTCTTAGAACCTTGCCGTTACCGTCACCGGGGACTCGAGAGGAACACGCCAAGCATCAAGATGCTGATAAGCCATACTGTACGAAAATTTGTTTTACATTATGCAGAGGCGAGCGTTTCGCCACATGACAAACATATATATAGACGAATAATTCACTCAACATTGTGGCGATCTCGTCGAAGGCTCTCGCAGGAGCCCTCTGAGGCTAGTTGTCAAGAGTTTCTTTTTCCCCTTACGTTTATATGGGGCAATGGCTTTAAATTTCGCTGTACAACCATAAGAACACATGCCACATCCGATGGTGCTGCTCACACCCGCTAAGATAAGCGTCGTTGACTAGAGCGTTGCTCCCACACTGCCCCTCTGACTGCAAGGTGTTCATTCATTGAGATGAGAAGGCCGCTGGGTGATGGTTTTCACGTTCGAACTACCGGTTATGTCAAAAGGGCCCGCCGTTTAGCACGCTCAATCAACGAGACGGGTTGCCATGCATGCTGACGCCGCCATTCCTTCAAGACGGGTGACATGACCAAAACCATTTCGGTCGTCTCGTTGTATACCTTGCGGCGTCGCTACGGCATTGCACCTCACTTCCAGAATGGGAGGACAATACAGATAATTGGACGGCTGTCAGCAGGCACACATTCTTTCGGTGACTTTTTCGCAAAACCATGAACACCCCACTCTTAGAAAAAAAGTAAGCAATCGGTTAATAAACGCGTGTGTTTACTAGTCAATTTGCGGAGTATTTCACTGCATTCGCAGCATACTTTTACTAGCCACCAGCTAGTACAGCTAGTAACCTTAGCCGTTACTAACCAGGTAACCTTTCTTAGTGTTTTTAACTAAGCAAGTATAAGCCACCTACGTTGCCAGATCTTTCGTAGATTCCGCAGTATATTTTGCCGTAATGGTTACATCGTAAGCAATATTTAGGCAAGCTGTAATTTTATTGAATACTTTGGAATAGAAGTTCCATAATGTTATTTTTAGAATATTATTGACCAACCTGGAATTGAAGGAAATAGAACGTAAGTAAATAGAAGGGACCATGATGATGCATAGAAAAAAACAATTATCTTATAAATTCTGTGACTGCTAACCAGCACGCGGTATGTGGTCCCAAAGCAGGGGTATATATAGTCTTCAAGCTGCTGCTATAGTAGAATTCTATGTCCAAGTCTTGAACATGTACTTGTGCATGTGTTTTTGTGATCCGCTCATATAAGTTCTCATACGCATAGGAGCATATATTCACGTGAGTACGAAAATTATATGTTCATGTGGACTCAAGTGAGCATATCCTATGCTCATATGAGCTCGTGTGGACTCATATGAGCATACAATATGCTCATATGAGTCCACGTGAGCATATGAGATTCACATATGATCATACAAACATGAATCTGATTTCATCATATGATGATGTTGTCCATTCTCTGTAAGTATGTTGCTGTGATGTGCACTTACCCCATTATAGTTACACGACGTAATTAAAAGCTAATAATAATTTACGAGGGCCCTGTCCATTCGAATTTTATGCTATATTTTTATGATAGAAGCATATTGCTATGGCCACGCAAACGAACAATTAACAAAATAGGCGTAAACCTCAATTGGTGGGGGTTACTAAAAACTTAGTAATGAACTAACCACTCGAGTCAGCACTATTAACTTACTAACTAGTTACTAATTTTAACTATCCAATGACGTAGTGCTTTAAACCCGTTTGCTAGTATTTGTGTTAGTGTTTGTTACGAGCCCAAAGAGGTAGTGCCTTTCACTAGGGTTACTTTTACTAGCTGCATTTACTAGCTGGTTAGTGGATTCTGTGACAAGTAACGGGCTAGTACTTAGTGAATATACCAACCTTTTAAAGACGATAGTCTTTCTTGAGGACCTTCTACGAAAAAGAAATTGGTCTGTGTGTCTGTCTGTCTATCTGTACGTTTGTCTGTTTGTCTACTCCTTACGGCATTGGGTCTTAAAACGGGTTGCCCCATCTGCAGCGCCCTCCATTGTTGCTCAAGATTTAGCGTTCATAATTATGCAATTGTCAATTAATAAGCATGTATTGCGCAAGTATGGGGCCCCATAACGATGCGTATATATTCGGCATGTGCGTCTTTTACTAGAAAAGGCATACATAGGTACTTTTAAGGACCGTAGCGCTTATCACGCTGCGCTGACAATGCAACGCTTGCACGAAAAGGTGAGTGTTTCAAAAGCTTTGCTACGACGCGATGTTGGTGGCACCTACCCGTCACCTTGCGTTCTACACCTTATCACCTCTGAGATGGGTGCGCACACCTGGCACACCCGTCTCAGAGTCACGCGCTTCGTTTTCCAAGAACACTGCCAGATGGCTCTTATGTCTCACGTGTGACGTGACTCAATGCACTCGTTCGCTTCTGGTGCACGCTCGAGACACTCTGACGCAGAGCCTCCAGAATACCATTCACCAATTTTCTTGCGCAGAACATCAAAAAATTTCACTCTCTCTACACAGGAAGGTATAAAGGATCACTGCAACCTGATTTAGACAAGCCTTTTACGGACGCTGAGATAAGAGCAGCCATATTCAGTTACAAGAAGAACACAGCCGCGGGTGCAGATAAAATCACCAATGGCATGATCAGGAACCTAGATGACGAAGCCATCGAAGCTCTCACAAAGTACATAATCAAACATTGGCTCGCTGGAACTGTTCCTCCAGAATGGAAACATGCAATAGTGGTCATGGCACCTAAACCAGAAAGAAAACTTGCCATTGAGAAAATGAGACCTATCTAGCTCACGTCCTGCTTAGGAAACATCTTTGAAAAACTGGTGAACACCAGGCTCCCCAACCATCTCGAGAACAACAACTTCATGCCCGAAATCATGTTTGGCTTTCGCCCACACCTTTCAACGCAAGGTGTTCTACTACTTTTAAAAGAACAAGTATTAATGGACATCTCTAAGGTTGGGGAAAACGTCTTTATGGCAGTTGACATGAAGGGAGCCTTTTGATAACATCAGTCACGAAGCAATACTAGAAGGTCTGGAGGAAGCTAACTGTGGAGAACGAATGTTCGACTACGTCAAGAGTTTTCTTAGTCACAGTACTGCAACAATTAAGCTGGGAGACTACTAATCCGACATCATTAAACATCCAAACAAAAGAACACCCCAAGGAGCGGTCATTTCACCGACACTTTTCAATGTCGCCATGACAGGCCTTGCAGGAAACCTCAAAGCTATTGCCGGTCTACAACATGCGACCTATGCAGACGATATCACGGTATGGACAAACACAGGCAGCCTAGCAGAGAAAGAAGATGGCTTGCAACAGGCAGCTAGCACCATAGAATAGTACGCAAGGATACGGGACGGGGTCTTCAGTGCTCAGCCGAAAAGTCAGAGCTCATTCGCTTCACGAAGAGAAAAGCACGGAGGATCGACCCAGCCGAAAAGTCAGAGCTCATTCGCTTCACGGAGAGAAAAGCACGGAGGATCGACCCGAATCTGAAGCTGGAAGTCCAGCTCTACGGAAATGTCATTCCGGAGAAAGGTACCGTACGCATACTAGGAATGTAGCTTGAAGCTACTCTGAGATGTCTGCACACACTAAATCAACTCAAAACATCAGTACAGCAGATCTCACGCATGATCTTGCGAATAACAAACAATCGTAAAGGCATGAGAGAGCAAGATGCCTTAAATTGGTAAAGCCTCGTCATCAGTCGTATAACATACTCGCTTCCGTATCAAATTATCAACAGGAATGCGAAGCAAGAGCAAACCAAATAATCAGAATTGCCTACAAGACAGCCCTAAAATTACCGCGGAATACTTCAAACGACAAGCTACTGGCACTCGGTCTTCATAACTCAATTGAAGAATTATCCGAGGCCCAGCTACTAGCGCAAGAAAATCGCCTTCTCCAGACCCCAACGGGCAGAGCAGTCTTAACAAAACTAGGGCGCGATACTTTATTACAAAAACACCAAGAAACTAAAGAAGTACCAAGCGAACTTAGAGAATGGTACGCCGTATTGCCAATACCAAGCAACATGGATCCTACTCTGCATGCTGAAAGACGAAAGGTAACAGCTGACTACATTGACAAAATGACAAGATTTTTGAACACGGCCAGATTCACTGACGCCGCGCCTTATCAGATCAATGCCAAAAGATCTGTGTGTGTAGTCACCGAGAGGTAAAACTATAGCCTGCGCTTCAATAGATCAGGCATCGACAACACAAGCAGAACAGGTTGCCATAGCACTCGCAATAAAAGAGGAATAGACGCGAAACGCTCCATTAACAATCATTACAGATTCGCAAAAAGCTTGCAGAAACTATCTAAAGGGCAAAATTAGAGCACAGGCGCTCCGTATGTTGGTTGGGACAGGATGGAACCCCACAGTAAAATACGTACAGGCTGCGATTTGGGCACCGGGGCACGAGGGCGTGGCGGACGAGGCGGCTCGAGGCTTCACAAATCACCAAGCCACTCAAGACAATGCATTTGATGACCCTACACCCCTGGACCTTTTTTTCGCAACGATTCTAAAGTACTACAGGGAAAACAGGCAGCTGTATCCATGTCCTCATAGCAAGCTCAGTGCTGCAGAGGCAACAACACTATGAATAACACAGACTAACACTTACATAAACCTGCTCACTCTTTACCTGATTTAACCCACGGCGCACAGAGATATGTGCCCGTGGTGTGGAGTCACCCCAACACTCTTTCACATTACGTGGGAGTGTGCAGAGCACGACGAAGAACACGACACCACTGGCACGTGGGAGGAATGGGAGGCGCTGCTGTCTAGCCCATCCTTATTGGATCAGCTGCGACTGATCCACAGAGCTGAACGGATGGCTCGCGCCAGTGAGGCCCTAGAATAGGGGCACCACTCTGCCGGACAGACTTCGCTCTTCACCCTGTATATGCCTCTGGGGGCACTGGAGTTCAAGCCTTTCTGGAATATGTATATAATAAATTTCTACTACTACTCTCCACACACAAGACTATCGTCTTTCGACGACATTTGCAGATTAACATGCAGATACGGGCCACTTTTTTTCCAAGAGTGCCCTTCTGGCTTAGCTCAAGCACCGATCCTAAGAGCTCGTTCGCCGGCGGGAGACCCGACCTCATGGTGACCAGCTGCACACGTCGCCCGAGGCGTAAGTGCTTCGTGGAGTGCTCCACGTCACTGCCGATGACGCCCAACCAAATCTTTCTCGCTCGCTCCTCGTTGCTTTTTTTTTCCTCTATAGAAGCGCTAGAAATCTGCTGCGAGTGCACCAGGCTTCATACTCATAACGAGGTTGTCACGGATTTAACGATGGTGGTAGCCGTGCCACTCGAAGAACCTCACACAAAAAGATACAGCAGAAAGATTCTGCGAGGCCACAACACCACGTGCACCGTGCACAAGCGCTCGAAACCTGCGCTCAGCTTTCCAGGCTTGTAAAAAAACACAACTTTCATATTACAACTCAAATTTTAGAACCGCACTGAATTTAGAACTGAATAAAAAATGTTGGACTTTCGGAGGAAACGACGCCCTCGGAAAAAGCGTTTAGAAGGATATTACGAAAAACCTAATTTGAGCGCAAATACATCACACATTGACGCACACGCACACCCAGGCGTCAAACACGCACAGCACTCCCTTCCAGCTAATTTATTCAGAGCACGAAGGCTTGTATATATGCAAGTGGCACATGTGCGCATTAACTTCAGAGAAGGCCTACCACGCACACTATCAAGACATGCAAGCTGAACACTAAAGTGTTTTGTGCCGCGGCCCACCATGGTTCTACTGACATATTACCATCACAGATATGATTTTGTAAAATATACATCAACAAATCGCAAAGAAAAAACAAGACTGCAAGATATTGTTGCGGGTCATCGAACAAATGACCTGACAATCCGCTGAGCACGGCATTAACCACTCGGCCACGGAGCATATATTGTCAGTTATGCAAACGGCAAGCTATTTAAAAGTACCATACTCCGTCTGGCGATCCTCAGACCTCTGTAACGTCAGCGCGGTTTCATCATCAGTAGCGAGATGGCGTGACGTGCTCACGTTGGGCGGGCTAAAGTCGTCACCTCTCGCGTTTCTTTAAGCGCCACCTCCAAGGAGCGCGGTCTCTCCTGCGGGCGCGCTTATCAGATTCGTCATTCGAAAGAGCTCAAAGATCACTGCGGTTGCTGCCGTGGCCGCATTTGCGAAAGAAGCAAGTCGCTCACACCCACAAGTAAGAGCTGTTGCATTTGTTCGTGCTTGTCTTCTGTTCTAGTGCGCTCTTTTCGTGCGTCTTTCTTTCTGTTTGGACAGCGCGTTGTCCGCGCTCGTCTTGCGTATGCTCTTTTCGTGCGTGCTTTCTGGATGAGGTACGCACTGCAAGTCTCAAGCTTCTTGCCATTCTTCGCGTGATTTCGCAATCTGTTGTGGTAGTGTTCAATTCTTCACCCTTGTGGCGAAACATGCACAATAAACACTCAACTACCTTTGTAAAGGAACGTTTAACTTCCGTGTTACATGGATTCCTAGAAAAAAAGATCAACCGCGTTTTCCTTGTCACAGCCCCTTGAACGGATAATGTTCGATTCACTAGGAAACAAACCGTGACAACAGAGGGGTGCTTACTCAGTGGTCCTTATATTTTTCTATAAAAAAGGCCTCTAACACTTCCGTGAAAATTTTCTTGCGCCTCTGCCAACAATCTTAGTCTCAAAGAATCGTGCGTCAAAGCCACACAATATAGTACGCGCAACCAGCTGTACACACTTGTCATCTCGTTTTGTTTATTTTTGAGCGTGCTCCCTGAATGTTTTTTTTTTTCTCGAACAACACACCGACTCTGATATACGCTTTTGCCCTATTGCTGCTGAAGGAGGACCCTGGCAAATTAATGTTAGTAGACTTCTTCAGAGCAAGCGGAAGGTTCGTACAGCGAATGACCTTTTCCGAACAACGGGGTCAAGTGATGTGTGCGATTTTTTCGCAGTCTCGTGATGGTAGAGGCAACGGTTTCTCAGTAGATGTTGGAGATACTTATTTTTCCAGGCCGCATGACAGCTGCTACCTTCTGTAAAATCCTGCATCGAAGAGGATGTCGACGTGCCTTTTATCGACGATGCAGGTGTTTTTGTTGACATTTTGTTTTGTCTATTTTAGAATTTTGTCTCAATGTAACCTTTATATTGTTCGACAAAAAGCCCTTCCTACCAAGGCGGGGAACTTGCGTTGGTTCTTGTGTCGTGCCAGTTCTCTCCAATATATTTTTTCTGAAGTAAACAGCGACTTGGATTCTACTTTTAAAAGGGGGGAAGTTTGAAGGTCTTGAGACTCGTCGATAATTTTTTAAATTCTTTTAATAAAGAGGGAGACCTTACATCCCCTGACTATACTTTTAACGCTTTTAAAAGACTGAAAAGAGGCTTTTCCTTCAGCGTTGAATGACCGCAAGAAGCTTGTCTGCAATTTTCACACTTAAGCCTCACTTGGAATGATGAGCACTCTTGCTGGTTCTATCACCATCGTGCTAAGAGCGAGCTGTTACCGTACGACTATGCCCACTCAAAAATTGCCAAAGGGGGGGAACCTCTCTTTGCTTGGAGTCAGCGCTAAAGAGATTGCGCCCACACAGCATTTAACGTATAGTTGCCTTATTCAGGTGAGCCGATTAGATGCTGCTGGTTTCCCTCGATCGGTTGATTGATTGATTGATTTGTGGGGTTTAACGTCCCAAAACCACTTCTGATTATGAGAGACGCCGTAGTGGAGGGCTCCGGAAATTTTGACCACCTGGGGTTCTTTAACGTGCACCCAAATCTGAGTACACGGGCCTACAACATTTCCGCCTCCATCGGAAATGCAGCCGCCGCAGCCGGGAATCGAACCCACGACCTGCGGGTCAGCAGCCGAGTACCTTAGCCACTAGACCACCGCGGCGGGGCACTCGATCGGTAATTATGGCCATTGCTGAATCACATCTGCAAAAGTTCAAATGGGAAGCGATGTGTGCTACTCAGGACTCAAAAATTGGGCCACGATTTGGGTCATATATTCATGAACTATCGCAAAATTTCAAGAAATTTGCTGGGAGGCACGGTGTACCAATAATTTTCGGCATCCAAGAAAAGCGGGAAATTGTGCGAACGTATTTGTGATAGCGAAAAGCACGGCTGCGAGAAGAAGCATGAGAGGCCTTTTGTGAAATAATCCATGGCGGTCGTGTACTTGATTTATTCCTCGGTAAGGCGTACATCGGTCAAACCGGAAGATGTAATAATGACCGGATCAACGAGCACGCTCACAAATTAACAAAACGAGACGACAAGTGTGCAGCTTGGTGCTCATGCTATATGTGGCTGTGAGGAAGGATTCTCGGAGATTAAGGTTATTGGCAGAAGCACAAGAAAAGTGCACGCGAAGTGTTAGAGGCTTTTTTCATGAAAAAAAAAACAAAGGACCACTGTGTGAGCGCCCCTTCGCTATCTTTGTTTCTTGGTGAAGCCCAGTTTATCATTTCTAGGCTGGGCGAGGAAAACGAAAAAAATTCTATGTCCAGATAGTATATTCGCAGCCAGATTTCTGTGACGGAAATTCACGCATGTGCAACATGCATATTCAAGTCTTCATGATATGAATAAATTACTTGGGAGTGAGCTCTATGCATGTTTGATGCCTGGGTGTGTGTGTGCGTGAGTGTGTAGTGTCCTTGTGCTCAAACTAGGTATTTAGATATACTAACTAGATCAACTAACTAGCCTAAAAACACGTTCTGTTAGAACGTCATTACAGTCAGACTAACGAGGAGTATAGCGACTATGACAGACCCACGAAGAAAGCGATATCACGTCCCAGTAACGTTCTCTGTACGCTACTCCATCTCTTTGAAGTTGCAGTTGTCCCAGTTCCCGACTTATGTCGTCAGGTGATCGCCAAACACTGGTACAAGAACGACGGTTAACCGTACAAGCCTTTCTGGTTAATTTTACAGCCTACTGATTTCGAATATAAAGTGCACGAAGCTTTTCTGAGCGCTTCAAAACTTGGACTACTCATGTCCACTAAGGACACATGCAATTAAAACAATAAACAAACAAAATTTCTTCTCGCGAACCTTGTGAGAAAAAACTCACAAACCCTCACTTATTTACGCTCACTCAAAAAAATCAACTCTTAAACGTCACCCTACGTAACATACTTGTAGGACATCCCTGACGCGTTCTCCAGTGCGTGTCATTATGTAACCACACAACACTTGCCTCTAAATAAAGAACATACTACGCTTAAGAAATAGTCAAAACCTAAAATTGGTCCCTTGAACAACATTTCGCAAGCGAAATATCCCGAGAAAACTATTTCGAAACCAAAATAAGCAATAAAACAAATATTCAAAAAGAAACCAGCAAGGCAGTTGACAACCATCTCAAAAGCTTATGGCTTTCTACTCATTTTGGAGCCGTACACGTGGTGGCCGCGCCTTGTGGGCGTTTCTTATCGAAGGGGGAACACGTAAGTCGTGAAACCTCATCGCTTCACTTCCGAACCCCACCAAGCTCCTCGCTGGCAAACCAAGTTCCCCTCGTTCGGCTACTTTCTTAGGACCACTGACTTTGCACTTCTGTGCCCCATCAAACCTGTCGTGGATATAGGAACGGGAGAACTCGCCCCTTCTATCTCTCTGCATTGGTGCATTAGACTTTTTTGTTCGTTATTTTGTCTGCTGGCTCGGATGCATGCAAGACACGTATGGCGCCGATGACAAACGCTTCGCTATGCCTTGATCTTCAAACATTTCGAGCTTTCCTATAAACGTACTGTGCTCTTTGTCACACTCCAGGCTTTACGATGGTGCTTTCGTCGACAGCTTTTCTTGGTGCTCGATTTCGCACCCCTCGTTCGCACCTAATGCTCGTCTACTCTCTCGCTTCTTCTGTTACATGTCTTACTCTCACAGTTCGAATAATTTCGAAGCATATCTGGAAACACTCGAAGCATATCTGGGAACACAGTTCGAAGCATATCTGGGAACAATCGAGCTATTTCCTTCCAGACAACCTCGCTCGCTTGCCTGACCATTGTTCAAAAGGGCATTGTGCCAACGTCAAGGTTGTGCTCTCTACTCTGTTTTCTAGTGTCATTTCTAGAACCCGTGATGTTCTTGCCTAGCAAGTCGAAATCTCCTATGATACCGCATGCAAGATTCTCCAGTTCGACACAGACACGTTAACTTGACTCATATATTATGAAGCTCTACTCTGTACTAGTACTTTACTACACTTCTCTGACCTTCAAGTGGCGTTCTTTCTATCCTCAAAGCTAGCGTTACCTCTGGTACGCCTTTCCGGACCATGTCTAACGTGTTCAGGCACGAGGAATGTCACGTGCTTCGTATAAGCCTTTTTCAAGTTGTTGAAACAAGCCTCGGCTCCCGCAAGGAACACTTCCTCTGGCTCTGCACCAATGACGGCCTCGTTTTGAACAGGCTCTGCATTAACGTATTTGGAGGGGTGCGCATCTTTATCTAAAAAGGTTCTCACAACTATTGGTTTGTCGCTCATTTGTTTCAAGAGGAAATTCTAGCTGTCTCTTAGGGTCACTTACTTCTTTCTCAGCTGAAATGTCGAAGCGCTGGAATAACGTGGCCTTAGCAACGTCCTATTTCTCGAACATTTGTTAGAAAGAGTGCCAGCACAGGACACGTTACTTAAAAGAACGCATAAGAAACCAACAAAAACAACTCACAGTTTAGCCCTATTTCTGTGCAAACACACTCCGAATACGCAAGAAAACTTTCGATGTTTTTGCCGACTTTAATGCTTAGACAGCACTCGCTGGACCGTCGCCTATGGGATATGTTTTCCGCGACCTTTCGTTTGAACTCTGTGTTCACCTTCACTCTGATGCTGGCACTTTTTCTGCTCTCTCTCGCTCGCTCGTTAGGGAGTGTCACTTACTCCTCCTGTCCCAGCTGAACGCTGTCCCTAAACTTTGAGCTCTAACCTAATTTCTGATTTCTCGTTCCTCTTTCTATATTTCGTAGGCACTTCTTTTTTGTATTTTTGAGAGTTTTCTGAAGTAGTTGTCAAGCGATTTCTACACTACTGTCAAGCCTTCCACACTACTACCACATTTGTCTATTTCTCTCAATAGATAACACTCTTTAATCGCATCATCGCATTCAATCTCCAACAACTCGCACAACAGAAACAGTTCCGCTTTCCGCAACTTCATCAGGCCCACGTTCACTGCTTTTAAGCGCTGGCTTTGCTCTCTCAATGATGCTAAAAACGCACTTTGCATCAAAAAGATTTCTCCTTACCAAGGAATTAAAATTGTTATCCCAGGATTTGAAAAGCCCGGCAAATTGCAATAGAAAAGCCTAATGGTCAACCACAACTGCAGTACCATGCCACCAGGTTTAGACCATATGCTGCCCACCAGTTGTTGTGTTCCAATAACCAGCAGCATGCCATTGCTGCCACTGGTAGTTGAATTCGAGGTTTGCAGGATCTCACCGCAGCTATTCTTTGTTGAGTTGCCGAGACCTTACCATTACCGGCAACGGGGACATGGAAGGAAGACGCCGAGCACAAAGAGACTGATGAGAAAAACTATACAGAGGTTTATTACAAAATATGCGCAAGCGAGAATTTCGCCATATGACGAACATCTAGACAAAGACTTCGTCCTACATCGTGATGGTCTCGTTGAAGGCTCTTACAGACACTCCCTAAGGCTGGTTATCAAGAGTCCCTTTTCCCCCTCAGCCTTAGATAAGAGAATGGCTTTAAATTTTGCGGTCCAAACATAGGACACACACGTCACTTCTGACGTTGCCGCTCACGCCCACTCCAATTTAACGTCGCTGACTGGGACGTTGCCACCGCACTGCACTTTTGGCTCCATGGTGCTCCTTCCTTGAAATCAGAAGGCCTATGTGTGAACGATCTCACACCCATACTACCGGTCAACCAAAAGGGTTCTCCATTTACACGCTCAATTAGCGGGACGGGTTGTCAGGCATGATGATGCCCCCATTTCTGAAAGTCGGGCGTCACGTCCAAAACCATTTAAACCGTTTTGTTGTATACTTTGTGACGTCACGGCTGCATGGCGCCTAACATCTCCGCTGCGAGGACATTATACATATTTGGACTCCTCTCAGCAAGCCCGCATACTTCTGGCGACTTGTTCGCAGAAACTCGAACATCTCTTTCTCCTTCGCTCAAGTGCCAATTCTAACACTCTATAATGCCAGATGACCTGTTCGAATTCAAGGTCATGCATATTAGTCTTCACTTGGTCCCTCCACGTTCTAACGTGTAATGAATACAATACTGGCCGGCTTGAAGCGGAAGACTACACTTGTGCCCCTATATTCCACCGTTGTCCTTTCCTCAAACTTCAACGAGCACCTCTGGTGCCTTGAATCTGTACTTCAAGCAAGTGAGACCTCCAGGATCACCCTGAAGCCAGAAAAGTACCGCTTTGTGTGGGAGGAACTATTTTTCTTGGGCCACGAGACGTGTCTTCCTTTCAAAAAAGGCCAGTGACACTAATTTACCAGCGAGTGAGTGTGGCAACATATTATGTCACAAAATAGTCTATTCAAAGCTAATCAAAACAGCAGTGTGCCCACCAAAACATAGACTTCAGAAAATAAAAAACAAGCAAAAAATAAAAGGCCGTTACAGCCTTCTCATTCTTTAAAGCGAACTTTATGATGTGCACACGTACGTCACGCACCTCAACAAAACTCACCCAGATAGCATGTAGACGACCTTCACGGTGGACATACGTCATGAAAGTGTGGTGGAGCTCGCAAAGTATGTGAACTCTAGATACCAAATAAGGGAAGACTACTGCAGTGGAGAAGTCAGCGAGCTATTCCAGACAGCGTGAGCTGCAGTTGGAACACGCGGCCTAACCTTCATCAACGAATCCCGGCTGCGGCGGCTGCATTTCCGAAGGAGGCGGAAATGTTGTAGGCCCGTGTGCTCATATTTGGGTGCATGTTAAAGAACCCCAGGTGGTCTAAATTTCCGAAGACCTTCACTACGGCGTCTCTCATAATCATATGGTGGTTTTGGGACGTTAAACCCCACATATCAATCAACCTTCTTCAAGCCACTTCAGTAGCAAAACTTTGAAAAAAGCTTCAAGTTCTTAAAGAAGCTAAAAAAGTTAGTATAACGTCACTGCCTCACGACACGCAACATGGACTGCCTCGCGACACGCAAGGCAGTCCACTGACTTAAACTTTGGTGACAAATCGCTGGCGGACACACCAGGGCAGTCCACTGACCATAACTTTGTTGACAAATCACTGGCGCACGCACCAGGGCGCCAGTGCCTTCAGAATCTAGGTGAATTGCGAAGATACACTCGAGAAGTAGGACACATGTACTGATTTGCTTGTAAAGTGCGCGTTTCACTGGTGGGTATGCATCTGCGAAAAATAGAAAGAAATCTTCTCATTCAATCATTTTGAAGACACTGAGTTAGGATAACTCAGTCGAGACTTAAGCCGAAAACCACCAAAACTTCTCAATGTCGCCATTCATAATTTTAGGTCACCACGAGCCTCTATAATTTGACAATTTTGAGAGAAGTAGCCACCAGTGGCAACCCCATTGCATGCCTTTTTTATGCTGTAATCGGCCCTTTTCATGAAAAAAAAACTAAGCGCAAATACTTCGTGCACGAGTCTGTAACTTGGCCACGTTATTATGAGCTTTATGAGATCACAACTCGGGTGACGCGCAGTTGTCCGCCACTGCCATCCGTAACCTCATCGCACGAATTCAAGAAAACTTAGCCCCAATGACACATTGGGGTTCGAATCCAAGTCAGCTGAGTGCCAGCCCAGTATTCTACCACTGAGCTACGCTGGTGTTTGTGACTTGTTGGCAAACTTGACTTAGGCAGGCTTGATTTCGGGAAATCAATCGCGTTAACACGACTCATAAAGCGTTTTAAAACAGCGAAAGCACAACCGTGCAGTCATCACGCAATTCGAATAGCGTAATGAGTGAGCCACCCAATGCTCCAACCCATTAAAGAAGCTTGTTCCTGTTCCCCTATCAACGATGGTGCATACTCACTTCAGCCATAATTCCTTATCGTCGTAAGCCACTGAACGAACAATCAGCACAAATCTTTTTTCAAGTTTTTAGCGGACACCGCGCATCACAAAAGAATGAAGAGAAATAGCATAGCGAATGCCGACCTACTGCCCCAAAAATTGTATTTTAATGCCCTAGTTGGCATCAATCAAGTGTGCTTGCAGTAGTTACCCAATGAGTGTTTTGAAAATTCTCTGAAAGGCCACTCTTCCAGATCTCATTGTAACTGTGCTGCGCCTTTAGCGCAGACGAGGCGTTTTTTTTTAGTTCTTTTATCTAATTACTATAGACATACACCCTGCAAATATTATTGTTATTTAGCTGACATTTAGTAAAAGTGTTTTACTTCATCTGACTGTTTGTTCATCTGCCAATCTTCGATTCTCGAAAATGCGTTGTACCAGGTCTCTGAGGAAGCCCCAAACCAACCAACCACTTATAGGCCCATCCCCCCGAGTGGGTACGAGCCATGGTAGACAGGTTGAGGCTTCGTCGTTATCGCTATATTCATTGGGCAGAAGAAGAAGACGACAAGGGCAAGGAGCAGCTGCACTGGTCCGGCTCTTCTGCAGGAAGATCCAAACTGCCCTTCCAGCTCCCTATCCCGTCCAAGTGTCTGGCTTCGATTACGCGTAGCAGAACGCAGGCTGCCGGCTACCCAGGTATTCCTTCTGCTCCGCAGACCTGCGGTTTGTCAACTGCCGCACGAAGCGATGAACACCCCGGTACGCCGTACTCGCATCGCCATGGTCGTCACGTGCTGCTGTCTCGTAAGTACCACCTGTGAGCCGTCAAAGTGTCATGAACCAGGACTTTAAAGCTTCGATTTCATTCTCTAAAATAACCTGTACAGCGGCTAAAACATTGGCGAGAATGCTGTAGGCCCGTGTGCTCAGATTTGGGTGCACGTTGAAGAACCCTAGGTGGTCGAAATTTCCGGAGCCCTCCACTACGGCGTCTCTCATAATCATACGGTGGTTTTGGGGCGTTAAACCCCACATATCAATCAATCAATCAATCGGCTAAAACAAATGTCGTGTCAATAGTTGATGACGCTTCTAACAATACAAGCGAGTGTGCTCGCATCATAATATTATAAAAAATAAAAAACCACAGGTCCCGCATACCTTGGGGATCGACGTTATGTGAAGCGTGCGGAGGGAAGGTGACCTTGCACTTTTTTTATTGAGCGACAAGCTATTTAAAGACGCTGAGTATATGCACAATTGTTGCACGCAGAGGCGAATGTTGAAGTGTCGCAGATGTTTATATAGCCCATTGTTTGCCCTTGCGCAATGATGCCAGCAGGAACATGAGTGTTAGCAACACCAGGAGCGATAAGCTGATATGACGCGCTGGTGCTCGTGAGGATGGACACTGCTACATAAATCACCTTCAGCGGATAGCAGCTAAGTAATAATGACGTCAACCCGATGGGACGGCTGAATCATAGGAGTACATATGTAATGTTGATTAAATTGGATAGACAGAACTACAACCAGGATTGACGTTTCATGAACATTAGGGTCTATTCGAAAAGTAGTTGTGAAACATGGCGTGGTTCAGTGGTAGATACTTGATTACGATATTTAATGCGGGGGTTCAATTCCTACTGGGCAGCTATCCAGTGAAATTGTCGGGTCAATGCTGCTGAACTCTCTTGCATTAAATTACCCATGTGTGTTCTCACCATTCGTGGATACATACTAAGTGTCCATCACCTCTAGAGTATACCCACATACCAGTGATGCATACCCGCCCACGGGTATGTGCCACTGTCTGGTGGAAAGGGTTTGACGACGTACGCGACGGGATTGTGACATTATTCGTCTGCTGACCATTGCGTAATATTCGTCAAACCAACTTGCCCTTCCATACCTATTTCGGTTCACGCCAAATTCAGGGAGTGATCACGACAGAACCCAGACGTAAGCGGATAGATAGATAGATAGATAGATAGATAGATAGATAATAGATAGATAGATAGATAGATAGATAGATAGATAGATAGATAGATAGATAGATAGATAGATAGATAGATAGATAGATAGATAGATAGATAGATAGATAGATAGATAGATAGATAGATAGATAGATAGATGGATGGATGGATGGATGGATGGATGGATGGATGGATGGATGGATGGATGGATGGATGGATGGATGGATGGATGGATGGACGGACGGACGGACGGACGGACGGACGGACGGACGGACGGACGGACGGACGGACGGACGGACGGATGGATGGATGGATGGATGGCTGGATGGATGGATGGATGGATGGATGGATGGATGGATGGATGGATGGATGGATGGATGGATGGATGGATGGATGGATGGATGGACGGATGGACGGATGGACGGACGGACGGACGGACGGATGGACGGATGGATGGATGGATGGCAGTGTGCCTGTTCGAATTCAAGGTCATGAATTTTAGTGGGTGGGTGGATGGGTGGATGGATGGATGCCAAAAGTGATAACACGTAAAGAAGTGCTTCGCATTTTAAAAAGCAGAACCAAGGCTGAAGCATTACTTTGTTATCCTTTCAAAGGTGCAGTATGGCTTTGCTTGACACATGATCTCTAGCGAAGTACGCTTTTCATGGTTACTCGGAGCCCGTGGCTCCTATTGGTGAGGGTGAGGATGAAGGCAAGAGCCTTTTAACCTATAGCGGCGTCCCGTAAAGTCACTCTGAATCACCGCAATTCTTCGTAACGCCTACCCACCAGTTTCAGACACTTAACGCAGAATAGCACGCGAGCATAGTGTATTGAAGTCATGGCAAGCAGTGCTCCACTATATATATATAGATTCAGCAAGGACCACAGGTAGAATGGTTGTTTTTGGTATACCGTTGTCATGTGTCAAAAATACCCTAACCGTCCCCTCCCCTTCCTACCAGCAACCACGCTCTCCAAGTATCGCGTTTCAATATTCTCACCCTGTATTTTTGTCTCTTTTACATAATCTAGTTTTCATGAACAAAAAAAAATCAACTGTCACAAACACTCTACTACTCAGCGAAAACGTTGTATTCCTCTTCGCTAGCTTGCTAACTTCACCCTCGCCAGTTTGCTTCTGTTGTTGCCCCCGCTATTCAGGCATACATTTGGACGCAAAGCTGTGGTGGCATGCCACGCTGTCTTCTGTCTTAGTGATCGTCAGTGTGCAGAGGCACCTTGTACAGAAATTTCGCTCTGCGAGTACCTACACTTTGCTCACTGAGAATTCACACGCATCTAACGCAGTGTCTGTGTTGTGGAAGCAACGAACACGATCCCACGAATGTCTCGTTGATAAAAGAGCACCAAGCCTCCCACTCGCATTCAATTAAGCGAACATTTCTCGACTTAAGAAGGGAAATAGAGCTTCATGCTCATACCGGTAATATTTAGGCAGATTTTTCAACTCGGCTTCTCAGCACTTTTTCGGTGCGCTTATGAAAACCTTGGTTCGTTGTATGTGCGCCAATTAAGCCCATGCAATTTCACTTTGAATGAATGTTTTGCCGCAAACCATGTTAACATCAGGTATTTGTGATGAAACCAAGGCCTACTTAAGTATGCCGAATCTATAATTTCCGAGTCACCCTGGTAACAGTCACCGGGTACAAAGAAGCGTAGAAGTGAAGACATCGGTGAAAGCAGGTACAGCAGTTCTCGAGAACAAACAAGCTGATAAAACACGCTAAGAACCAAGCCTTTGTTGGTTTTTGCAGGGCTGGAACTGCCTCTGCCTCATCCTGCGCTCTCAGCCATGGAGCCGAGAAACCTTCGGCGTAGCTGAGAAGTCAGGTAAGCATAATGCGTAGACATGGGAAGTATATAGAAAAACCAAATACTTTAGCGCATTCAATATTGGCTGCAGGTGGCACCGGTAATTATGTCACCCAAAACGTTTTACGTTAAATTCATTGCCTCCATACTAAAACCCTTGAGTTGTATATTGTATATCTAACATCAAGACATTCATAAACGTCTGAGTAATGAAACAGTTTTATTGTGAAGTTTAACATTGAGCAGTGCTATAATAGTGATAACGATCATAACAACTAGGTACAAGCTGGATAAATAAGACATTGAACTACTTAACTCGCCCAAATCGTAGGCTCTTGTACGTATAGCTTTAATCAACGTTGTACGGTTAATTGTTTTGAAGAAGTACACTCACGTGGCATAAGACACGTCAGAAATTTTGTCGCAGTCCACTTTTTTGTTACTCATAGAGTAGTGTATTTCTACGCTCCAATTGCGATGATTGTGTTATGGTACATCATGTTTGCTAATAAGGCTTCCAGGAGGGGGAAACATGAAACTACTCGGCAGTAACTGCTCACGTATTTGTGCAGATAGCTGAATTTTTCATTCAATATATCCTTTGCTGAAAAAACAATTGGTGCATTTCACTCTTCAACAGATTTGGTGAGTGTCAATGTTATCATTGACTTCGTGTACGCCACCAACGCGGCCAGCGACATTCTCCTGATATGGGTCATTTACTACGTAAGTGTCAAAATATTTCTGTCGCATAGGCTATGTAGATGAAATAGTGTTGTTATTACGCTTGCATGTTCTCTCTCAATGTAATCTTTGGCACCGCGCTGTGAATATCACATGCGTTGTAAAATCTGTGTCAACATGCAGCTGCCGGCACACCAGTTGCTTCGCTTGCATGCCGCCTGTGCGTGCTTCTTAGGGCCCAACTTGCAGAGCTTCGCTATTGCCTGCTATCAGTGTTTGGCCTGCTGTTGCCTTGTAGTCCGCCATTGGCTGTTCACTCACTTTGCTCATTTTCTTTTGGCCGCTGACAACGTTTATGAAGCTCGCTTTTTTTTTTTACCCGCTATCACATCTGTACCTTGTCTTAGTTGAATATGATTTGCTTCGCACGTATAGCGAAGACTAATTAAGCGAAACTATAGACTTGATGGAGTACACAAATGACAGTGAGTTTACCACTTACAACAGTCAGGGTCAAGGTTAGAGCATGTAGTTTAGTGTTTATTTGTTTTGTACCAGTGACACTATTTTCCCGCCGTTGTGCTACCCATGATAATGTTTCGCAGGATACGGTGATCTGGCTTAGTCATGCCTTATCGCCCTGTCATTTAGAATGAACAAGTTCACTGCAATAAGTTTAATGACATCCCTAAAGTCACTCGACATTTAAGAGGTGCATGCAATATCACTAGCTTGGGAAGAAATACTTTAGTTTGATGAATATTTTAGTTTGGTGACCTACTTTGTTATCAATCACTCATCACTGTGCACAGAAATTTATCGCCTACATCTGTTGATCTGCTGTGCTAAGAAATTTTATGCTTTTCTTCCTTTCTCTCGCTAGATTACGCCCATGAAAATGGCTGTTTCATTAATCGGGAAAACTTCCGAACTGTCTTGCCTGTACTCTGGATAACGCAATTTGGGACATCGTAAGCGTTAGTGACGGAATAATGGGAGAATTAACGGCTAGCGGAAATGTCGCAGTTCTTTCTCTGAAAGCCGATGTCATCTTACTTGTAGTATGTCTGCAAATTCAGCACATATTGATAGTGTGAAAGCATAGACTGTCTTCTTTTAAGGCTGAGTTCAGAGTGTTTATGATATTTAATAGTAACAATAAACATAAACTTATTTGTTCGTAGTATACCTGTCAACCCAAGGCGGGGGCCATCACCGACTCTCAGGTAAGTCATTCATAACTGTCATCTAGCAACCAGTCAAGGACGTCAGACATTTTTGGGCGGACGGGGGTGTGAAATTTACATTATGTATATTTGTGTATTTTTATATGTATGTGTGTACACGCGTACATATACAAATTACGAAAGCAAGTTTCAAAAATTTTCTAGGGCGTTTGATTCCCCTAACCTCCCTTGGCTGCACCCACGCAAGCAGTCGTATACTTGCGCGACTTTTGCAGCAAGCAAGAGTGGTCCCCTTGGTTTTGTTTTGTTTTTCAGCAGCTAAGCCATTGACACGTTTTGATGGCATTCTAGAAACAGCCCTATCGTTTCAAGATGTCTCAGCAGTCTCAAAGCACGAACCATGAGATTGAGGGATGAAATAAATGTGGCAAAAACAATAAATGTTTGACCGCCAACTGCCAGAAGTTCTTTCTAAGGTAGATATTCGCAAGCTGTATCCATTTATGCTTGAGTACCCCAGGCAGACATGGGAGTAGTGCTGGAAGTTATGTAAGAGATGACCCAATGTCGGGCTCATACGAAATTACGTTTTTATTTCTTTTAACACTTTTTAACCAGCGCATTGCGCAGAACAGAAAAGCAATCTAGCATACCCCTATACTTGTATATTCCAGCGCTTTTACATACTTGGCGTCTACACACATGTCATGTCAGCCGTTTTATTTTACTTGACTGAAGAAGCATCTTACCACGCTGTGGTAAGATGCTCTGCTAGCAGACGCTCTGCTATTGCATTGTCTTCAGCATCAGCATATTTTCCCAACGCTGTACAGCTGTAAAGTGGACCCAGTTTACGCTGTAATAACAATTAACATTGCGTTTTTAACGTGCTCATAATAAAGCAGTTGTCTCATCCCCTTCATCATCCAGCCATCGTTTTATACATTATTATCTTGCAGCAGTCATCGTATACACATTCGCAACGGACACACAAAAGCGAATTCTGCATGGACATGTCGGCCAGTGTAGTAATCATTTTTGAAAACCCGGACGATACAGGGTAGCCAACTCTCTGCAAAGTAACATTGTTTCCCGGCTGTGCTTGGGTCAACTCGCTATCCTTTTTCTCGTTCTTTTTTCTTTTTTTCGCACGCTTGTAGGCAATTAAGTAGGAAATGCCGCACAAAAAACGAATGTTTCGCTCGTAAACTATAAATCACTGGCACTTGTACAATTTCGTGAACTAACGTACACTGATGTACACACTTGTTTTGCGCAGCTGGTAAGAGGCGTTCTGAAGCTGTTCATCGCGTGGAACAGCTTCTCTGTTTTCCTCCTCTGGTGTTTGTCCTGCATAACTACAGTGCAGACCACTTTCCCACAAGTGAGTGTGACAGAGTGTTGTGGAAATGTGAATAACCGAGCAGCTTTAGCTGTTTCGTCGAAATATTTAACAAGCTCGGCCTATCGGCTCAGAGCACCTTTCTCTGTGTGTCGTAAATTTTAGCGTTGAATGTCTTTTCACTAGTGAGGGCTCCTTTTTTTACATTATTTTAGTTTTCAAACGAAGGGTTACGTCTTCATGTATAATGAAAAAGCTGAGCAAACGTTAGAGCGAAGGAATCCACGTTTTATTAGAGGACATTGAAGAAGCCCACGTTGGCGCCTCAAAAAGAATCTTGACCACCGCTTAAAGGGAGACTAAAATGAAATATATCAATTTAGGCAGATAAATTATAATTTCAAGGTTCTATTGTCACTGACATCGCTATGACATGTGTATTATTTGAAGAGGCCACGATTGTAAAAGTTTCATTATCCTTAATTTCTCGCCGGAGGTTAAGTGAACGTCACAGTGATGTCATGAATTTCCGTCTCTCTGGGCATGTTTGTCACATTAGTTCAGCGAATTTTTTGAAACTTATTATGTTAACACTTTGGCTCTCGTAAAAGATGGTGTGGTCTATTTTCACCGACAAACAATTGCGTTGGGCTTAACAGTCGTCAAATTTCAGACAGCTAATACAAAACTTCCAAAGCGCCATTGCCCCCTTTCTATTCTGTTTGTGCGTTTTATTTCTTACCAAGCCTCTCCTCGCGTGATGAGTGTTTCATTTTGTTCAGTTTTTGTTTATTATATACCTCAGGGCCAGAGGGATTACAGAAGGAGAGTGGAACTTTGACATAATAAAACGAGAAAAAGAAAAAAAAAACGGAACAATAAATACAACAAAACAAAAAGTTAAACAAACCTCAAATGAAACAAAGGAGCGAAACGTGAACTTACAGTGAGTTTAGAAAAGGCCGGAGTATACAAGGTTAGCTACGGAATCACGAAACTGTTCATGACAACGTCAGCGGGAAGATCATTCCAATCACGAGAGGATCGTGACAGAAATGAATTATCAAAGTGTGCAGTATTACAAGAAGTGAGTCTGACTTTACTACAATGGTCTGTGCGATGGGATACTTAAGATGGCTCAGGGATGAGGCGATCCCGTAGTGCAGGGTGATGATACGTTTTATGGAACAAGGCCATGCGCGTGACACTTTTCTGCGCTACGAAAATGACGGGAGGGAAAGGTCTGATTTCATGGAAGTTATACTGGCGGTGCGGCTGTAGTTAGAGTGAATGAAACGTACGCAGTTATTCTGGACTATTTCTAGAGCAGTAATTAGGTTGGCTTGGGTGGGATCCCAGATAAGTGTAGCATATACTCCAGTTTTTATCAAATTAGTGTTTTACAAAGGAGTTTCAAAAAGGAGGAACGTGATAAAAATAATTTCAGTATTGTGCAATGGTGGTCCCTCACTAGAAAAAGCGTTATTAGGAGTGGAGGCTTCTCAGTTTTTCTTGCTCCGGGTAGTGCGAACAGGCATCGTGATCACCGTGAACCTACACGAACTCTTCGTCTTCTTAACTCTTCTTTCACTCCTATAACAAGTGCGCCAATTTGTGCAGCGTCGAATGCAAATATATGACGAGCAAGTCTGTTAACCTGACTAAAACACGTGCCATCATGTAACAACTACCGTGACGGCACTGAAATCGCTTAATCACGTAGCAACTACTCTGGTGACCAAAAGTCACGTAACATCAGGTAATAATTAGTCCCATGATCAAAAAATGATGTAACATCACATATCATCTAATCACGTGACACAAAAACGTAACAGCAAGCTAATACAATCGTGTTACATCACGTAACTGCTCGTGGTACCCAAAATTTTGTAACATGACTCAGCATCTTGTAACAAAATCACGTGACGTTTGCAACGTTACTGAACTCGGGCAACATCTCGTAATATATAGCTAATCACAAGCCCTGTTCCTGGCATAAGCCACGTGACCGCTAGTCACGCTACTGTTTCCTACTAAAAACCAGGTAACATACAGTAACGTACAACTAACACTAGGTTGTGTAACTGGTAGTCAAGTCACATGTAGAGATAAGTCTAGTCATATTCAGTACATGCCAACAGGAGGTTAGCACGTCTATCAAAAGCTTCGCACTATTAGCAAAACTTCGGTTGAACACAAGCTGCCGTGATGGTTCCAGCCTTGTGCCACTAGTGCAAGTGGCGCACTGTTTTATCGTTCACTTTGGTTTCCCTTTAATTACGGTTCGGCGCAGAGGGACAAGATTTGGCTCGATTAAGCCAAGAAGAGAGCTTACTTGACTGCTTATCTGCAGTTCACGGGATCAAATCTCAGCCGCGGCGGAAGCAGAAATGCTCGGGGCCTGTGTGATTATATTTAGGTGGATTTTTTAAACCCCAGGTGGCCTAAATGTCTGCAACCCTCCACTACGGCGTCTCATTATCATATGATGGTTTTCGAATGCTTAACCGTGAACTTGGAGCACAGAGCCGGCTAAATTGTCAAAACATGGGCGAGGCCTTTGTCGTGCATTCGGCGTCCCTGGAAGGTTCTTGAGGAAAATTTGTTGAAGGCCATCCACATCCCTTCAGAAAGTAATTCTTTGGTGACTCTCACAATTATATTGTACGTGTGACTGCCATCCTGAGATGTAACGCTTCACTTTTGGGGGACCGTGTTCGAAAGTTTTGAGAGTTCGATAGTATTGCGAGGCTTCCTAGAGTTTTGAGGATACCACAGAATTTCGCTCAGTTTCTTGAGGCGAGTATTTTTTGAAGAATCTTTTAACGTTGGCCTACGTTAGACAATAGTGAAATACGCATCAAGCCACTTACTCATGAACACGCAACAAAACATCACTTATTCTACTGAAGGTAAGAAATGCAGGGCCAGCTACTTATGTTCTATTCAATATTTTTTTGTTTACTTTATTTTTCCTAAAGCCGATATTGTTTCCTTTATCATAAACATGTCAATAGCGAATACGCTTGATATATATGAAGATATCGTCCTGTTTTCAACAGGTTCCGCTTTACGCTCGAAGGGATAGCGTAAACGAATCAACTGAAGTCAACATCACGCCACGTGCCCTGATAGGCTCAGAGGTAAGTTAATCTATACAGCAAATTGTGCCTTGACTTAAGCACTTCTTTCAAAAAGCGTCCTGGACACTCCTTTCAGAAGGCAACAGAAATGAAAGCAATAAAACAGATTAGTGATCTCAAAACTGCAACCTAATGATGGACCAAAAGCCCATTTTGCGGTCCTCGTTCAAACTAGGATTTCAATAAGTGCTCTGCACATTTTGTTGTTCACTACTGCATACGTAAAGCTTGCGTGCTGTCGGAAGCAATGGCGATGCAACAGCGCTAGAATTCTAACATCAATCGGCGGGTGTGACAGCTATTCGTGAAATACTAGGAAGAACTTTCATTAGTTCACCCATATAATAAACTCTCAATGTTCATTATGAACTTTATTCCGAGAGAGATTGTAGAGTTTTCTGTGCGGTTACGAAGTATTTGCGCCATTAATTTGGAAAAGGCTAGTATAGGAACTCCGCCCTTCCGTAGGCACTCGCAACAAGGCGCTGTTGGGACTCGGGGTGCTGAGTCGTATCCCACCTCTGCCAACCAGTTGTTGCGGGTCGGAAGGAAGGTTGCTGGAGGATACGAAAACAAAACCCGGTCTCTTGTGGTAGCGTGGTGTAGCTTCGGGTTGAGTAAACGAACGCTTGCGAGATGGGGGTACGAAAAACAAACAGGTTTATGGCACTATTTACACTTATTTACAGCATGGTAGGTTAGGAGTTCACAAACCACGAACGTGGTGGTTAAACCGTTACATGGTTCAGAGCGACGTCCTGCACTCTGCGGCGCCGTTATAAGTCCTGTCGGGCTCCTCCTCCTTCAGTGGAACACCAATCACACACACACACAACAGGTGAGGGGTACGAGCATGCACGGCGCACGTGAACATCCAATTTTGAGTCAAGATCACTGCACTGAAAGGTGGCGCCAGAGGGGCTCTTGCTCGTCGTGTGTGTCACTGGTCGAGGGGTCCCAAGCTTCGGACAGCAGACATCAAACGGTCCGCCAATCTGTCCGCTCAATTAGCAGGGCACTTTGTGGCGGCGGTCGCCGTTTCTTCAAAGGAAGACGCTGTCTTTGTTGTCCTCTCTGGAACGGCTTACAGCTTCGTGGCGACACGACGTCTCATCCGCCGGCTAGCAGGGACAATACCTGGCGGGCATAGGCAGCTGACCAGTCGGCTACCTCTTTGAGGATTAAAAGAGCGCCGCTCCCCCGTCATCTCTGGACGCTGGTTCCGAGAAAACTGGGTTCTAGGCGTGGGAACGCTGCCCGGCCACGCTTCTCAGCGACAGCACGGCGCCTACTGATGGCGGTCATAACAGCTTCCCCCTCGCCAGATGAGTCACGGAGGGCAGCGGTCAACACTGCTGCTCGCAGGGATGACGAAAGGGTCAGTAGTTGAATGTCAGGAACTGGCCTTCGCTTGTGGCATGGTCCGGGTGATTGCCGAATTTTCGACAGCATCTCTGATACTCGACCACCTGTACAAGCAAGCACTCGGCCCTCTTCGAACAAACCAAGCCAAAAGAGGGATAGCAAACCAATTTTAATTACTAGCTTTACCAAAAGCTCACACTCAGAACTCTCAGGACTCACTTGCGCTGAGAAACCAGACGTGCTACCTTACAAATTTACATACGATGCACGAAAAAACTAAAATATCAATTTTGATACACCAAGAGCACTCCAGAATCGTTTAGAAAGAGCGGCTGAGCGCGTCCGCGTTTCCATTCAATTTTCCTTTTATTTACCTAATGTCAAAATGATATTTTTCAAGAATCAAGCTCCGCCTCACAAGGCGACTGTTCCTTGATGTCACGGTTTGCAGCCAAGTAAGGGGAAAATGGTCTGTTCCTACTTTAAATTTAGCCCCTTGGAGATAACACTGCCACTGATGAATGCCCTACACAAGGCAAGCGCACTCCTTTCCTGAAGCGCAGTACGTTATCTCCTGTAGCCCAATTTCTGGCTCAAGTAAAGCGCAGCTTTGCTTGTTACCACTGTCGTCCTGACATAGAACGGCTGTCTCCTTCTTTTCATCGCTGACTACTTTCATCGGTTCTGTCCTGCTGAGAGCATCAGTTCGGAACTCGGATTCAGCGAGCACGAATTTTGTCCGAACGTCCGTCTTTGTTTACGGCCGCCCATAATTGTCTACCACTGAGACATAAAGCTCACCAGCCTCCCAAAACCTTAAACTACACTGTGACCTAACGGTCTACCTCAACGTTTAGGGAAAGCTTGATAATCTGCTCATGATCACTAGATCAATCATTCTTCAAAGAAGACAATGACAAAAAATGTAACAAACACTGCCTTCTAGCAGGTTTGTTCAGTTAGTTACCTGCCTTTGCTAACGCATATGATTGAAAAAACCACTGAGTTCTTCTGAGCATTTTCAATCAACCTTATTCACACAGCGCTTCAAAATGCACGGCACTACTAACCAAATGCTTTAGCCTTCAAAGTTGATCTAATTACTTATCCTTACGTTACGTTTCAACACTTGTGTACAACACAAAAATATTCTTCGGTGTAATACTCATCAAAAGCACCTCACAATAATGCACAGGTTTTCGCTAAAACTGTGCACCAATGGCTCTCAATTCTCATAACGCGCAATGACAACTCCACTGTGTTGCGCCAAACTTAACCATTTTACGAAATCATCTGGTCTATGTTAATATCTTCTTCCTTAAATGCCAATTCACGCCACATACACATGACAGTAAAGGCATACAATATTAAACTAAACCTTTGAAACACTAAAAAAACAGAACAATTTTTTAGTTTTTTCTTTTTTTGTATATTCGTACAAATGACTAAAGCTTCGATGCTATCTTTCAGCCTTTGGATCGGCAGTTTTCCTTTTGAAAAAATTACACCGCATCACGTAACTTACAAAATTTAAAAGACTTGAATACGCATCTTGACGTACCACTGAGTAACAATATATAACACGCCTGTGCAAAAGTTACTCGAACTGACCGTTCCCCCTTTCTCAACTAGATTCTTTTGAATCGCACCCAATGGGGTCGCGGTCCCGGCGGATTTCGAGCACGCCGGAGGCTACAAAACGTGCAACCGCTAGGCTGTGTCCTGCTGTCATACCTAATTTAACACTTGGGCCTGTTCCTCTCAGGAATTTGAAAGGGACGCCAGAAACAGGGTTGAGACAGGGGACATTGTCTCTTTGTGCTCGCCCCGACGCGGTTTTTAGCCACTCTGCGCTTTCGACTTTGATCCTTCGGGCAAGGCCGCTTTCTCGAAGTCGTCGAGCGCAACCGCGCTTTTCGTTGGTGTAACGCACCTCGTTTCCCCCCCTCTACACCTGGCTTGCCGCTTGTGCCTCTCGGAACGCCACCATAGCCCCGTGTACATGGACGCGACGGGGGCGGGCTGAGTTGAGTGACGGGTTCAGCTTACCTCGATGCGCCCGAGTTTATAGGCCCGTATACATTGACCCGACGAGGGCGCGTTGAGTCGAAATAAACAGGTTTTCTGGACTCGCCCTCCCCATGTATAAGCGGACGCGTCGGGGTGGAGAGTCGTCGTGGCGAGTCCCGTCGACCCGGAGCCAGGGGGTAGGTTCACCGAACTCACCGCGCTCAGAAAGGCATGTATAACCGGTCGCGCCGAGTTGACGGCTCGTGACCTCTCCCGCCCGTCGCCGTCTCCGCTTCCCCTGTCCCCATCACTCCGACGTTGCTCTTTCTCTGTCGGCCGGCACGCGCGGTACGCGTGGAGGACATCGTTCTGTTATGCGGTAAATGCAGATCACTTTTACGTTTAAATCTTGCTTGGCACGTCCTACGAGAGCTTGTTGGTTATCTTTCTCACGACCGGCTATTTTGCTCTGCCCGTAGCAGGAAATCGGCTTGTGCGCCAAATACGTGCACATGAACGCTTTAATAAAGTTTCTCGTCACCTCGCCATCAGAATGCATTAGCGTAAATTCACAGAATCGTCTACTGTGCAGCATTCCAACTCCGCTTGCATTTATTTTGCGTTCTTCACAGCCAGGTTCGACTATGAAAAGGCAAATACTTTCGGGTATTTTATTCTTTGTAAGTTTTGTTTTGGGTTTTTTTGCAAGTGGTGTAAATTGACTTTATCACGAAAATTAAGTGCCTTTACCAATACATGTAAATTCCCCCAGAGGAAAAGCATAGTCCAGGGTTGGTTTCGCTCTTTTTGATTCGTGTTTCATGAATCCCTGAATGGACTTAGGCATTTCGAACGTTTTTTCGGGTTTAGTGTTCGGGTTTTGGAGGAGATGAGGGTCGTTCCACGCCAAATATCCTAGACAGTACGCTAGACCATCTACGATTACACTCTAAAAAGTAATGGTTGGTCACTTTACTACACTATTCATCTTTGGAACCAATTTCCTAAAGAAAATTTTAATTTCTTAAACTTGGCGGCAGTTAGGTTGCGACGAAACTTCGAAAAAGTGAAATATTATACGCAGCACGGTAAAACGATTCTAGTCGGTAGGAAAAGAACCGCATTTCCTTGTTAAAACGCATTCACCACAAGTGTATGTTAATGTGCTTTGCGGGGAAGCAATGCAGTGTTCTTGACCAAAATCGGAAATTTTTACAGCTTTTCAACTTTTCCAGAGACAACGCAGCTGCATAGCTTGCTTGCATTGTTGACGGTAAATGGCGGAAAAACACGAGTCGCGAAGACAGTAGTTTGGAAGCGCTGGCGCATGAACTTTGAAAAATTTGCAATATTGTTCATGTTCAGGCAATTATCGGTCTGTGTGGCGCTCCATATAAAAATATACACTTTGGATCATTTCAAAGGGTGCAGAAACGATATTTATTTCTGTGAGTGTAATACGAATCTTTGTTTTACGCGAGAAAATATTATTTATATTCGGTACGGCGAATTCCTGGACAGACCAGCCAGGGGTGAACAGGGGCGGTGCGTCAAGCTGCGGATACGCCTGCGGCGAGCGCTGTGCCGCAACAGAACCACTGCTGCCATCGCGTTGTGCAGTGTTAGCCAAGACACCAACACAACCATAAAGTACAGCTGGTGCAAACTGAGAAAAAATACCAAGACAGCCATCGCGGTGGCGGAGCGACAACTGCGTAAACAACCGCAGCCCACAGCGGCGAGAGTGCGAGCTTCGAGGAGCGGAAACCGGTACCGGAAGACGGGCTTTCGGCTCGCCTCGACGCAAAGCGTCGCTGCGATCACCGCTCACCTCACCTCGTCCGTGCGAGTTCATATAAACTCGGGCGCGTCGAGGTAAGCTGAACCCGCCACTCAACTCAGCCCGCCCCCGTCGCGTCCATGTACACGGGGATTATATGAACTCGCACGGACGAGTTGAGGTGAGTGATGATCGCAGCGACGCTTTGCGTCGAGGCGAGCCGAAAGCCCGTCTTCCGGTACCGGTTTCCGCTCCTCCAAGCCTGCGCTCTTGCCGCTGTGGGCTGCGGTTGTTTACGCAGTTGTCGCTCCGCCACCGCGATAGCTATCTCCGCTCCCGTCTTGGTATTTTTTCTCAGTATCTCAGAGCAATTTAAATATCGTGGCAGCGCCCAATAACTAGGTTGTGAAAAAAACTCGTGGGTAGGAAGACCACAGCGTTTCCTTGGCACAACGCGTTCACAGCTACTAGGTTGTCTCAAGATGTTCTTTGAGGGGAAGCAATGCGTTGTTCTCGGGCGATATTTAAACATTTTTACAGCTCTTACAACTTTTTATGAGATAATGCAGCTGCATAATTTGTTTCTATTACTGGCGGTAAGCGCAGGAAAATGGAGCACGAATCAGCAAGCCGGCTTTGGTGCATTTAGGAGGCTGCCGAGGAACCCTCGGTGCAGTGAAGTGCGCTTACAGTCCGCCGTTGACAGCCTTGGGGGCAGCTCAATATAATAATATTTTCTCGCGTAAAACAAAGATTCGTTATAAACTTACAGGAATAAATATCGTTTCTGCACCCTTTGAAATGATCCAAAGCGTATATTTTTATATGGAGCGCCACACAGACCGATAAGTGCCTTAACATGAGCAATATTGCAAATTTTTCAAAGTTCATGTGCCAACGCTTCCAAACTACTGTCTTCGCGACTCGTGTTTTTCCACCACTTATCGTCAACAATGCAAGCAAGCTATGCAGCTGCGTTGTCTCTGGAGAAGTTGAAAAGCTGTAAAAATTTCTGACTTTGGTGAAGAACACTGCATTGCTTCCCCGCAAAGCACATTAACATACACTAGTGGTGAATGCGTTTAAATGCGGTTCTTTTCCTACCGACTGGAATCGTTTTACCGTACTGCGTATAATATTTCAATATTACAGAGCGAAACCAACCCTGGACTACGCTTTCCTCTGGGGGAAACTACATGTTTTGGTAAAGGCACTTAATTTTTGTGATAAAGTCAATTTACACCACTTGCAAAAAAACCCAAAACAAAACTTACAATGAATAAAATACCCGAAAGTATTTGCCTTTTCATAGTCGAACCTGGCTGTGAAGAACGCAAAATAAATGCAAGCGGAGTTGGAATGCTGCACAGTAGACGATTCTGTGAATTTACGCAAATGTATTCTGATGGCGAGGTGACCAGAAACTTTATTAAAGCGTTCATGTGCACGTATTTGAGATTTCTGGCGCACAAGCCGATTTCCTGCTACGGGCAGAGCAAAATAGCCGCTCGTGAGAACGATAACCAACAAGCTCTCGTAGGACGTGCCAAGCAAGATTTAAACGTAAAACTGATCTGCATTTACCGCATAACAGAACGATGTCCTCGTTCTGTTATGCTTGCTATCGAGCAAATCACTCAGTTTTTTCTCGTTGACTAAAGCTAGCAACGTCGTTATTTCATCATCTGTCCACATGGTGCGTGGAGCCCGCGAGGATGTCATCGTGCCTAGCGCGCGCGTACCGGCCGACAGAGAAAGAGCAACGTCGGAGTGATGGGGACAGGGGAAGCGGAGACCCCGACGGGCGGGAGAGGTCACGAGCCGTCAACTCAGCGCGACCGGTTATACATGCCCTTTCTGAGCGCGGTGAGCTCGGTGAACCTACCCCCTGTCTCCGGGTCGACGGGACTCGCCGCGACGACTCTCCGGCCCGACGCGTCCGCTTATACATGGGGAGGGCGAGCCCAGAAAACCTGTTTATTTCGACTCAACGCGCCCTCGTCGGGTCAATGTAAACGGGATGAAGCCCGTTTACATTGACCCGACGAGGGCGCGTTGAGTCGAAATAAACAGGTTTTCTGGGCTCGCCCTCCCCATGTATAAGCGGACGCGTCGGGCCGGAGAGTCGTCGCGGCGAGTCCCGTCGACCCGGAGACAGGGGGTAGGTTCACGGAACTCGCCGCGCTCAGAAAGGGCATGTATAGCCGGTCGCCCTGAGTTGACGGCTCGTGACCTCTCCCGCCCATCGCGGTCTCCGCTTCCCCATCACTCCGACGTGATGGGGACAGGGGAAGCGACCATCTACGATTACACTATAAAAAGTAATGGTTGGTCACTTTACTACACTATTCATTTTTGGAACCAATCTTCTAAAGAAAATTTAAATTTCTTAAATATGGTGGCAGTTAGGTTACGACGAAACTTCGAAAAAGTGAAATATTATACGCAGCACGGTAAAACGATTCAAGTCGGTATGAAAGAACCGCATTTCCTAGTTAAAACGCATTCACCACTAGTGTATGTTAATGTGCTTTGCGGGGAAGCAGTGCAGTGTTCTTGACCAAAGTCAGAATTTTACAGCTTTTCAACTTTTCCAGAGACAACGCAGCTGCATAGCTTGCTCGCATTGTTGACGGTAAGTGGGGGAAAAACACCAGTCGCGAAGACAGTAGTTTGGAAGTGCTGGCACATAAACTTTGAAAAATTTGCAATATTGCTCATGTTCGGGCACTTATCGGTCTGTGTGGCGCGTATATAAAAATATGCACTTTGGATCATTTCAAAAGGTGCAGAAACGATATTTATTTCTGTAAGTTTAATACGAATCTTTGTTTTACGCGAGAAAATATTATTTATATTGAGCTGCCCCCAAGACTGTCAACGGCGGATCGTAAGCGCACTTCACTGCACCGAGGGTTCCTCGGCAGCCTCCTAAATGCACCAAAGCCGGCTTGTTGATTCGTGCTCCATTTTCCTGCGCTTACCGCCAGTAATAGAAACAATATATGCAGCTGCATTATCTCATAAAAAGTTGTAAGAGCTGTAAAAAATGTTTAAATATCGCCCAAGAACAACGCATTGCTTCCCCTCAAAGAACATCTTGAGACAACCTAGTAGCTGTGAACACGTTGTGCCAAGGAAACGCTGTGTTCTTTCTACCCACGAGTTTTTTTTCACAACCTAGTTATTGGGCGCTGCCATGATAGTTAAATTGCTCTGAGAGTTAGAAAAAATTTCCTGCGAAAACTGGTCTCAAAACAAAAATGGAAGATGGGCTTCCAGCTCGCCTCGACGCAAAGCGTCGCTGCGATCACCGCTCACCTCAACTCGCCCGTGCGAGTTCATATAAACTCGGGCGCGTCGAGGTAAGCTGAACCCGCCACTCAACTCAGCCCGCCCCCGTCGCGTCCATGTACACGGGGCTATGGACGTTTCCTGAAACGGATTAACGGCCTACCCTCTCGTCTTTTCTTGCGACTGAGTGGGGCCTGACCTAGGCTTGCGCAGTGACGAACGCTTCTGCTTCTTTCTTTTTCGGCGATGTTTTCTTGCCTCCTTTCTCTCGATGCCATCATCATGTCGCGTCGAGAACTGAGGGGTCGGGAGGCTCGTTGGAGCTTGTGCTACATTTTCCCCGACGCTCAAACATTTTGTACTTGATGTCACGACGGACTGCCGGGCCAAATTATCTTTGTTAATGCTGATGAAACCATTACTGGGCCCTCTCCGATGGCATCGCTGCACTCCTGAAGCATCGCGCTCTCGCTGTGTTTAGCCACTGTGCTTACCCTATCTGCATGTGACGATCTCGAGACGTCCTCTCGAGGCATGAGGATGGTTTCCAGTTTCTACTGAGTCCATTAGGGCTGCTGGCACACACCTCATCCCCGCAAGGACCGTCTTTTGATACTGTCTCTACCTCGAGACCGGCCAAGGCCTCGTTTTCTAAATCATTTACATTGATGCATTCGAGAATGCGCGGGCCTTTTTCTGGCGCGATTTCTGGTTCTGGCGTTTCATGACGCGCTTCAACGTCCAGCGCTTTGTGACGCGCCTCGCTTTCAGACTCCTGTGCGAGTCTTTCTTTCTTTTTGCTAACAGAATTCCCAAATCTTCTGATTAGCTCTGCTTTCACAACTTCGTAGTTGTTCGTGTGATGCTCACTGAGTCGCGCAACAACGTCCCCTGCCTCCCAGGGCAGAACCGTGCGTAGCTTCTGAGACCAGGTGTCTCGCTCACACTTCAGTTCACTACACTTCCGTTCAAAGAGTCTAAGATACAGGCCCATATCCCATGATACCTCATATGGCTGCATGTACCTAGACATCTCGAACTCTGCCTCATTTTCGAGAAGTACTACTCCTCGCTGAGGTCCCAGCCTCTTACTCAATTCGTTATCTTGTTTGAAAAACTTTAGCTTGAGGCCTTCTCTTTCGTCTTCACTCTTTCCTTCCATCTTAGCTGCTCTTAGTTTTCTTTCGATGATGAGGTCCCATTCTTCGCTTAGTTCCTCATCATCAGCCCCCAAATCATTATTCGCTTGAATGATTATGGGTTTTCGTGCCAAACCCTTTGTATCGATCCCCAATTCCTCACACAACAGCAACAAGTCTGACTTCTGCAGCTCCCGTAAGTCCATGATCGTACTGAGTGCTCGCTACTTCCAAAAACAACTTTCCGTAACGGCGAAACTGAGTCTTTCAGCAAAGTTAACTACCAGTTCTAAAATTTACCCTCTTTTAGAACCTGGTTCTAAGTAACATCAGATCTGCTGAAAGATGGAGGACAGATTGTGTTAGAAAAACTAGCCACTCTATTTACGAGGTGTCTCCTGACGGGAAAAGTACCAGAGTCTTGGAAGAACGCTAACATCATCTTAATACATAAGAAAGGAGATGACAAGGACTTGAAGAATTACAGGCCGATCAGCTTGCTCTCTGTAGTATACAAGCTATTTACAAAGGTAATTGCTAGCAGAGTAAAGAAACATTAGAATTCAATCAACCAAAGGAACAAGCAGGATTTAGAACAGGCTACTCAACAATTGACCACATTCATACTATCAATCAGGTAATAGAGAAATGCTCAGAGTATAACCAACCACTATACATAGCCTTCATAGATTACGAGAAGGCGTTTGATTCAGTAGAAATATCAGCCGTCATGCAGACACTGCGGATCAGGGCGTAGATGAAATATATATAAACATTCTGGAAGAAATCTACAGGGGATCAACTGCAACCATAGTGCTTCATAAAAAAAGCAACAGAATACCAATAAAGAAGGGTGTAAGGCAGGGGGACACAATCTCCCCAATGCTATTCACTGCGTGCTTACAGGACGTTTTCAGAAGCCTAGAATGGGAACAGTTAGGGATAAGAGTTAATGGAGAGTACCTCAGTAACCTGCGCTTCGCCGATGACATTGCATTGCTGAGTAACTCAGGGGACGAATTGCAACTCATGATTACGGAGTTAGCCAAGGAGAGCAGAAAGGTGGGTCTTAAAATTAATCTGCAGAAAACGAAAGTAATGTACAACAACCTCGGAAAGGAGCAGCGCTTTGCGATAGGTAATAGTGCACTTGAAGTTGTAAAAGACTATGTCTACTTAGGGCAGGTAATAACCGCAGATCCTAACCACGAGATTGAAGTAACTAGAAGAATAAGAATGGGGTGGAGCACATTCGGCAGGCACTCTCAAATTAATGACAAGTAGATTGCCACTGTCCCTCAAGAGGAAGGTATATAACAGCTGTATCTTGCCGGTACTTAGCTACGGAGCAGAAACCTGGAGACTCACAAAGATGGTTCAACTTAAATTGAGGACGACGCAGCGAGCAATGGAAAGAAAAATGGTAGGTCTAACCTTAAGAGACAAGAAGACAGAGAGTGTATTAGGGGACAAACGGGAGTTAAGGATATCATAGCTGCAATAAAGAAGAGGAAATGGACATGGGCCTGGCATGTAGCACGTAGACAGGATAACCGCTGGTCATTAAGGGTCACCAACTGGATTCCCAGAGAAGGGAAGCGGGGTAGGGGGAGACAGAAGGTTAGGTGGGGCAGATGAGATTAAGAAGTTTGCGGGTATAAATTGGCAACAGCAAGCACAGGACCGGGTTAACTGGCGGAACATGGGAGAGGCCTTTGTCCTGCAGTGGACGTAGACAGGCTGATGATGATGATGATGAAAACCTTGTTCACTCAAAAGAAAAGCCAAGCACTCACCCATACGTGATCCATGTCTCGAGCCAGCTGCTTCTCGTGGGCCGACTGTACGTTGTTGTCACTTGTAGCTTCGAATCCAACCGCTGATCACCAGTTGTTGTGGATCCCACCGCTGGCAACCAGTTGTTGCGAGTCGGAAGGAAGGTTGCTGGAGGATACGAAAACAAAACCCGGTCTCTTGTGGTAGCGTGGTGTAGCTTCGGGTTGAGGAAACGAACGCTTACGAGATGGGGGGTACGAAAAACAAACAGGTTTATGGCACTATTTACACTTATTACAGCATGGTGGGTTAGGAGTTCACAAACCACGAACGTGGTGGTTAACCGTTACATGGTTCAGAGCGACGTCCTGCACTCTGCGGCGCCGTTATAAGCCCTGTCGGGCTCCTCCTTCTTCAGTGGAACACCAATCACACACACACACAACAGGTGAGGGGTACAAGCATGCACGGCGCACGTGAACATCCAATTTTGAGTCAAGATCAGTGCACTGAAAGGTGGCGCCAGAGGGGCTCTTGCTCGTCGTGTGTGTCAATGGTCGAGGGGTTCCCAAGCTTCGGACAGTAGACATCAAACGGTCCGCCAATCTGTCCGCTCAATTAGCAGGGCACTTTGTGGCGGTGGTCGCCGTTTCTTCAAAGGAAGACGCTGTCTTTGTTGTCTTCTCTGGAACGGCTTACAGCTTCGTGGCGACACGACGTCTCATCCGCGGGCTAGCAGGGACAATACCTGGCGGGCATAGGCAGCCGACCAGTCGGCTACCTCTTTGAGGATTAAAGAGCGCCGCTCCCCCGTCATCTCTGGACGCTGGTTCCGAGAAAACTGGGTTCTAGGCGTGGGAACGCTGCCCGGCCACGCTTCTCAGCGACAGCATGGCGCCTACTGATGGCGGTCATAACAGCGCCAGGCGCCTATCATGGCGGTGGCATTTCAATAGACGCATAATGCTATTGATCCCCGTGTGGTGCTGAAATTTTGGTGCACGTAAAAGCGCCAAAATTAATCTGGAATCATCACTATGGCGTGCCCTTATACTCATATCGCGCTCTTTAGCACATAATCCCGAGCAATATCATTAATAAATAAAACCAGCTGTAATAGTACCCCACTACATAGCCTTTAACAGATGCCACCCATAATTTTCGCCTCCATTCTTGGCTCCGAGTTCCGTTTCTCCGCGGGCAAAACACAAAAATGAACACAAAATAAACTTACTATAAGCACGCAGATTGAACGCAATGTCAGGTATAAACTACGTTAACCTTTAGTTGGATAATGCTGCGGATGTGTACATGGGATACTGAGTCTCTAACTCTTCGACCTGTAACTGTCGGCTGTCTGAGCATCCATAAGAACGAGGAAAATATGTGATTCTTCACGAGGGATGCATGACTGAGAGTTGCATTTACGAAAAGCTATAGACACACATGGAAATGCAGTTGAAAACTTCTTCGCACTTCTTGTAACGCAATGCCCCCCCCCCCCCGCATCCTTATTTCGTTGGTGTGTAACCTGAGCACGGGTGCTGATGCCCCAGCTCATCTTTATATATCATACTTCTGCGTAAGGGGCTCTGAAAAAGGCTTCTAAAAATCGTATCCAACCCTGAGCCGGTAACGCAGTGATACATTCCTGGCACTTCAGTTCTCTCTTTCCGGGCCACTCCGTGGTTTTAGAGAGCATCAATGGACTCGCTTCATACTAATCCAGGCAACAACACGTCCTCTACACGGGCGCATACTGAGCGGCCCATCGTCTTCATTAAAGTTAACTATACATAAGCGATATCAGCACTTGTCACACCTCCTGTTATCACTTTGAAGCAACCCTCTCAATAGAACAGTGTAGGGATATTTGCTCTTATCACAAATTACAACCCGCTATCTTCCTTTCAGACTCGAGGAGGCTTGCACTTTTGGACTCCGCTGGCTGTCTTTACAGCAATAGCTCTCGTCAGAGTAAGTTTTGGTTTCTTGGCATGAGTGTTTCATTTTATAGCACAGCGGTTAGGTGCACTTTTCTGTATCAGTGGTGTCGGCCTTGTAGTAACAGGCGGAGCGAACGAGGACGAAAGAGAGGGTGAACTTGGAGCACAGAGCCGGCTAAATTGTCAAAACAAGGGCGAGGCCTTTGTCGTGCATTCGGCGTCCCGGAAGGTTCTTGAGGAAAATGTATTGAAGGCCATCCACAATCTCTTCAGAAAGTAATTCTTTGGTGACTCTCACAAGTATATTTAGAATGTCCTACACTCACAATGTTCACCTGTAATAAACAAGGTGTCCTGTATCCTGTGTCGCCGTCACTGCAACGTTCATTACTTATGCCTACACTCTAGAGTCCCAAGTCATAACAGAGTGGAACGAGAACATTTCGTGAATGCTTTATTGGAACTACCTAATACGGCAATGATTTAGGCACGAAGGTGCATGGTATACACTTCTTATCTGTCCGTGGGATGAGGGAGTTGGTTGTTACTGAATGAAGGATGAAGCTTTACTGCTGCAACGCTATCTAACAGCAGCGTTACCTTGGTGATGTCTACGAGATGACGCATGAAGTAGTGTAGTAACAATGGTCTCCGAAACTTATACACCTCGAGTACCAGACCGAGACCAGTTGCTCACGTCTCCTAACTGACAGTCCCTTCGAAATAATTGAATTACATAGTCACAATCTATTGGGCAAACGTCTTTGCACAGGTCGCCATCCTGATGTACTGTTTCGTGGGCTACCTGAGCCTGCTTTCCGAGGCCACGACTGACAGCGTCTTCGATTCGCCCGTGGACATCATTCCGAGCTCGACCGCTTCTCAGTCGTCTGTGCCACGGACGCCATCCATGCGCACTCATGGGGAACGCGGGACTCCCCGAAAATGTCCCCCCAGTCATCCACTTCGCACGCATCTATCACGAAGATTAGCGATGCACAGTGAGCTCACAGCGCTGCTTACAGTTTCTCTAGCGTGCCTTAACATTTCACCTGTAGACGCAGCCTTTGTTTGTGCTGTACAAATCTCCGTTCAATATTCTGTTTAGATGCGAGAAAGAAAAAAAAATACAGCGAAACTCAGGACAAGGATTCAAAAGAGGCTCATTATTTCCAAATCGTCGCCGGACTTGCCACTAGTTTAACTACACACCGACGTATATTCAAACACTCTATCCCGCGCACGCGCACAACCTATAGAGTTTGGGGGGGGGGGAGTATCATCTGCCTCTTAATCAGTCAGTCTTTGACAGGAACAAACGCTTTTTACCTCTGAATGTGCCTTTTCTGCGTCCTTGTCTCGACTTCGCTGTTGTTTTTTTTTCGCATCTTCACAAGAACCAACCGGCTCAAACTTTGAGTATCGTGCAACGGATCAGAGCTGCTGTTTGCCGTTGTATGTGCGATTACTAGCAGTTCCGGCTTGTTTGTTTTATTTTTCAACGTTTTCTTTAAGCAATGAACAACATAATCTTTTCAATGCCTTTGCATGGCTAGATAAGTATTTCAAAACTTCCAAGAGAGCATCATTACTTACAAAGCTTGTGTTCTCAAGTGAATGAATGACATGTTAAGGCAACGTTAAGGTCAATTCAGAGTAGAGTTTCAACTATTAGTTGGGAGTGGATTGGTAATTATGGCCCTCGTTTTCTGAAGTTTAGAGCAACGCAATGTAGCCACAATCTTAGGTCCACTATTTCCACACGATTTTCATGTGCCCGTCAGAACACTCTGGTTTGCCATCGCGCCCATGTGGGCGATGATCGTACAATTAGTTCGAGAAAAGCGATATCTTGTATTTTAGGTTTCTCAACAAAACAAGCTGCTCGTAATCTCGGACTTTCATTTGTGTTTTTCGCCGTGCAGGACCACCACGCACTTCGACACCACGATGCCTAGGAAGCCACGACGAAAGACGAAGCGAGGGGTCGCAGCTGCACCCACTCTGAGCTCGCTCAGCGAAGGGGTCGTGCTAACGGTGGTGCCCAGCCCGGTCTTCAAGCGGCCTTCCTACATCTGCTCAGTGTCGCCTCCGAACATACGGCACTCGCGTCAGGACGACGACACACCGTCGACAGGCATGCCGGGAAGCTTCGATGCCATCCAGGCGGCTACTATAGCGTCCATTTTCGGACACGCACCCTGGAGGCTCGGCGGAGGGCGCCTGCCAACACGCGCGGTTCCGACGCCCGATTCGGCCGGGAACCACTTGCAAACTGACGCTGCCAATACGAAATCGGTCGAACCACCACCGGCGCCTATCGGCGAACTGAGAAGGAACGCGTCCCACGATAGGCCACGCGCACACTCGGAAAACGACGTCGCCACGAAGGCGACCGCAATAGAAGCGCCCTTACCGTCGCCTGCCGGTGAAGCGGCCATGGCCGCGAAACCATCCCGCGACAGCGCGGCGAAGAAGCACAAGCAGCGTCGTAAGGGCAAATGCTTTGCTTTCGGCAGCCAATCGCGGCGCGGCCATCGCCGCAAACTTAAAGCTACTGCAACGTCCTCTACGCCCACCATATCCCCCATCAGAAAGAAGTGCAGTGACAAGGATATTGCTCCTCCCGGTGAGCTGCCGGTCGCTGTGGACGACCCACGACACCGTGTTGGCGATGACGATGACCTCGACAGCAGCAGTTCTACTCCCGAGAGCGCCACCTCGGTTTATGGGAGCAGCGAGTTGGGCTCGATGGCCGGTAGCTGCAGGCGCGCAACTTCGCCTTTAGTGACTTTCGTTTTTCGCACCCCTCCGTCTACGGTGATAACGACGCCGGAGGATGCTACCAAATCGTCCGCTGTCACCGAACATGTGCGCGGCTGTTTCAATGTTGTGCTGCCTGTTGTGGAGAAGAGAGAACAAGCAGTGCAGACCGACATATGTTAGAACGCCTTAAACACATACGAACTTTGTTTAATTCCAGTGCAGTAACGAATATAGTCTGGTATTGTATTTCGCAACGAGCTTTTGCTTTTGAATGGGTGCGAATTTTATTTCCTGAATATATCACACTTCTGCAGCATCCCGCGTGCTTCTTAAAGGGGCTTTGGTTGTCTTTCATCACCTTGCACTCATTCCAATAGGAGAAAAAATCGAAACATATAGGAAAGCAGAACATAAGTCTTCATTGCATGCTCTTTACCTTCTCGGGCTCAAAGCCCGAGAAGGTAAAGAGCATGGTAAAGAGCAGGGATTGGCTCCTCAGCTTCCACAATGTCACTGTTTTAGAGAAATTTCCTGCTAAGGTGTACTTTTCGCTCTTTCAAGAAGTGACCAGGTTTTAGGGCTCAGGCTTGAGACGGCCGCAGTCACCACTCGTTTTCTTCTCTGCCCCATAGCACATGGCGAGACCTCTGCTTACTGCAACTTTAGTCCTACCACCAGAGGCGAGACCAATCGCTTCTTTCTGAATTGCCCCGAACAAACCCAAGCCCTCGTGGCAAGGGTCGGAACAAGTGATCACAGGCTGTTCTGCGCAGCTGGCAAGTGGCGCTACGGCTCCTTTTCCATCTCTCTCGTCCTATGAATTGATCCTGTCCCCATCCCTGACTTTTCGCTTAATGCTCCCTGATGCCATATCAACTCACACTGCCAGCCGTATATTTACTGGCGAGCCTCCTAGTTTTTTTTTTCACTTTGCGTCCACGCTCTTCCTATACAAATACCTGACCACCTTCCCAGCCCAGCTACTCTTCTTCGTTTTCCTAAGCCTCTCCTCAAATCTAATTTTGCTGTGAGCTTTCCTTTCAACAAAGCCTGTCTATCTCATATCCCCCTTTACAGCCTCGTTCGTCGTCTTCCCGTGGGTGCCCAAAGCGAGGTGTTTCACAGTCCTTTGATTCACATCCATTCCTGATTGCACCTTTGACTTCATGCACACAACAGAGTTCCCAAATGTAAGCCCCGGAACCATCACGCCTTTCCACAGACCTCGAAGAACTTCGTACCCCTATGGTATCCTCATAACGCTTTGAGCTTTATGATTGAAGCTTTGCCTTTTTCGTTTACTATCGATGTTTTTTTTTCTTGTACATATATATATATATAATATATATATATATATATATATATATATATATATATATATATATAATATATATATATATATATATATATATATATATATTCTTGATGTACCCATACTCCGAGGTACTTGTACTCGCTTAGCCTGTGTATTTCTTGGCCCTGTATTAGACCACCCAGTATTCATGATCAATGAATAACATTAATCAATACACATTTCGTTGCAATAAATTCTAGTCTTAGAGCCTCGTCTTCCGCATATATCTGCTAGCCGCTATCGTCTTCGTCCGCAAATAGTACAATATCGTCCGCATAAAATAGACCTGGAAGATTCTTTTCAACCATTGCGCCAGCCTGTTTGTGTGACAGAATAAACCCAATGTTCCTTCTAGAACTTTTTCCATCCTCATCATGTACAGCATGAATAACAGTGGGGACAAAGGACATCCCTGTGAGTACCTTGCTGATTTCGACGCTGACATTGTCACTCATATTTCTTCCCATTCTATGCAAACTGTATTTTCTCGGTATATTTTTCTCAAAAGTTGTACACAGTCGTCATCTATGGCCACTTCCTTCAATATCTCACAAAATTTCCTTATTAACGTTGTCATACGCCCCAGTGATGTCGAGATAAGCTACGTATAAGGGCCTGTTTTTCTTTTTTAAATATTTCTATACACTTAGTAAGAACAAACAGGTTATCGTCTTAATCACCTACTCTACTTTTCCGCCAAGTGCCTGGTATCTCCTTCTCCTGTAAGCACTTTTCTACGGATTTCAGCAGTGCTCCTTTAGCGATATGTCCTAGTTCGTTAATGAAGCTGACGGGAACCCCATCTAAGCCCGGACTGATGCGCTTAGGAATATTTCCATCGGCCTTCTTTTTAATTCAAATTTTCACGCACTACTTGTTCCTCGGTTGCACTTATTTTGGTACTTTACTCTCCGGGGAAATCCCCTGGGTGACCTTTTTATTTGTTAACGTGCTCCTGCGTACAGCGCCCCTTGAGGCATACTTAGTGAACCGATTTCCGCGGACACTTTTCACACCTCCCCATTCTATAAGCCACCCAGACCTTTGCGCTGCATCCGTGATTGGCCCACATTTCACCAAGTGTCCACGGTGGAAGGGTAGACCGTGCAAGTGCGTAATAGGTCATGTAATGACGTCATAACAAAATGTGACAGTCTGTGACGTCGTCATAAATTCACATTTTGGCCACATTAAAAGGGTACTGACGCAAAATTTCTGGGCCGAGATAGCCTAGTGGGACATGGATTCGCTTGAACATGCCTATATCATTTTAAAATATCAAGAGCGAACATAGCTAAGGCATTTTAGAGCACTTCTGAAGTTCAAATTCTGAAGCTACTGACACCATCAAAAAAAAATATGGGGGTCGCCTTCCCTCACGTCCTCATGCTGCAGTCAATGAAACAAGTTATGATGACATATCATAGCCGCATTGTTTTTGTCGCGTTTGTTCCCGGTCTATATACTTCTCGGAACTTGTCGTGAGTGCGTAGTCGCCGCGCACGCACAGAAAGTTTTGCATTTGGTGACGCGGCAGTCCCGTTTATTATTCGAGAGGACCTCTTGATGCGGACCGTGCAGAAGTGTTGCACAGCCTCACAGTGCTATGTGCTGACATAGTCGACAGCTGCCCACGCTAGGTAGACGTGGCGCAACGTTTCTAGACAGACTGTCTAGAACTAGGTAAGTTGCAAAACTGAGCGTTGTTGCGTGGCGCCGCCGCTGTCAGCGACAAATATAGCGCTGCTGTCGCACCCGGATTTACCCACCACATGCTCGCTCTGTCACTCCCGTTACCTTCCCTGGCTGGGAATGTTGGCGCGCGTCACGTCACTATTCGTGGAGGCTGCTTTATGCGGTGAATAGTTTTGCGCTTCACCGTGCCTTATTGTGATCTGTATGTGTTGCGTGTCTTCATCATGCCAACATGCTGCATTCCCAGCTGTACGAGTGGCTACAGGAAATCAGATACACCACGACATTTTTTTTTTTTTGCCCCGCGTGACCTAAGCAGCGAAGGGCTTGGGATCACGTTATTTCACGTGCGTATAAGAAACTGTCCAACACATCATAAGCGTGTAATATGCACTTTCCTGAGGAAGACATCATGAAGACTGATTCACGTCATTGATGGTACGAAACTACGAATCACCAGGGGAAAGTTTGACCTCGTCGAAAGAAGCGTTCCAAAATTAGTATTCCCGAATTTGCCCGCTTACCAATTTCAAAGTCCACGACAAAGAAGCGAAAGCTGCCCGTTAGTGAGCAGAACTACGTTGGTGAGCAAGTAGAAGCAGGTATAGGAAGAAGTCATGACTTGTGTATATTGCCATTCATGAAGTCATTGGTTAATAATTTTTCAAGAGTTACAAATGAATTTACAAGGTATTGCCTGAGCCTCTTAAGTATTGTGCAGTCTGTGCGCATCACACATGTAAATATAATACTTGAAAGTTGTTTGACTGCGTTTCATGAGCAAATAAACGTAGCTTTTTTAGCATTACACACGGCGATTCTGCCACCCGCAAGTAGACATGTGCTATGCGGAGTGAAGCTCTTTCAAAAAAAATGAAAGTGCATTATGTCACGAGATATTGCGCCACATATGTACAATTGTTTTTAAAGCTAGAAAACACAATCCGAAGAGAGGACACGGGACGTGATAGTGTTTGCGCGCCTAAAAATAAATTGCGAATGAACCCCAACTAGCAACTAATGGACATACTCGTCTATGTTATGCTATCAAGCACCGTATATCCTTGGCAGTTCAGAAAGCCATGATTATTTATACTGTATTTGCTTTACACTGCTAAATATTACACAGTATTACGTTGCTGTGTCAGCACAATGAAAAATTCCGATATTATACTGTTGTCAAAGCTCTTTCTGAACGGCCGCTCCAGCGTCTTGCCACGGCAACTACGCGTTTTCGTCTGCCAGCGAAAGCTTGTTGCACTGACAGTGCCACTAAACCGAAAGCTGTCCCGACGCCGTGTAACCGCGTCATAGATCGTTGACGCGGGAAGTTCTTCAACTTACGTACATTGTCATTTTCGAAGCTCTTTTGAAACCGAACCGAAACAATAAATAAGTGAACTACAGTTAAACAATAACGAGGAGTTTGTAATTAATTATCTGGCAAGCGCTGCAGCAAACAATGTTTCTTGTGATGACTAGTAGGCCACCAGCAACATATTGTGGCAAAAAAGTGTGAGGCCAACGTTTTTGTACAGTGTCTAGAAATATACTGCCTAGTGTGCTGAGCGCGGGCCCGGAGATGGCCCCGCAGCTGATGACTGCGGACAGCGCCCTCATGTGCGCTGTTGTCTGAGTGAGTGCATTTGCGTTCAATCCTTGCGCTCCGCAAGCGCTACGAAGCCTGCAGGAGGCCGAGCCACGCGAGGCCAACTATTATTAGATGCGGAAGCATCTTATACTCGCGCCTTGTAGTGCGCCGTCCGCACCGCTTCTCGAACATTCGACAGCTGACGCGCGCGCATGCGCCGTCGCCCACCATCTGTGCCGCGCGTGCTTCTCCTTCGAGAACATTCGACAGCTGACAGCGCATGCGCCGTCGCGCTGTATATATACTCAAGGTCGGCGCTCGCTCGCTCAGTTGCCGCTCATCGGTTGGTTTGTACGGCGCGTCGACGTCCAAGGTCGCTGTGAAATGAATTCCAACGAATCCACAAACACAATGATCGACGTCCCTTCGACCAGCGCCGCCCTTTCGCATACGTGTGACCGTGTTCACTCATTTAACACCCCCTCCTACAACCACGTTAACCAATTTTAGCCATCGACCCAAGTAAGTCGCAATTTAAACACCCCATTTCACAACCACGTTAACCAATTTAGCCATCGACCCAAGTAAGTCGCACTTTAACACCCCGTTAACCAATTATATGCTCCGCATCCTCCTCAGTGTTCCCCCGAGGGGAAGCTGCGGGCAATTTTTTTCTGCATTTTCGGAGGGTTCTTTTACATAATGCTTTATTGTACAGGAACTACTCGATTGCTTTCGCAGTACTGACGCTTTGCAATACCAAATGAAGATCATTTCGTGGCATACATTTCGCCATCCGCTACTGCCCACACACACACACAAAAAAAAAGGACGCAGATCGCACGTAACTTGGGAATCAATGCTATGCAAGGTGACTCTGCTGTAATTTTTTATTAAGTGATACATTATGAAGTGGCGCTAAAAATAAGCAAGAAATTGGATAGTCAACAATGGAACCAGCTTAGGCGTTTCACGAACATTTGGCTCTTCTTGCAAAGTATTTCGAAAACCCTATGTTAAGGGGGTGATCGTGAGGGCACGCAGACGTAGGCAATTCAATAGATAGATAGATAGATAGATAGATAGATAGATAGATAGATAGATAGATAGATAGATAGATAGATAGATAGATAGATAGATAGATAGATGGATAGATAGATAGATAGATAGATAGATAGACAGACAGACAGACATACGGATGGACGGACAGAACGACAAACAGACAGACGGATGGACAGACGAACGGACAGACAGATGGATAGACGGGCAGACATACGGACGGACGAATGGATGCATGGATAGACGGACAGACGGACGGACGGATAGACGGGCAGACAGACAGACGTATGGACAGACGGATGGACGGACGGACAGATAAATAGCTAGCTAGCTAGCTAGATAGAGAGATAGATAGATAGATAGATAGACAGATAGATAGATAGATAGATAGATAGATAGATAGATAGATAGGATAGATAGATAGATAGATAGGATAGATAGATAGACTAGATAGATAGATAGATAGATAGATAGCTGATAGATGCTCAAGTGGCTGCAGTACGCAAAGAAATTAATTTAAAAACCATTGACAGTATAACCTCCAGAGTTATTTGTTAAAATGTGCTTTGTTCTTGAGAGCAACAATTATCACAGAAGACCCTAAACCTTTACCTCTTAGGCCTGCATTTCATTAGGATTTGAGTGAAAACAAAGAATGATAACATGCCAATGAATAATCTGACACTCGCCGCATATGACACTCAGAACGTTGTTGGAAAGGGAGAGCCCGGCGTTGACATGGGAGAAAAACTGTTTGAATAAAATTTGAAAGGGTATTTTCGATTTTTTAGATAAATATTAATATTTGAAATTTTGCCTAAACGGCGATTTCATTCCCGACACCGTTCACCCTAATCCGAAAAGATAGTTTGGTGGAGTCACTCTCAGAATGCCTTTCTCACATGACAGCCTTCGGATTCAGCCTTCTGTCTGCCCTCTTGATCCTACTTTTTCATTCAGGAAACCGTGCTGGATCCGTTAGTGCGGGGAACAAGACACCTTTTCCTTGTTTGACCGACGAACTTCTTTGATACAGCGGCACAATACACGTCCTTTCCTTGCATTGCCGCTTAGCGTTTAACATCTCAGAGTGTTGCAGTGTACATATGGCGCCGTCGAACATCACAGTAAATCAGATGGCAGCTGTCACACACTGATTTTGAACGTGTCGAGGCTCCGGCAGCAAAAGGACGAGAGGAATTTCGCGCGTTCGTGCACCCTCTCGACACGCAGCGTCGCTTGTGCATCTGAGTGCAGTCATCACATGCGCGGCCACCCACTCTCGTTCGGAATGCGCGCGCTCAGCACACTAGGCAGTATATTTCTAGACACTGTAGTTTTTGTGTCAGCAACCTTCTAAGCTATAATTTTTTAAACCTTGTTCATGCCGACGGCGTCGGTGGTCAGCTTCCGTGTTTTTGAGGCACTTAAGGCTTTCGCCCTAATAAAAGAAGTTGTTGCTTAGAACTCACACAAGTTTACCTCAACCCTCCTCAACGTCCAAAACAATGTCCGCTAGGGTGCCATGTGCTAAACTGAATCGGACATTCATGACCTACTCCTTGTTTTACCATTTGTCTATATAGCTGCATGTGACTTTTGTTTTGCTGCCGCGCCGCGTCTGTGGCCGCGTCCTGTCGCTCGCATGTGCTTCTCCGACCAATGCCCCGTCGAAGCCAATGCAAATTTTTAACGAAGCCAGGCGGTTTTTGATGCATAAACCATGCTCGAGTGCTGTTTGACTTCGTGCGAGCAGCGGGGGCGTGTGGATGGCTACGGAAACAAGGTAACTCCTCTCTGATCTAGCCGCACTCTGTCGAAACGCCGTGATATCGCAGTTATCATCGCCTAGCGTGGGTACTCCGCGAAAAACGTTGATTGCCATCACCTGAAGTCTTCGCGTTTTAGGTTTGTATGCTTGATTCCATGCGCTGTCTGGCTTTCTTGAAATGTGACACGGATTGTGCCGTGATGACAAGCACGGCAGTGACATCTGATGACATGGTTGTGCTTGGTAATTCGACTCGCTTTTATTTCGTGTTTGGTGCCAGGGCGTCAGCTCCCTTCGTTATGAATGATTATAAATTTGTGATCACGTATCACGTTCAAGGAGCTTGTAATGTGTGATGCAAGTAGCAACATTTAATGAAGGTGTATTCGTATGTGTTCCGCGAGTGCGCACCCTTTTGCTCAAGACTTCTGATTGACAGGGTTACGAAGTACAATCTTAATGCTTTTTCTTTCATTCACTGTCGTCAGTCGAGTTCGCGTCTCCTACCAATGTGCAGTTTGTTCCGATACTGCGGCTCACAGCATGTCACACGCACAATACGAATGTATAAATTTCACCAATGGTCGAATGTTCAAAGAAAATCAGAGTTGAGTTCTTTTACAAAATTTTTTGCTCATTTTGACGTGTTTATCAATAACTTGTATTGTCAATAGAAGCACGCAAAGGGCAACAGAGTTTTGCCTGGTTAACCGGTGAATGCACAAATTTTAGCTTGCTTGTTCAATATTTCAGTATTTTTGTCATTCATTATCCAGTCTGTTATTTGTTTCTTAGAAATGAAAAGTTAAAGCAAGAACTGTTTACCCGCAGCTGACTACCCACTTCGTTGTTTCACCCATTTGTCTTTCAGCATCACTGATGCCTGTGACTCAGAGAGTGGCAAGATGACCTTGTTCTTTTGGGCGGCCAAGATTGTGCTACTGATCTTCATCCTTTTAACTGTTTGCGCCATCACGAAGTCATGACAGGGCTAAGGTCATGCCTAGATTATTTTTCACATTGATACTGATGTCATTTTTCTTCTTTGCAGGACAAATACTTACCTGCGTATGGGACGCCTCTTTGTCTTCTATTTGCTTTGCTCAGTGTTGTAACACGGATTCTCCACATTTGTTTTCAGGTCTGACACCTTTATTTCGTGTTCCTGAAGTAGTCTTCTTTTAGGGCCATTACTGTGCAAAAGTTTCAGGAATATGTAGCAACACTGTCCAAAGGAAGACATGCGGACTCCACCACTGTTGGGATCAGCACACGAGCGCACAGCGGTGGTCCGGGAAACGCCAATGGTGCTATCGCAGTTGTGTATTGTAGAGGCCCTGCAACACTTTTCGAAGTAGTCATGGGACAACTTCATTGTTATGCGTGGGCTGGTGCCTGGTTTGCTTGTCTAAATGTGTGAAAAGAACTATAGTGAGAGAGAGAAGACATTTATTGGGCAAAACGTGTGAGTCAAGGTGGGAGGGTCTCTTATTCCAGGAACCCTCCGGCCTGGACCACCCTTCGGAATCGAGCAATGAGTTGACACTGGTCGACCAGGTCCAGTTGGGAGATTTCAGCCTCCCAGGATTCATTCAGTAGGTCTGGGTCTGCACCCGTTTCTGCTGCTTGTAGCCATGGGATGGGACGCTTACTTTGTACTGCAGTAGAAGGTATGCCAAAGTGTCCTGCCACATTGTAGCGAGGGCAGATGTAGCTATGCAGCGTTGGTCTCATATGGTGCAATCGTATGCTGTGGGTGAACATGTTGCTTTGAAGGCGCCAGAGCCTTTGTTTCTTGTGAGCTTTGGATGTGGGGGACGGTATTACCTGTGTTCGAGTCGATAATGTTGCTGTAATGCATGGTACGTTGACGGTATGCATTCTCGGGCTTCTGCTTGTGTTGTTGAGTGGGAGGTGCCTTGGATCTCGTACGCGGATGTCTAGTTGACTCATTTCCAGACTGCTGTGTGTGCCGCTTCATTTCCCTCGAGACCTTCGTGACGGGGAACCCACACGATGCATAAGTAGGGGGGAGGAGTGTCCTTGTGTTTTAGTGCCCTGATAGCCACCATGGAAACCCTGCCTTTCAGGTAGTTCTGTGCCGCTGTTTGTGTGTCGGTGAAGACCACAATGGAATCCTCGCTCGCCTGGGCGTCGAGTACTATGGCAGCCTCTTCAGCTGTGTCCGTACATTTGACGAGGATGGTCACTGACGCCAGTGCCGTGTCCTCATAATCTGTGATGGTAATCGCAAAGGAGTTACTGCCCAGATACTTGGCTGCATCCACATATTGTGCCTTCGGGTCCGATAGTTATTCCTGATCATGTTAACCCTGGTGAGCCGTCGTGCTTGGGGATGTTGAGAATGCATGTTGCGAGGGATCTGCTGAACTTCAAGGCATTCTTGGAGCTGTAACAGTCTTTTGCCTTTGCATTCTTTGTCAAATTCTAGGGTGGTTTCGTACCCTGTCCGTCGAAGGGCGGCTTGCTGTGTCCGTGACAGCTTGAGTCTTTCAACCTGGCTGATGAGCTGTGCTGTGGCGAGTTCTTCCAACGTATTGTGAACTCCCATGCAAAGCAATTGGTCAGTGCAGGCCGCTAGGGGCAGTCCTAGGGCAAGCTTTGTAGTCTTTCGTATCAGCAGATTTAGTTTTTGTTTCTCCGCTCTCTTCAGGTTCAGGTAGGGAGTTTCATACATGACGCGGCTGTAAAGGAGGGCTTGTACCATTTCTAGAGTGTCATGCTCTTTTAAGCTACTGAAGCAATTAGCCACCCTTTGGATTAAGTGATTGAGCTGTGTCACAGTGTGCTGCAGCTGGGGTATTGCAGCGGAGCCAGACCAATTTTATGTATATGTATATGCTTATGTATATTCTGGAGCACATTGGAGGCCGCAGGTCTGGAAATATTGTTCAGTGATGTTAACCACCTCCCGAAGGCAGTCCTCCTGTTCACCCGTGCTCGTGCCTCTTGTCGACATTGTGATATCCTTGGCGTATAACACATGTTGTATCTCAGGAATGGCGTCCAAGAAACGTGGAAGCTTGAGGAGGGCCACATTGAAAAGCTGTGGTGAGATCAATGAGCCTTGCGACGTATCTTTGTTAGGCAGTTGAAAAAGCTCACTCTGGATATTGGCAATTCCTACCATGTCTGTGTAATTGACAAGGAAAGCCAGCATGTAAGCGTATGTTTTGGTGCCGCTGTCGATATCTTCAAGGTTGCGCAGAATGGCTTCTTGGCTTACATTGTGAATTGTGCCCTTTCCGCCCAGAGCTAGAACAGACGACCTGCTGCGCTTCCTCAAGCGTAGAAGTATATATTCCTTCATCTGCAAGAGGATGTCTTGTGTGCTGAGCATTTGGCGGAAATCAAACATGGTGTTTGAGTAGTAACCATTCTGTTCGAGATCTATGGCGAGCCACTCGTTTACTATGTGCTCAAAGTGTTTCCCAGCACAAGACATTAAGGGAAATGTAGGTAACAATTTACAATCAAGGTTGGCTTGTTTGGGTTGGGTACCATGGTCACCTCTGTATGTTCCAGGCTTGTGGTAGCTCACCCTTCATCCAGCAGTCATTGTAGTGTCGAAGAAGCACCGTCAACGCCCAAGGGGGTAGCTGTCGTAATTGCTCGTTGGTCACTGTCTTTTCCTGGACTCTTATTGCGCGTAAGCCTAGCGAGGGCCACGTGTAGCTCTGCTTGCATGAGAGGCCTATCTAGCGCTTCGTTCGGTGCTCCTTGGTACTCCCTGGACATTGGAGTGCTGATGGAAGAAGGTTGCAGGTTAACTGAGCCACGCAGCTTCGTTTGAAGTTCTTGGAGTAGTTGGTGCTTTGTGCCCTTATAGTTGTGGATGAGCTGCTGAATTGTATGTCTTTGATTAGTTTTGGTGTGGGTGTCGTGGATCAGGGCTTGAAGAATGTGCCAAGTCTTCTTTGTAGCTCAGTGTTCCTTGAAGTTGGTCGCAGAAGGACCGCTAGTTCTGGCTCGCAAGGTTTTCACCGTACTCCTGTGCCTGCTTGATGAGTATGGGAATGCAGCGCTTGAGCTTGCAGTTGAGCTTTTGCTGTTGTCATTGCTTGATAAACGATCTTCAAGCTTATCATAGGTAAAAGAGGTGTTTATCGACTGCCGGATTGTCCTCATTCTAGTGTATCATTTTGGTATAGTCATCAGCAAAACTTACAATACCATTTAACCAGGATTCAATGTCTTCGATAGTCGAGTCATCATCAAGGTTACTCCTGTAGGTGGTCCAGTTCGTGAGCCGAGCCTTTCCTGTCTTGAGCGAGTGGTGTGCCTGTTCGACCTTTATTTGAATGATGTGATGGTCACTCCCTAGAGTATCCGGGAGTCTTGTCCACGTTGCATTGTGTACGTCTCAAGCGAATGTGAGATCAGGATTAGTATCCCTCGACACGCTGTTGCCCACTCAGGTTGGTTGGAGCAAGTCATTTCACAGCGTCAAACCGCGTTGCTGTGCAGCATCATGTGTGCGTCCCCTTCTTGGTGGTGCTGTAATAGTCCCAGGCCGCATGTGGAGCATTGATGTCCCCAACCAAGACGATTGGGTTGGTGTTAACCTTTTGAAAGAGCTCGTGGACGATGTGGTCATATTGGTGTAGCAACTCCCACGGAGGGCTTTAGAAATTGGCGACGTATAAGCTCTGTTGAGTCTTCCGAACGGGGTTATACTGAACACAAACAACACAAACATGAACTTCATTCTTAGAAAATTCACACACACACAAAAAAAAAGATGCACACTTGGAGAAAAGTCACAGTTTCGGCACAAGACCATAGCAATGAATGCGATAGCAGCCCATCGGACTGTTATACAAACTAAGGCTAAGACATTTAGAAACCATACGAAATGTAGTGCACACGGTTGAATGTGCCTTGAACTTCAGCGTTTCTCGCACCTGCAGCAGCCTGTTTTTTCTGTGTCTGAGCATGTATTCGAGCCCGCCTTGCTTCTGTGTGACTAGCATTTTGTCGGAGCTGTTCCGCAGGTGTTTGTACGACATGGGGTAGCATCAGAAAAGCCTAACTACATAAAACGTTTTCGCGAGCGTTCAGCATTTCTTTTCTTGGGTTCAGTTGACGTCGAAGATACAGGGGGGTCACTCCGAACATAAAACGAGGCTTCAAGATAGCTTGCTGCAACAAACATGTCGAAGTTGTGCATCATTTATTTTAGAGGCAGAGCTCCTTATGGTCAAGGCTTGTCTTTTGGCATTGTGTGCGGTAGCCCCTGCCGACGATGGAGATGATGCTTATGACAATGAAGAACAATATTCTCTTTCTTTCGTCATGGCACAGCACGATGACGCTAATGATGATAAAGACGATGACAACGGACAATGATTTGCTCGTGAAGTATATAACATCTCAATATGCTCTACGGTGTATTTCGTATGACGGATAACTACCAACAACCACTAGTGGAATGTGCACATACCTCGCCTTTCCCAACTTCAGGCTTGATTTGGTAGCACAAAGCAGTAATAATGCAGGCAAAACGAAATTCACTACTAAACTCAACTTACCATTCATGAGCAATTAACATTACGTATAACTGTGCACTGCGTGGCACTCATTTACATGCGCGAGTGGTCAATGTCACTGGTGATTTACAGTAACACTGTACAATCTGGCTGGTTTGCCCTTTCATCATGATTCGCTTCATGGATATGCCATGATTTTTTGTATAGTATGTGAGTAAGATAGCACATTTCATTGAATTTCTTTGTGTTTGCATCGATGAAGTATCTTAGCAAAGTTTTATTTCGAGATGAACCAGCTGAGAGTTTGGGCTTGCAGGTTGAAGTTGCTTGTGCCTTTGTGTTACACATGGTGTACGAGTCTGTACCCTTTCACCCACTTGTCGGTGTTGCTGTGTTTGTCAGCATCAATCGAGAAAGCAATGTCAATCCCAGAGCGCTGTTTACCTTTTAAGGAAATGATTTGGCTTCTTTTATTTCTGTTGACGGTGACACTGAAAAGGCAAGCAATTTTTATCCTATGTGATCTCTTCCTAGTCACACATATTTTTCTAACTTTTAAATAAGGCTGGAAATTTCTGTACGCAAGCAATGCCTAACCAGTGATGTAGCCAGTGGGAGGGGGGGGGGGGGAATGTTCAGTTTTTATGCGTATAATATGCATGCACATGTACACACTCGTGAACGTACAGTCGTACATAAAGTATGGTTGCACCCAAATCTGAAAAAGATTTGTGGCTATGCTACTGGGCCAACTACTCACCGAATTTTTTCGTATGAATGCATGCATGCTCTAGGATGCTCTCTGCTGCAAGCTTCTTTTTTGCGGCACACACTTACATGAACATGTGGCAGAACGACAGGTAGCTTCCAGTTCACTCTCACATAAACATAATGTCATCCAGTACTTGCACAGAATCACTTTCGAGGTCCCCTCACTGGGTTTGGATAAACAAACAGAAAAGCAGGCTTTGTAGATGCTGCCCTGACAGTGTTGTCTTCAGGCAGTTAAATAATATTACTACATTACACAAGCTGTTCTGAAATTTAATATGAGCCTACCTTGTGCACTTGGTGCAAAAGGAGTTTGTTTAGCTTCCTGTAAAAAGAATGAGCGTTAGCATGCTGGAAATGCTTCTGCATCGGGCACACTGCCAACAGTGTCAACACTTACGACGCTGCATGGAATTTTAGGCACCTATACAACCACTGAACATAACCATACTTCGAGTTCATTATCATGTCCTGGCGCCCTTCGGCCATCAAATAGCCCGTGCACCGTTGAAATACATATATCATTATCAATCAAATCGAATCTTTATTTTCCTTTTCCATAAAAGGATGGAGCGGCTGCAAAAAGCTACTGTGAGAAGTAGCTTGACGAGGCGGACGCCCCTGAATTGACAGCTTTGGAAAACACACCAAAGAATCACAGAGTCGTCAATGGCACAAAATAAACAGAAATAGCAGTACTGTACGCAGAGATGATCATGAATGACCCATAAAAATACCAAAGAATCAACACCACCAAGAAACACTGTTACCTACCATCAAAACGACCTCTCAGATGAGACAGTTCATGGTCAAATTCATTTCAAAAGTGTACTTCAACACAAATATTAACAATATACGGATCACACACAATTAGAAATAACATAGTCAGGCGGCAGAAAATACGCTTAGTAAACGGTTGTTTGGTGGGTGACATATATCAAATTTCAGAAATAACACAGTCAGGCATCAAAAAAGTACCCTTTGCAAATGGTTATTTGGCAGGTGATATATATTAAAAGCATTATCTATAAATTTATTCAATAGATGGGGCAGTGTATAATAAGTTATCGATTGAAAAGCATAGTTATTCTGCGGCGTTGGAACGGACCACGTTTCTGGGAAACGTGTATCGTGCCAGTGAGATTTCTTTTGTAGCATCGATAGGTCATTATAAAATGAGTTATTATTCTTATTTGCCACGCAGTAAGACAGCATCAAACGGTAGTTGTAAAGATGATTTACAGTCATTACTCGGTACCGATCAAACAATTCCTGGTTGTGAGAATAAAAAGAAGCATTTGCTACCACTCTCATTGCCCTTTTCTGTAAAAGTAACAACTTGTTAATATTCTTTTTTGTTGTTGTTCCCCAAATTAGGTGCACGTAACCAAGCTGAGGGGAGAATAAAGAATGGTATAACAAGAGCTTTATGCGCTCAGGCAATATCTATTTCTATTGATGAGGCCAATTGTTTTGCAAAGTTTTTTGTGTACTTCATTAACATGGTAATCCCATGTGAGATTACTAGAAAAGTACACTCCTAACACCTTCACACATTCAACTATTTCTATTTTGCATTGACCAAGGCAGACGTGAGGCAGAACAGCTGTGGTATTTTTCGGTCGGAACAGTACTGCTTTAGTTTTTTGAGTATTGATTACCAGAGAATTTTTCTCAGTCCAGGAAAGTAGAAGTGGTAAAACATCTGCGCAAATTTTTTCTATATCTTCGGTTTTCTTACTAGTCACTAACAGGGTTGTGTCATCTGAGTAGCAAATAAGGGATATTTGGGGGTGTAAGACAGCGTACTGCAAGTCATTCACATATATGGAGAACAGCAGAGGCCCTAGTATGCTTTCCTGGGAGACTCCAGCCCTAATGCACTTAAATTCAGAGTGGAAGTCACCAAGTGAAACGTACTGTTTTCGGTGGCTTAGATAAGACAACATGAGGTTATGAGCAATGCCGTTTATACCGTAGGAATGCAACTTACTGAGCAAACTTCTATGACTTTGTGAATCAAACGCCTTTGATAAGTCAATAAAAATTCCTAAATTTTAGCATTGATTCGAGAAATTATGTAATATTCTTTCTTTTTGTTTTAGCAAGGCAGTTTCAATAGAGCAGTGTTTCCTGAAACCATGTTGAAAGTCGCCAAGTAACGAGTGTTTAGACAGATAACTGGATAGCCTAAGGTGTAAAAGTTTCTCGATGACTTTAGAAAAAACTGGCAGAATTGAAATGAGCCGATAGTTCTTAAAGACATTTTTGTCCCCACCTTAAGTATCAAGACCATTCTCTGGGGAAATGTTCCACTGGACAATATTAAGTTAAATATATGTGTCAGTAGAAACGTGATTAAGTCTACAATATGTTTAACAGGTCTAATTTCCAAGCTATCGACATCGCAAGTGCTACTATTGTTTAAATTTAGGATGGTACTGTGCACCTCCTGCATGTCAGTAGGAGATAAAAAAACAGATGTAGCGTTGAAGTTTAAATTTACGTTGCCTGAATCAAAACATTCTGAACGCGTGTCAAAAAATTGTACTAAAAAAATTGTTCGAAAGATTGGCTAATGGTGAGCCCGATACAGCTTGACCTTCATAATTAATGGTTGTTGTTTATTGACAGTTTCTGGAGTGGCCAAGTAGGGAACTTATTTTCTTCCATGTTAGGTCAGATCGTTTGATATCTTGAGAAAATAAATTATTATAGTAGCTATTTTTAGCTTTTCTAACAATGTTGACTATTTGGTTTTGGACGGACTTAAATTCTTTGAATACGTTAGGATCTCGACTAGTGATGAACTTTTTGTACAAATGGTTTTTGTGCTTGATTTTTTGCAGAATGTCTTTGGTAACCCAGGGTTTGCGAGTCTGGCGCGATTGTGTTACGATTTTAGTTTGCAAGCAAACTTCATAACTTGTGCAAAAAACTTTTAAGGAAGTTTCGTAGGCTTGGTCAGGGTCACGCTCATTGTAGACTTGTTGCCATGTAAGTGCGCTTACAGCCTCTCTAAACCGTACTAAATTATTATCCAAGATATCCTGGAAAGTGCGTTTCTCCCTTTCTTGGGTTGATCAGTACTAGCCAGAAGAATGAAAACTGCTAAATGGTCACTTAAATCTGTAGCAATAACGTCTGTTTTTATCGATAAGTGCAATGCATTTGTAATGAAAAAATCTAGTAACGTCGACAATGTTGCCGTAACTCTGCTTGGTCCGGTAGATATTATGTCAAAGCCATTCAACGCAACAAGTGCAGCCAGGGACGTTTGCTTCAAATCATTGTCGAGTATGTTGGTATTAAAGTCGCCTCTAAATACAAGTTCAAATTTGTTTTCAGTGGCAAAATTAAGAATCTTCTCAAGAAACGTACAAAAATTGTCAAACGAACCAGTTGGGGGTCTATAGAGCCCTACAACATACGTGTTGCATTACATAAGATTACCGCTTCATAGTCCTCTGTTACAACGGTGAAACAGGGTTGAAGGCTACACTCAAAAGACTTGTGAACAAGTACTGATACCCCTCCACCGCGTTTGCTCTGTCGTGTTACGAAAAAGTGCGAATAGGCTGATGGTGTGTACATTTCTGACCCTTCATCATACCACGTTTCTGTTAGTATAATTGCTGAAAATTGAAAACCTAGTGTCTGAAAGAGCATGTCTGATTCATCGGTTTTTTATTTTGCGAAGCGGCAGTTCAAGTTTATAAGAGAGAGAAGATTTTTACATGTCTTTGCAATCTCTAAGAATTGGTGTGACGCGATCACCATGTTGTACAAGCTTGCATATGCTAGCTTAACGTGCAAGTTCGCTGAGTTGCATTTCTGACGCAACAACAACTGCACGATCGCCCTCCGTTTTTCTTAACAATATCTTGCCATCTGAGTGCCAAGCAAAACAGGAATCCGTTTTCAGTGGCCCAGTCTTTCGTTTTCCGAAGAATGTCGCGGTTGTGCGTGGTCATGTTTTCGAGAATTGAAGCCTGCTGTTTAGCGGCCCTCGGCTTCTGGCGTGCAGTAAGCCATAGATCTTGGTCGGACTGACGGCTGTAGCGGATGATTATTCCCGGTATCTTATCTGGTTTTGATGGAAGCGGGTGGATCGCTGTGACGTCATTTGTTGAGAGGCGGGGGACAGCGAGAATAGGCGTGAGCGCATTCAGCTTATCCAGCAAATCTTCAGCAGGCGTCAGAGGGATTCCGTGTACTTCCAAATTTAGATGCCGGCTGCGCCATTCAAGGTCATGCACGGCATCTTGCAGTTTCTTTTGTGTTTCCGCAACTTCAGCTTGTTCCACTGCATCTAGACGTTTTTTGATTGACCTAATTTCTTTGTCGTGTTCGTCTAGGCCCTTTATCGTGGCATCAAACTTGTCAGACATTAGTTGTACTGAACGTTCCGTTTCCGTCACCGTTGCTGGCAAAAGCATAAGTTGTTCAAGCTTTGCATTATCATTTATCGTTTATTCAAGCTTTGCATTATCATTTATGAATCTTGAATTTGGTTAACTGTGCCAATTCAATATGTGAAATTGTGAACAAGTGAAATTAGTAGTGTGTAACTTGGCAAAAAAAAAAGGAAGAGGCAAGACTTGGAATGTACGCATGACACAATTCTTGTATTCTAGCATGGGAGAGTACAGGAAAGGAATGTCAGTGGCAGACATTTGGGTATTTCATCCTTGTTTTCACCTGTGTACTTCAATGTAGAGGCGCGTTCCGGGGAGAAAGTAAGGGAAGTAATTATCAGAGCAAGAATTAAGGTTCCTCGCAAGTAAAGGCGCGCACAACTATTCATAGTTATTTTAGTTTTCAGTATAGTATTATAGATTTTTTCATTAGGTTTTTTGTCTTGCCTTACTCTTCTTTGCATTGTTCATCTTTCGTCACGTGGTTTTTGTATCCTATATATGTTTTCACGCTCTGCACAATAAACTCATTTGGAAGTTAGCGCTCCTCTTTTTGTCCTTTGTCGTTGTTTTAAGCTCGCGCTATAATAATAGTTTTGTTACTTGCCGCCTGTGGTGTAATTCTGATGTCATAGTACTTTGACTGGGAGCTGTTGAATCAAAAAGCAGCCTAGACAATGTTCAGTGACACATTGTTTAGCGGTTTAGATTACCGCTTAGTGATGGTGCATAGGATATGGGCTCAAGTGCTCATGGGGACGAGAAGAAAGAAAGAGGAAAGATGGGGAGATTAGTGACTGCTGTTTAATGATAGGGTATTAATTGGAATCTTTCTTGCAATCTCCCAGGCTCAGAAGAGAAGTCCTTGCAGTTGTTGTATGCTCTAGCATACAGTTAGTATATGCAGGAGGAACATTGATCACGATAAAAAAACTTTCTTCTGTAGCTTACCGTATAATTGTTCCAAAGTACTTCTTTTTCTTTTCTTTTTGGTTCCATCGAGCATGGCTCACAAGCAAACGAAATTGTTAAACCTGTTTGACTGAGACCGTGGTGGAAACGAGAAAAGCTATGTTTTTAAAAGTCGGTGTAACTAGCCTGATTCTATTTGCTCTGGAATTTCGCAGCGAATCACACAAAGCTGGCTGTACTGTATTTCCTCACAACTTTAGTCGCGGTTGACATTTGTCACATAGATCAATGTCTTAACAATTTTCTAAGAGTGCATAATGCTGTGCGAAATCGGGTTTTTGCCTGCACCAGTGTCCTCGCTGCAAGATCAAAAAGCTGTTTCGCTACTGTTTGCTGCAAATAGGCTTCACTACACACAGAATATTAATTGTTTCCTAACCAACCCTGTCTCCCAGGTGTCTTACCACGCTCTGCCCAAGAACTCCCGCCGCCGCAAGCTGTGGTTAGCTGCCCTTGGAGAGAAGCCCCCTTCAAACTGGACCAAAGCACGGATCTGCTCTGGACACTTCAGGGATGAGGACTTTGTGCCCACTGTTCAAAATGGCCGCAGACTTCTCCCTACTGCGGTACCCCATGTGAGCCTCTTCAAAGCACATGGTGATGGTGCCATTAAGTGCTACCTAGATGAATCGGCGTCACCCAGTCCGGATTCAAAGGCACGTGAGCAGAGAGATGAGGCGCAGGCTCCTTGTCCTAAGGATGAGGAGATTGCACACCTCAAATGCCAGCTGCAGGCTTCCGACGTGATCATCGAAAACCTTCAGCAGCAGGTTGGTTTGTTTACTGAAGAAATGCTTAACACAGTTGGTTGTTGTTGCTCCCATCTTGATGTATATGGTGAAACTCATAGGATTCTCTAGCAGTTCATTTGTAAGAGGCACAAAAAAACACATAAACAACGCAATGCTTCATTTGGCAGTACTTGTTAGACTACGGGTCAAAGGGGACGTTGGTGGGAGATGACATGCCATGTGGACACTTTCTGTTGATTAGGTCTGCTGAGGTTGGTCCTACTAATTGGGATTATTATTAAGGTAACCGTTTGGGTCTGTATAAAGCGGAGACACAAGTGCACGCAGACACAAGTGCAAGCATCAGGCAATTTTTAACGTTACCCTGAAGGCCATTCTTTCTATTGAAGTGGAAAGAGTTTATATCAATAGAAACACAGGCGTGATGGCTGGAAGAATTGAGTTATCAGGTGAGCTGATAGAATTGAGCTAGTCAGAGCCAAACTTAAACAAGACGACTGTATGCCAGCTGTATGGACATGGAAGTGAAGCTATGTTTAACCACACAAACTGTAATAGATGGCTTCATTTGGTTACGACAAAACCCTTGCTGCACTCCTGCAGGCATTTGTTATAATAGTTGTAACTCTGTCTTTGTTTGTGGTATTATGAAACTATGATCCATCCAAAACAGATTGCCACGTGTGACCACAGTAACCTCTTGTCTTTGAGATGGTGACTACAGCCACTTTTTCTTTTCTCATGACATGTTCCAGCCTATTTTAAATGGTAACATTTTCGTTCTTTTGACGCAATGCTCGACAAAATTTTGAATTACTAAAAAGATGTTAGCAAAGTCTGCAAAAAGTACTTGTCAAAGCAGGCCTGAACATTGCTTAGTTCAAGGGATACAGTAATGCCTCATTATCTCGAACTGTGATATCTAAAAAAAATTGGCTGAGTTGAAATTTTCTGTGGCACCAAACATTTTTCTATACGCCCCATGTACATTTTTCTCTTAATCTTGAAGCATTTTGGGGTCAGATTGCGGATAACTCGAAATCTTGACTGGGAGTGGAATGAAAATTCTGCTGCTGGACTATTTCACAAAGTTCACACGATCGTGCCACGTCTGAAGTTCGTAGTTTTTTTTTTCTTATTTAGCCGCGCCTGCCACTATGTCGATGCTTTCGGCGAGCGCGAAGTGCGCGAAGTCTCAGATCAGTGAAATATCAGCTTTTTTAAGCAATCCTGTGGCATGTCTTGTGACACATGCACTGAGCAGGGAGGCCCTCTGCCCACGCATTGCGTAGTTTGTCCCGTTCGCTTTGTGCAGTGCACATGATTTTCCCTGAAATGTGATTTCCATTCATCTGTGCAAACAGTGCAGTATGGTTTTTTCGCTGACTGTGAGTGCAAGTCTCGTGATTTTCTCTGATGTGTGATTTCCGTTCATCTGCACAAACCAAGTGGTATGGATTTTTCGCTTACTGTGAAGAGCAACTTAGCTTGAGTGCAGCAAGCATTGCGTCTACCAAAAGAGCCGAAAGAGCCTTCTGCACAGAATTTTGTGGTCTTATGAGAACAGCAAAGGCTACGAAATGAACCTGCTGGGAGCAGTACACCTTCTCAGTAGTGCTTGGCAGCAAGTTCGCACAGTGGTTATCTCCAACTGCTTTGCACACGCTAGGCTTTCATGTGCCACCAGTTTGCCCGAAACAGAGACAACAGAGACAGATGACTTTTTTTTTTTAATTTGAACATAGTGCAGGCTTTTCATGGCCTATGCAGGAGTGGAGACAAGAAAATACATACTAAACATCGAACGAAAATACAAGCTGGAATAACAAAAAAAGAAGATACAATGTCAACAGCTCATGATTCAAATTGGACACACTGCATTATTTGTGTTCATAAATGATTGAATGGTGTTACAGCACACAATATTGTTTTCTAGTCTATTCCAATGGTGGATAGCTGATGAAAAAAGGGAATGTTTGTGAGCGTTAACACAACTGAAAGGTTGGCGGATAGTTTTAGAATGGTTCAGTCGCAAGGCGGGTCTAGCAGGTAACGAGATTGTGAGATCGTGAGGGGCACTGTTTTGTGCCCCTCCTGCTTGGTCTACGGACTGCAGTATGTAATAATAAAAATAATAAAATAAAAATATGTGAAATAGACCATGATATAATGGGTAAAGAAATTTTAGTCGCGAGATAATTCTGCGTTGCAAAAGAGGTTTTAAGTTTGTCCTTGTGAGCAAGCCTGGATTGCCTCGAGAAGTCTGACAAACTGTGAGGAACTTTGTCAAGAAGTTATCAAGCTTACAGATAACGTTGCTGCTGAAAATGACGCGACTTTTCTGAAGTATGCGCTGTGTGAGCAGGATGTGGCGGTGGCCGGAGCAGTGGTGGATGCTGAAATTGTTCAAACGGCCACTAACGTAGAGGACGGTGGAGATGACGGGGATGACGATCCATCTCGAGAGGTGCTGCCATTTTCAGAAACGAGAAGTTTACTGCGCTTGCTTCGAAATTTCTTTGAGTGCAGCGGCAGGGAAGATTGACTGATCAGATGCGTCAAGCAGCCAGAGGACGCCTTCCAAGTACGACCACAAAGCAGACGAGCATGAGGCAGTTGACTGGCTGGGCAGCAACCCAGCCAGTCAAAGTCTCTTGATTGTTATTTTGTATCTTTTAAACCTGCACGAGAAGAAAGATTAGAAATGGCAGCTGAAGAGCCGGTAAGTAGCTGTAACTTTTTCTGACAAGGACACTCATTTTTTTTCCGGTGGTTAGCACAACTTTGCCTTTCTCAAAAATCTCTTTATCTCGAAATTTTTTTTTTGGTTTTGACGACTTCGATTTAATGAAGTATTACTTACTTCAGGAATGACGCTGCTGTGTTATACAAATGATGAAGCCAATTATGCTTGCAGACTGACTAAGCAGTGTTGGATATTTTTACAAGGAAATGTATATTTGCAGATATTTACGATGTTTACACGCGAGGACAATGGTTGCCACACTGGCAGGCTGGGACCAGTCTCTATCCACTTATTAGTCTTTTCTCTTCCAGGCAGAGACCCTCTACCACTTTATGCCCCAATCCCACTACGGCCTTGTGGTACTCCCCCCCCCCCCCCCCACCGCGTTAAAGCGCCGACCCAGCGCTTGTCACGAAAGCGTAGTGTTGGGTGACACATAAGGCTTCAGTCTTAGGGCGGGCACAAGAGTAGATAGTGGTGGGGTTAAGTGCGCTTCATTGACGACTCGCTGTATCTTATAGGTGAAATTAGTGACCTTGCGCAGGACTTTGTGTGGTCTGTCATAGCAAAATAAGAGCTTTCTGAGAGGCCGACGTGACGAGATAGTGTCCACAAGAGTACTAGAAAACTGGGTGCATCACGGTGGTGAGGATCGTGCTGATCTTTCTGAGAGGCTTGAGAAAGTGTGAGTCGCTCTCGGGCAATCTGTCGTGCTACGTCGGCTCGTTCGATGGCATCGCGGACGTATGTGACAGGGGAGCTTGAACCAGTGGGAAGGAGTGTATCAAGAGGTATAGAGGGTGCACGTTTATAAAGAAGGTAGATCGGGGAATTGCCTGCAGTGTCATGTTTGGAGGAGTTGTAAGCGAAGGTGACGTAGGGTAACGTTGCGTCCCCGTCGCAGTGGTCTCGGAAAAAGATACATCGACAACATGTCCGTGATAGTGCGATTCAGGGGCTCTGTAAGTTCATTAGTTCGTGGATTGGTATGTCGTTGTGAACTTGTGGTTCGTGGAACAGGAACGTACGATATCTTGGATGACGCGAGATAAAAAGTATCGGCCTTGGTCAGTAGCGAGCTGTCGAGGAGCACCGTGACGCAAAATGATGTCAGGCAGTAGAAGGTCGGCGACATCGGTAGCGCAGCTGGTTGGGAGAGCGCGGGTGATCGCGTAACGGGCATAAAGCGGTAGAGGGTCTGTGCATAGAAGAAAATGACTACAAAGTGGATAGAGACTGGTGCCAGCCCGCCAGTGTGCCAGCCATTGTCCACGTGTGTAAACAAGTAAATATCCGCAAGTATACGTTTCCTTGTAAGGTAATTCGTAGAGGTGCTGGGTACGCCCACCTGGCTCTCCCGGCAAACCAACACGCAACTACCGAGTGGTCGGCACTTTCATTTTTCTGCAATGGCTCAACAGGCCAACCAACAAGAGCAACAGCAGCCGCAGCAGCAGCAGCTGCCTCCTCTGATTCTCCTGCCTCCACGAGACCCCGAACCTTCTCGAGCACAGGCAAGGACAAGGTGAATGTCGAAGATTGGGTCACATTGTACGAGCGCGTGAGCGAATACTATAGGTGGGACCCCATGTGGATGCTGGCCAACGTTGTCTTTTACTTGCAGGATACGGCACTCACCTGGTATGTGATGCATGAGTCGGAGTTGACCAGCTGGGATATTTGCTAACTGAAGCTTGTCGAGTTGTTCAGCAGGCCATTTGGGCGACAACAGGCCGCAAAGAAAGACGAGGAATGTTGGGTGCAGAGATCGACGGAATCATACATCTTCTATATACAGGACGTATTGGGCCTCTGTCGAAAGGTGGACGAGAACATGTGTGAAACTGACGAAATTGCCCACATATAAAAGGGAATTGGTGACTACGCCTTTAATCAGTTGATCGTTAAAGGTTGCGCTACCGTAGACGCAGTTGTGAAGGAATGTCAGCACTTTGAGCACGCCAAAAACCGTCGCATAAACCACCAGTTTGCGCATCTGCCTAATACTGCAGTTACTTCGACCTGCGAACTGCCCCAAGTTCACGCAAGCAACATCATTCGAAAATGTCACCCTAATCGTTCGCCACCAACTCTAAGCAATGGCTACTGCAGCCATCGCTTCCGACGGCCCTCAAGATAATGCATCCTCCATCTCCCTCATCCAAGCCGTCGTTCACCAAGAAATAGCGAATCTCGGCATCACACCTGTTTGCACTGTTCGCACTACCGAAAGTTCAGCTTCAGTTAATGAGATTCCTGTGTACCCTTCCCGCTACCGGAACCCTGCTGAATGGAGGACGTCGGATGATAGACCGATCTGCTTTCACTGCTCTCGTGCCGGACATATTGCGCGCTACTGTCGCAATCGTTGGACGCCCAATTCATCCTGGAACACTGGGACATGGCATCGCTTTGAAGGCAACTCTCGCCGGTTTTCTACTCTGGACGATTACCAGCCTGCCACTACTAACGTTTAGGGCCGAAGGTTCAGGTGGTCACCATCACCCCAAGGCCGTCGATCTCTCTCGCCGATAATTCCTTTATCCAGGTCTCTTGCACGTCCTGGGTCCTCAACCTCGGGAAACTAGACCATGCAGCTCCCTGAAGTGACACAGCATTAACGACCCGGTCTGCAAATTCTCCGTTGACGATTCCTACACGCTGCAATATTTTGGACCTTTTGGTGGATGACCTAACAGTTACAGCCGTCATAGACACTGGCTCACAAATTTCAGTCATGAGCGCTGCTCTCTGTATTCAACTGCGAAAAGTGATCACGCCTCCTCTTAAGTGTGCAGTAATGCTTGCCGATGGAAGCACATCTACTGTTCTCGGCATGTGTACTTCTCGCGTGTGTATTGCTAGCCGTCAGACCGTCGTATTGTTCACCGTGCTTGAGCAGTGCCCACATGACGTGATTCTCGGTCTCGACTTTCTCTCTGCGTACTCTGCTCTCATCGACTGTTTGACGAGCCTTCTTCAGCTAGAACTGCATTTTGACTCCGCTGTTGCCCGTGATGCTCAAAATCGCCTTTGTGCCACCGAGTTCCTGATTTCTTCCGCCACAAGCCGCGACTTACATGCAGCTCATGTCTGACCCGTCTGTGTGTGATAATGAATATGTCGTTTCACCCATTACCAACGTTGTGCTAAAGCATTTCATTGCTGTCCCGCACAAAGTGGTAGGAGTTCAACACAAGCAGGCCTATTTGTCTCTTCTGAACTTTGGTTTCTCAGTGCACATGCTGCCTGCTGGTATTAAACTAGGCGTCGTGTCGTCATTGCAAGAGTGAGGTATCTCTGAGCTGTCAGCTGAGCAACCTACTCCGCATGTCAACTTGCTCACTGCGCCCAACCTTTCAAGCATTGACATTGCCGAAATGATAGCGCCAGATCTTTCGCCCTCCGAAGCACAAGACCTCCACCGTCTCTTGACATTATATGCGAACATATTCGATCTTGGCAACCGCCCTTTAAGCCAGACATCAGTTGTGACCCATCACATCAACACCGGCGATGCCAACCCAATACATCGCCGTCCTTACCGTGTCTCCGCTGCCGAATGCTCTGTTATCCAAAAAGAGATCGAGAAAATGCTCGCCAAAGGCGTCGACAAACACTAATCTATTCCGTGGGCATCCCCGGTCGTGCTTGTCAAGAAGAAGGACAACACATGGCGGTTTTCTATCGACTGTAGACATCTCAACGAGGTCACTAAGAAGGACGTTTACCCCTTACCAAGAATAGATGACGCCCTTGACTGCCTTCATGGCACAAAGTTTTTCTCGTTCATTGACCTTCGATCTGGTTATTGGCAGATCACTGTTGACCCATAGGACCGAGAGAAAACAGCATATGTAACCCCCGATCGGTTATATATATTTAAAGTAATGCCGTTTGGGCTTTACAATGCGCTGGCCACCTTTGAGCACATGATGGATTCCCTTCTGCGCTGCTTCAAATGGTCTACTTGCTTGTGCTACTTAGATGACAAAATTGTTTTTTCACTGACGTTTGTGAACCATTTTGAGCAACTGTCCAGTATTCTCGAGAGTATTCCGTAAGGCTGGTCTCCAGCTGAACTCCTCCATATGCTGTTTCGGCAGTCGCGAAATAACTGTACTTGGTCACCTCGTTAACATATCTAAGGTACAGCCTGATCCGGACAAAATTCACGCGGTCACTCAATTTCCCGTACCCTCTTCTACTAAGGATGTCCGGAGCTTTCTTGGTTTGTGCTTCTATTTCCGCCGCTTCATCCAGAATTTTGCCGATATTGCGCCGCCTCTCACCAAGCTTCTTAAATAAGACGTCCCATTTACTTGGGATTCGCCTCAAAGTGCTGAATTTTCGGCTCTCATTGCAGCCCTCACGACTAAGCCAATATTAGCCCACTTCAATCAGACTGCACCGACAGAAGTTCGTACTGACGCGAAGGGCCACGGAATTGATGCTGTTTTAAGTCAACGCCAGCATGGACGTGACTGCGTCATCGCCTACGCCAGCCACCTTTTGTTCCCTGCCAAGAAGAACTATTCCATCGCCGAAAGAGAGTGTCATGCTCTTGTTTGGGCTGTTGCTGAATTTTGCCCGTACCTGTTCAGCCGCAGTTTTACTGTTGTAACTGATCATTATGTGCTCTGCTGGCTTTCGTCGCTTAAGGATTCACAGGACGTCTTGGTCGTTAGTCTTTCCGCCTCCAAGAATACACCTTCTTGGTCATGTATAAATTTGGTCACCTCCTTCAGGACGGCCACTGCCTGTCACGGTATCCAGGGGATCCGCCAGACGCCACAGAGAGAGCTACTGAGGCTTGCGTCTTATCAATATCAGACTTTCTTGATATCGCTTCTGAGCAACACCGCGACCCGGATTTACTTCCCATTATAGAAAGCTTGAGTTCCGCTACTCCATCCACTTCTGTGAACTTGTATTTCCTTCATTAAGGGGTTCTCTACCGCCACAACATGTGCGCTTATGGTCCTGACCCCCTTCTCGTCGTGCCTTCCCATTTGCGTGTAGATGTTCTCCGACAGCTTCACGATGAACCTGCTGCTGGTCACCTGGGAGTCACCCGCATTTATGACCGCATCCGGCGCCGTTTTTTTTTTTGGCCACGGCGATATCACTCTGTGCAAAAGTATGTTGCCAGCTGTGACCTTTGTCAACGTCGAAAACGATCAACGTTGCTTCCAGCTGGCTTCCTTCACCCTATTGAGATCCCTGCTGAACCATTCTACTGCGTAGGACTCGACCTTCTCGGGCCATTTCCCACTTCTGTATCCGGGAAAAAATGGGTTGCCGTGGTGACCGACTATGCAACAATATCATGGCATATCGTAGGTTGACTCCAGCATAGTTACTCGAAGCTCTTAAGCACCCCCCCCCCCTCTCAATGGGGGTTGAAATTTAGTTGTGGTGTCACAGTTAAGCATGATTCTTCAACGAACACTTAGCTGCAGAAATATTTGAAAGGGCCCCGCAACAGCCGACGGCTGCATTTGTTTGGTGATGCAAATGAGTCCCTCGCTTGTGTTTCTCCTTGCTTCTCTGCCCATTTGTAAGCTTGTGTGTCTTCCTGGCTGACTGCTCATACATGCAAGGAGAAAGAACGGGAAGCGCACGTACCTGAGGGCTTACAGACGCGTTCTTTTTCGTAAATGACGGGACCAGACGTGAATTTTGATGTCACGGCCAACGCTGAGAAATGTCACGGAAATGTCACGGCCAATGATGTCACGGCCAACGCTGGTCCCAAAGAAGACAAGGGATTGTTTCTTAGAATTCGTGGTGCACTCACAGCTTGTAGTATCGCCAGATTTGGCATTGTCGATTGTGACAGAGTTCTGAACTCAATGCATGCAAAGGCTTAAAAATTGTAGAAGTGTTTTTGGGGTTCTTCAAAAGCTTTTGCTTCAAGGTCATTATAATCACATGTACTGTCACTTGTCTTACAGTTGCATTGCTAGGACCACACTATCTTTCAATGCCAGTTCCAGGGAAGAGTTTCTAATGTTTTGTAGGAAGCAGGGCAGAGCGGGTACTGTATAGTATATATTTGAACTTTCCATTTTGATTGTACATCTATGTTTCTGAGCATCTACTTAGTAAAGAGCTGCAGGGCTTTCTTAAAAAACAGTTTTGCTGCCTATCACTTCCTTTTATTAGCTCATGGTGCATTGCCTGCCTCGACTCTTGTTAGTGCAGTGAAACCTACTTACAACAATATTGGTTGTAAGTAGCGCAGTGGAAACAGCAACATTTTGGGTGCAAATTGAGTTCAAATGCAATCGATCCCAGATATATCGAACTCGAAGGGGATTGCAAAATAGGTTGATAAATCGATAACTCAAAATATAAAATATGCATATTTAAGGCCTAAATTAAAGCATTTCAGGCCTCGGAAATCGTTACAACAACTCACTTAATGATTCTCTCACAGTATAATGAAGAACAAGGTGTGAACTGCAAGTTACCACACTTTATTTCGCATGAAAATAGCCTATAAGCTTGTCTTGCTTCTTGCGCGCAGTAAAATCCAGGTCCTTTCGATGTTGTAAAAAAAATTGGCCCCGTATCTGCATGTTACTCTGCAGGTGTCGTCGAATGACGATAGTCTTTCGAGTGGAAAGAGTGAACAAAATATTTATTTGATGTTCTGCGCAAGGAAATCAGTTAATCGTGTTCTTGAGGCGCTGCGTGAGTGCTTCGTGCATGCAGCGGAGGCGAACGAGCGCATCAAGCACGTCACGCGTGAGACATAAGCACCATCTAGCAGTTTTTTTCGGAAAACCAAGCACGTGGCTCTGAGACAGGTGTGTGCGCCCGTCTCAGAAGTGATAAGGTGCAGAACGCAAGATGATGGATAGGTGCCACCACCGTCTCGTCGTGGCAAAGCCTTGGAAACACACATCTTTCCGGGCAAGCGTCGCATGGTCAGCGCAGCGTGATAAGCGCTATGGTCCTTAAAATTACCTATGCATGCCTTTTCTAGTGAAAGGCACACATGCAGAATATATACGTGTTGTTGTAGTGTCCCAGACATGCCCAATAATTGCTTTTTATTGGACGATGGCACAAGTATGAACGCTGAATCTTGAACAACATTGGTGGGCGCTGCGGATGGTGTCGACCGTTTCAAGTACCCGGTGCCGTTAAGAGTGGACAGACAATTATACAGACAGACAGACCAAAATTTTTGCGTCGAAGGTCCCCAAGAAAGACTGTAGTCTTTTAATAACTCTCACCACTCTGCGCTTGAGACGCACCACAGCAAAGTGGGTGACAAAACGTGCTGCCGCTATTCCAATAGCGGCGATTGACTTGCTGGTCATTTGAAGATGAAGCAGAACGGCTGGAAAAGTTCTAGTAGGCTGAAAAAAACTTGTATTTACAGACTCCACAAAAGTTACATAAGTACGGACATCAACGTTACACAGAAAAAAAAAACACTTTGGAAGTGAACCGCCTTTTGTAGGGCTACTTTACGGGATTCGGCGGAGCCGACAGTGCCTAACATAGCAAGCCCCGTTCAGAACGCTTGGCAGAACTCTGGGACCTCTTCTTATTTCCTCTGTGCTCCACCCTTACACAACTCTCGGCGAATCATCGCCTGTTTATCCTCTGATGGGACAGTACACATGGTTGATCAAAAACTCTCCACAAGGACGCCACCTTTGTGCACGTGGAGGGCTCATGCCCCTTGTCCCAAGTAACACAACAACCAAGAGGTAAATAAAACAGAACTAAAAAAAGTCATAGAGGCATGGGCTACTCCGCGGTGCGCAATTATTTAGACAGAGCTACATGTACTCAGTATTGCGGCCATAGGACGACTTCCCTGTAACACGTCGACTTCTTGACAACGGGGCAATACTCCGTTTGTTCCTTGTGCGCTGTAAAAGGAACTGCTCGCTCACTACCCATGGTATCACTTACGAGCTCATTTGCGCGGGAGCAGTCGAAGACATGTCACTGCGACAATACGCACCAAATTGCTGACTGGGCGTCCAATCATCGGGACATCAGCCACGCTCTCACGTGTCGCCAGCCCACCCGCTTCTGAGAGCTACTGGAGCCAAGCCGGACCGGTACAAAAGATTGTCGGTGACTTCTGAGTTTTCGCAACTCGCGCTGCTTCGAAACGACATGCGTGAATACAGCACGTGGCTGGGCTTCAGCTGAACCGAAGTGAGGAGTCACCCTCTGGGTGTGGAAGAGGCACATTGATGCCCCGACTGCCAGGGCCGTGAGGCAATTAGGGGGATGTCACAGTGACGCTTATAATCCCACCCTTTTTATTGCCCACATGGCGGTTGGTTTCCTTTTTCTGATTTTACAGTAATTGGAAAGGCTCGACCGTCTCTGGTGCTGCCGAACTATGCGGCGTACCATGCTGGCGCCGTACTGTCTGCGCTAACTCGGCAAATCCGGTTGGACTCACTCCGACTGAGTGCCATCAATGCAATGCTGCCTGCCAATGGCTGACCTGGCTCCCCAAGCTTACGGCACAAAAAATTAACTGCCGTGTAACCAATTCTAACCGTGGTCCTACACGTGCCATCAAGTTTTATTCATTCTCAATATCATTGAAGCTTTACAAATAATCGAATTGAGATCCTTCGGTCACAACAGCATTGACTGACACAGACCGCTGATGCAAACATGGTATCGTGGCAAAAGATTGGTTAGTGGCGGTAGCGAAGGCGTTGGCATATTCATAACTGCACGGGTACACTTCCACTACTTTAGGGACACCAGCAACGGCAGTCATGATCTCAGTATCGATGCACTCAGACACAACTACGTCATCATCTGCACCGATGAAACTAGATGCTAGATGATGCCTAGAAACACTGATAAGGCGCAGAACTCACTGAGTTATCATAACTACGCTTTGATCTTAGCCAAAAGGCCGAGAAGGTCGTCAGCAGTCATGATGCACCCAAAGTTGTCGCATGGCCCGTATGGAAAGATAATGACGGTGCTTGACTGATGTTGCTCCAAGCGTGTCATAATTTGCCTAGTCATAAGACTAGGCAAATCCGTGTACTATGTACCCATCATTCCAATGGTCGCTGAACTGTTCCAGCGCCAGAGTCCTCTCTAGTTAATTTTAGGAAATTCTATGGCTTCAGCGAGCATGGGAATTATTGGTAGTGCACAGATTTGCCTGATGTTCGTACTTTATGTTCCTTTTGGTTTCGTGTAGCTTGAAGCTGCTTTGTCTCGAAGCAACAATCGGCAAATGTTCAGCAGCTGTGCTCCACCACCTTCATTTTTTAGGCTTACGATTTCAGATCGGGTCACAAAGTTCAAAAAAGTTCGTTCTTCCCTTCCAAACAAAACCGAAACACACCAATAAGCCAAGCCAAAAGTGCTATTCCCCGCCCGAAAGTATGAAGACTAGGCAAATCCGTGTAATACCCATCATTTCCATGGTCGCTGAACGATCGCAGTGCCAGAGTCCCCTCTAGGTAATTTTAGGAATCTCTATGCATCACGAGGTTGCACATTTCAAAAGTGATGCTATTCAGGCTTGGATGTTATTGTGCGCTAACAAACAAGCAAGGGAATGCAAAAATTGCAACGAGATCGCTAAGTCACTTCGCACTCCCATTTTGGTGTCCTTGGCAATCAGTCAGTTGAAAAACACTATGCACGCATGTTAGACTTGCAGATCGCACATCAATGATATCCGTGCACTCGTTAGGGCCGTGCAACAAACCAGATCAGCACAATGGAATAACACCGCCTTTTCGTCACTTGCACACGAAAAGGTATTGGAACTTGTTTGAAAGTGGCCGAATATCGATCAATATTTGCTACGAAAAATTTACTTTCTGGGCTTCGGCGCGACACCACCTTATGTCCCGCTGTGCGGGAGTTTGATACACGGGTGCACTGGTTGCATGCTTTTGCACGGGAAACTCAAGGGAATTTCTCAACTGTTTGGTACAGTCAATAATTTGATGTATCTCAGTTCGATATATCCGGGATTGACTGTATTGAAGCGTGAGTGCAAGTGAAATAGAATATCTTCTTGATAATTCTAGAACATATCTGGAGTGTTTTTCAAATACTTCGAAGAGACATTGCAGAAGGAGAGTTCGAGAGGGTTCCTAAGCAGCAGCTCATAAGATAGCAACATGAAAGTGTTTCTTTTGGCCAGGTTGATGAAGTGTTACACAGGTTTTTTTTTTTTTTGTAGTTGTCTTATGAAAAATGAGGCAATGCAAGGACTCTAATGTATTTATGTACATGGTACAGAGTGTTGCCAACAACACTTTACATGCGAATGGCAAAGGTACTCTTCAGCCTCTCCTCCTCTTTCAACTTTAGTGGAAGCCCCACTGATGCTCTGAACGGGGGTGTACTTTCTTCGAGGCCGGAGTTCCAAATTTGTCTCGTAGACGTCAATATATAAGAACATATAAATTTTGGGTGCTGAAGATCTTTAGCATGCGATATTTCGCACTTGCTTCCATAATTTCAGATAGAAAACAGCATTAATTGAGTCCCCGTTTATGCCACATCTATCATATTCTTATTGGAACTAGGGTTTTCTGGAGTCAGTACAGTTGCAGCCGTAGCACAGTCCGAAAGGCAGCTTTGCCGCAGTATGACAATGTGATGAGGTGAAGCACAAGAGTTTGAAGGGGCCACTGTCAATTGGGCTTCGACTATTTGTCTGCGGGAAGTTCGAATAGTAAGATTCCAGGGCAGATTAAATGGAATAGCAAAGGCTATTAGAAAAATTTTCGGATATTCGTGCATCCCTGGTCATAGGTTTGCAAGCTCATTTATGAGTCGACCCACTCGAATTGTGATGCAAGTTTGAACCTGAGTGAGTTCCATTCAGTAATTTTTCAATGTGTTTGAGTCCAAGTGGGCTTGGCTGAGAAAAATTGTGAGTGCAAATCGGATCAGATATTTTTCAAATATCGTTGAAGATTTGATGAAAATTTTTTGTCTACATGAAAGTAACATTTCAGGCAAAAAGATTGCAGAGAATGCCTAAGCACATTATTATCAAATAGCTAGGTGAAGTGTTTTTTGGCTAGGTTGGTGAAGTGCTAGAGGCTTAGAGTTTCCTGAAATTAACTAGACGAGACTCTGGCGCTGCAGTCATTGAACCACCTTAAGAATGCTGGGTAGCTCACAAACTTGCCTAGTTTTCGGGCTTGCGGCTTTATGTACTACTGTGTTTTGGTTTTGTTTTGAATAAAAGAATGGAGCGTTGGGACGAGGGTTGCAATGTGGGCTTTTTGGCAATGCCCAATGGGAACTTCGTGTCGCAATCTGAATCTGTGAGCCTAGTAAGGTTGAGGTGGTGAAGTGCAACTGCGAAACCTTCCCTGGACTTCATCTTGCAGCAAAGTGGATTCAGGGCACATGTAGTCAAATTAAGTCGAAAGTATGAAGATTAGACTAATTCGTGTAGTACCCATGATTGGAATGTCGCTGAAGCACCGTGCGTAGCAGCTCCCATAGAAAATAGCGCCAGAGTTCCCTGTAGTATATATTTCGGAAACTCTATGGCTGGAGAGATGGTGTTCGTAAGTTGTTTTATCAAATATGAGGCAAGGCAGCGACCAGATTTTATTTATTTACATGATTTGGTACAACCAATCTGAGGTTCAAACGTTCACATGCAAAAGAAAATTGTGCTGTTTTCTCAGCCTGTCCTCTTTCAACTTCTGTGGAGGCCCAATTTATTTAGCAGAAAAGGTCATGCTCCCCTTGAATTCAGAATTGCTAATTTGCTCTTCAGACGCCAATGTATAACAACATCTAAAATTTTCTAGGCTGGAAATCTTCGTCCAATTTTTTCCTACTTTTGGGTTCGGAATGGCATTAATTAAAGCCTTTACCTCTGCTGCACACACTTGAACCAGCGCTTTCGTGAGTCAATTCGTTTAGCCCGGAACAGAGCAAAAATGGCCAATTTGTCGCAACACTAGAGCATGCTGCAGTGAAACATACTAAAAAATATAAAGATGCTTTTGTGAAGGTTCAGTACGTCACGTTGCTAAGACCGCGCCACACACAGTAGGGTTCAAAGTGTCGGCGTAGGAGTTTCTCCGAGAGGCCTCTCTGTCATACAGGGAGCCAAACCCAGGCTCTCTCCCTTGGTAGAAAAGCGACGAACCAATGACAAACGTTGGGCATCAAGTTGCTGCAGGTTTATTATTCTGACGCGAGCAAGCTGCCTTGCTTCCTCAGCACTCTCAGTGAAATCTGTGGCGTCTGTCTCTGAATGATTGCAATCACAAGGCAGCATGGCGTCAAGCATTGTAGTAACTTCTCTTCCATGAATTAGAGCGAACAGCGTCATTTTCGTTGTTTCCTGGTGCGCTGCTTATAAGCGAATATGATGTATGGCAACATTCATTCCCAATTCTTGTATTTCATGTCGACATACATGCAAAGCATGTCAGTGATTGTCTTGTTGAGTTCTTTTGTAAGTCCATTCGTTTGTGGGTGGTAAGCTATAGTCTTCTTATGTGCTGTAAACGTGGTACCTTTGTTATGATGGCAGCCAGAGTGCCATGTCTCAGGACAATGTTCTCAATGAAGAACCGGGCCGCTTCAGCTGCAGTGCCACTCGGAATCGCTTTGGTATCCGCATATCAAGTGAGGTAGTCCGTCTGTCGTCACTGTAACCCATTTGTTGCCGCTGTCCGATGTTAGAAATTCGTCCAGCAGATCCATTCCGATTTCAGCAAAGTTTCTGGCACTAGCACAGGATACAATAGTCCAGTGTGTTCGACAGTTCGTACCTTGCGCCGCTGACAGTCAATGCTTGTTTGGACGTAATCTTTCACCTCTACTTCTTGGCCAGTAGTATTTTTCTTTGACGCATGTCAATCTTCTTGTGAAACCGAGGTGGCTTGCAGTGGCTACGTCATCGCAGGCTTGCAAAATTTCACTGCGGAGAGTTTCAGGAACTACCAGCAGATAGCTACTACCTGTTGATAAAAAATTCTTTTTGTAGAGAATTCCTTCCTGTTAACAAAATGATACTAAATTCCTCGAAAAGACTCTTGGTGCATTGACGGCTTGTCCGTTCAAGAATTCTATAAGAGTAGAGCTCCCAATCATCTTGTCATTGCCGAGAAATGATAGCCGCGACAATAACTCCTAAAAACCTGTATATTTGTCATCCTCCATAGCCGGTGATTCAATTGGTGACCTTGACAAGCAGTTGGTGTCCGAGTGTTGCCTTCGAGACTTGTAAACTACAGTCGTGTTGTACTCTTCGAGCTGTAAGCTCCGTCGTGCCAAACGTCCAAATTGGTTTTTCATGTTGGTCAATCAAAGAGAGTGGTGATCGCTTACAGCTTGGAAAGCATGGCCCTACAAGTATGGGCAGAACTTCGCAACTGCCCAAACGACAGCCAGACACTCCTTCTTTGTTGTTGAGTAGTTGAACTTGGCGCGTGTCAACGTCTTGTTAGCGTAGGCAACTACTTTTTCCACACCATCTTTCCACTGGACTAGAACAGCACTTAGGCCTTCATTGCTGGCATCTGTATGGATGGTTGTTGGTGCATCCTCGTCAAAGTAAGCGAGAACGGGTGAAGTTTGTAGACAGCGCCGCAACTCGTGGAATGAAGCTTCTTGCTTTTCAGCCCATACAAATGCAACGTCTTCCTTTGTAAGGCGGGTGAGCGGAGAGTCGATGTGCGCAAAGTCTACTATAAATCGTAGGTAGTAGGCCCAGCGACCCAGGAAACGCCTGACCATCTTCTGATCAACAGGACTTGTGAACTTGGCGACAGCTGCAGGTTTATCTGGGTCAGGTTTCACACCTTGGTGACTGACCAGATGTCCCAGTAACGGGAGTTCTTCAAAGCTGAAGTCACATTTTTCCAGTTTTAGTGCGAGTCCTGCGGACTGTATGGCTTGAAGAACAGATAGTAGCCACTTTATATGTTCTTCAAACGGGGCCGAAAAAACAATCACGCTGTCAAGGTACACAAGGCATGTTTTCCATTTGAGACCATAAAGAGCGGTATCCATGAGTCTTCGAAATGTGGCTGGGGCTGAGGGTAAATTGAAATGGAGTACTTTTGCATTCATAAAGCCCATCTGGCATCACAAAAGCTGTCTTTTCTCGGTTGCGTTCGTCCACTTCTATTTGACAGTATTAACTTTTAAGGGGCATTGACGAGAAATAGCGGGCATGCCGTAGCCTGTCCAATGAGTCATCAATCCATGGTAATGGATAAACGTCTTTCTTCATAACGCCGTTCAGCTTACGGTAATCGATGCAGAAATGCAAGCTGCCATTTTTGTTTTTCGCGGGTACCACCGGTAATTTTCAAGAACTTTTTGATGATTGGATTACATCCTCTAGCATCTTCTTGACTTGCTGCTAGATTACCTCTCATTCTTTCTAAGCAATGCAATATAGGTTCTGTCGGACCGGTCTTGCTGTGTCTTCTGTAATGATGCGACATTTAGTCAGAGGCGTTTGACCCACCCATAAGGTCTAAAAGAAGCAGTCCTTGAACTGGTTGAGCAGCTCCATAAGACGGCACCTTTTTAGTCGGTGTTAAGCTTGGACCAATGTCGACTGGTGGTGTACGTAGTGCTGAATCAGCCGTGGCTTCTCCTTGCATAGCAAGACAGTTATGAAAGTAGTCTAGCTCCTCAAGGTATGCCACAGCAGCGCCTTTACTGATGTGCCAGCGCTCAGGGCAGTGATGCATTCGACTATGGTGTATTCATCACAGTGCACACCACAACACATGGAAACAAGACTACATGATTGGGGTGGCACGCAGACGTTGTCGTCGACCACACGTAACACCCTGGGTTCTTGGTCTGGGTCATGGGTCACAGGCTTGTCAGCGACGAATGTCATCATACCATCAGGTATGTTGACCACAGCACCGTACTCTCTTGAGAAGTCCATTCCCAGTATCATAGGTTTGCAGTGCTCTGGTAGGATCGCGAAGGTGGCTACAAAAGCCACATTGTTGATTGTGAGTCGTGCTGTACATTTTCCCCTGGATGTCATTATCTGGCCTCTAGCGTTTTGTATATAAGGGCCCATTCATTTCGTCCCGACTTTAGTTTGTCTACCAATCGTTCACTCATGATCCAAAAGTCTGCACCAGTATTGACTAATGCCGTCACTTTGAAGCCATCAATCCTCACAGCGAGGTCGGCAGTCACAGTTTTCTTGGCGGAATCTTTATCGTCGGCGCTAACGTGTTTTGGCAGCAGTGGCGGTTTTGCAGCAATTCGATGGCTCGCAACCCTCCCCCAAGAGGTCGCTGCTTTTAGTTTCCCCGCTGGGAGACCGACTTCGCACGGCGTGTAGCAAAACTACGTGCGGCTTGGTGAAGCAAAACGAGCCACAGATGGTGAGCACGTTTGGAAAGTAGCAGAGCAGTGTCCCCAGCCAGCCTGATTGTTGTCAGTGGGGGCACGGCTTTCGTTGAATTGTCGACGCGTAGCGGCAGGTACACTCCTGCGGTATTCAGCTCAGCAATGTGGGCAAAAATGGTGAATGTGCCCTGGCCCTCTACAATTGTAGCACAGAGCTCGGCGATCTGCAGTGCATCATGTGTCGGTATTTCACATGTAGAGTTGCCTTAAAGAACCCTGCTGGGCCCAGGCAGCCACAGGATATGGTTCGAGGTACTGCGGCACTGACATGGGCGTAGGTCGATGAACAGCATCTGTATAGCTGTATCCGTTCGGCTGGTAGGATGCTTTTGGAGCCAATGGATGACAAAGCATCTGCATACTTATACGAGTTTAGATGGTACGGCCGAGTGGAATATTGCTCTGAAAAGGCAGACGCTTGTTGAAGATCGGGGCGAACGACTTAAGCGTCGGAGGCAACCGAGGACTCCCGCTCTGGGGGTGCCTGTGACGGCAATGTGTACCTTGCATTCTCCTTCGCAATCTCCTTCTGCACTATCTATTGCATTAGGTGGTTGAGAGAAAACTCATCATTTGCGGTAATTGCGGCGGCACCTGCAGCTGAGCGGGTGGCCGGGCGATCAGACTGGCGGTACCGTTGCTGCAGCACAGGCTCTATTGCGGTGGCCTCCGTGATGAACTTGTTCACTGTTAATGGGGGATTTCGCACAAGACCAACAAACAGCTGCTCTCTGAAGCCCCTTATGAGATGGCTTAGCTTTTTAGTCTAGGACATGTTGGGGTCCGCGCGGTGGCACAAACGCAGCATATCCTCAGCAAACATGGTGAAGCTTTCATGCAGCTGTTGGATGCGTGCATGTAGAAGGCGTTGCGGATTTCCACGTCGGTCCACGTTACGAAAGGTGTCAAGTGACGGCCAAACTCTTCCCACGTCGTCAATCTTGCCTCGCGGTTGATTAGCCACATCTTCGCACCGTCTTCAAGGGCAAAGTATTCGTGGAAAAGTTTTCAGTATTTTTGGAAAAGGTTCCAGTGGTTCGACATAGCTACCCATTCAAACTGCTCAAGCCAGTCTTGTGCATCTTCGTTTAGGTGGCCATGAAACGGTTCAGGAATGTGCACATTCTTCACCATAACCTGTACAGGACTACTTTGTCGAGCAGGGGTGGCTGGCAGAAGTGTTGGCCCTTCTGAAAGGCCAAATTCTAGTCCAAGACCTTGAAGGCGACGACTTGAACGGTGCACAGGCGTCTGCACGCAAGGCTGTCTCGTAGGGCTGGACTCAGGGCTACGCAAAAGTGTGCCGATCATGAAGTTGTGGCGAAACAGTTAGGCGCCGCTTCTGCGCAGCTTCTACGTCTGCGCGTTGCGGCAATGCCTCCAAACACGGGCGTTGGTGATAAGAACACTCTCACCCGAAAGAAGCAAGAAAACTTTGTGTGTGTCCCGTTTGAGGGGCAGTTGTAGTAGAACCTTCAGTGCGGAAACATTAAAGTTATGTTATCCCACATCCGGTAACCCGGAAAACGAACGTACCGCACGGCCATGGCCGACGAGGAAACCCTTGCTGCCCTTCAACAACAAGTTCAACAACTGCGACAACAACTGCAGGCCCAGCAGCAAGTGATCCAGAACTAAGAGCAGCAGCTCCGGGAACAGCAGCAGCGCGATAAAAATGAAGCGCTCTCGTCTGACAACCGTGCACCACCCCATTTGGGCCACGCCTCCCAAAACTTCGCTCCAGCAATCCCTGCCATCTCGGGCGCCTCCATTGCTGCGGCCGCCACCGACACGGACGTCTGTCGCGTCGCCGTCAAACTTCCACCGTTTTGGGCAGAGGCGGCTGACGTGTGGTTCGCTCAAGTCAAGGCGCAGTTTTCCACGGCACGCATCACCCAGGACCAGACGCGCTATGACTACGTTGTCGCCCATCTAGACTCTCGCTATGCGGCTGAGGTTCGTGATATACTTCCAAATCCCCCGGCTGATGACCGTTACCTACATTTGAAGAGGGAACTGACCCGCCAGCTTTCACCTTCACAAGACGAGAAGGTGCGTCACCTACTCCATCACGAAGAACTCGGTGACCGAAAGCCATCGCAGCTCCTCTGTTACATGCGTGACCTCTTGGGCAGCACCTCGGTCGACGACTCCTTCCTTCGTATCATCTGGCTTCAGCGTCTACCCTCACATGCGCAGGCCATCCTCCAGGTGCAGCCGAATCTGCCGCTGAACCAGCGCTCTCACATCGCCGATCAAGTCGTCGAGATCCCGTTGCCAGCATCGCCTCTCACCGTCAATGCGGTTGACACCCGACAGCCCAGCAGCGAGCTCGCGCGCTGTGTCGATGAAATCAGCCGTCAGCTGGACTCAATTCAAAGGCACCTAGATCAAAGCCTGAAGCTGCGTCCACAAAAGCGCTCACAAAGCTAAGACAACAACGCCGTTTCTTTGCACGGAAATGATAATGGCTCCTGCTACTACCATGGCCGCTTCGGGGGACAAAGCTCGAAAATGTTAACCATCTTGCTCAGCTGCACGTTAGGGAAACTTCAACGGCAGCCCGTAGAGACGGTCGCGAGCTGCCAACTTGGAGGTCGTCGCATATTTGTCACTGACCAAGTCACAAAGCGGCGGTTCCTGGTCGACTGTGGCTCCGACATCTGTTGCTTTCCCCGAACCTTCCTGCGTGACAAGCATCCTTGCGGGTCCTTTGAGCTCAGCGCGGCGAACCATTTGACCATCAAGACCTACGGCTTGCTCCGCCTTAACATCAACTTCAAAAAACCTGTGTCGAGATATTTCATAGAATTTCGTCATCGCCGACGTCGCAGCGCCGATCATCGGGTCCGACTTCTTGGCTAACTACAAGCTTCTACCTGACTGCCGATATGACCAACTTATCGACGCTACAACAGGCCTCTCCACACCGGGCCAACGTGCAACCACCCAACAGCCTACCGTCAAGGCACTCACCATTGGGAACCACTCACGATACCATGACATCCTCGCTGAATTTCCGGACCTGACTCGACCTAGCGGGCATCCGCGAAAAGTGTGCCACTCAACCGTGCACCACATTCGTACTACTCCCCCCCCCCCCCCCCCGGTCTCATGCCGTGCCCGTCGGCTAGCCCTGGACCGCCTACGAAGCGCGCAGGCCGAATTCGAAGCCATGCTCCGCGAAGGTACTGCCCGCCGCTCAAAGAGACCTTACGCCTCATTACTTCATCTGGTACCAAAGAAGACCAATGGCTGGCGCCTCTGCGGAGATTATTGTGCCCTCAATGCTGCACCGTCCCCGACAGGTACCCCGTCCGTCATATACAGGACTTTGCTCACCACTTAGACAGCAGCACTATCTTCTCAGTGGTGGACCTCGTAAAGGCCTACACACAAATTCCTGTAAACCCGGAAGACATCCCAAAGACCGCAATTATCACGCCTTTCGGCCTATTCGAATTTCCTTTCATGAGTTTTGGTCTCCACAATGCGGGGCAAACCTTTCAAAGTTTCATCGACGACGTCCGCGGCCTAGACTTCTGTTTCGTCTACCTAGACAATATCTTGATCTTCTCCCGCAACGAAACGGAACATTGCCAGCACCTTTGTCAACTGTTCCAGTGTCTCGACGAACACGGCTTACTCATAAACCTTCAGAAGAGCACGCTTGGCGCCCCCGTCATCACGTTTCTTGGCCATGAAATCTGTTCAGAAGAAACTAGACTTTTGCATGACTGCATGCTGGCGCTTCAAAATTTCGCCCTGCCTGCCACAGCAAAAGACCTCCGCCGTTTCCTGGGCATGTTCAACTTAACAGGCGCTTCGTGCCTAAAGCGGTCACATATCAGGCGTTTACATATGAGGCTCCATGATGCGTTGGCCGGCCAATGCGGCAACCATCCTGTCACGTAGACCCCAGCCTTAACGCAAGCGCTCGAAGACTGCAAAACTGCCCTCTGCAACGCTATGGTGCTCTCCCATTCCAAGCCAGAGGCGCCCCTGGGTCTTTTCACAGATGCCTCTAGCACCGCCGTCGGAACCTCTCTCATGCAGCGTGTGGGCAACAACTGGCGCCCTTTGGCGTTCTTCTAGAAGAAACTCTCTTCCCCGAAGCCGCGCCCCCGCCTTTCGGCAGCATCAGCGATGCAACCACGCCCCTGCGGAGACGACCTGGCCAGCCTACTACAAAGAGCTTCTTGCCATCTATGAAGCAGTCCAACACTTTCGCCACGTCCTCGAGGCACAGCACTGCACCACATACACCGACCATAAACCTATCACTTAAGCCTTCTCCCAGTGCCGCGAAAAACTTCCACCGGTCTAGCAGAACCAGCTGTTCTTCATCGCTCAATTTTCACCACAGATATCCATCACATCAGCGGAAAGGAAGACGTGGTCGCCAACGCACTCTCTCGTGTTTCGGCTGTCGAGCTACGAGCCGTTACAACCGAAGCCCTCACCAGCAGCTCGCCACACCAAGCCGACCTTGTTCATGTTTAAGGACATGGTAACATGCTCGCATGCCTTCCTCTGCGGCGACATTGTACGCGCACCTTTCCAGCCGCCTTACTCCGGACCTTACAAAGTCATCTGTCGCGACGACAAAACATTCACCCTGTAAATCAGTGGAAAGGATGTACACGTTTTCATCGATCGCCTAAAGCAATCATACGTCCTTTCTCTGGAGCCTACCAACCCCCGCACGCCCCCCGTAATTCGCCGACAAAAGCCCGCAACGCCTAGGCTCGCACCCTACACTACCTGCCTTGGACGCCAGGTGCGGGTCCCCAAACCTCTTCAACCCTGACGGCTTCTATCTGTATTGGGGGGGGGGGTGTGTGTGCTGAAACGGTTCGGCATCTCTTCTGCGCCTCTTCTATGCCTGCGCGTCGCGGCAATGCCTCCAAACACGGGGGCTGGCAATAAAAACACTCTCTCCCGAAAGAAGCAAGAAAACTGTGTTTGTGCCCCGATTGAGGGGCAGTTGTAGAATCTTCAGTGCGGAAACATTAAAGTTTTGTTATCCCACAAAGTGATGGTACATAGCAGTTCCACCAGTGTCGCAGGCTATAATTTATAAAATACAGGTGGTTTATTTGCGAACACGGTTTACAGTAATACTCGTTGAGGCTCTAAGGGTCGTCAAGATCATTGTCTTCTTCACTCGCTTGCGGGGTGCCTCTCTAGCAAATCCGTGATCTTCATTGTTGTCGCCATCGCGCAGCTAGACATAAGCAGGGGGGATTCGGTGTGTGGCCCGCTGGAGATTAACGTGCTCGCAGTTCGTATGGCAATGAGCACAGGAAACAGATAAACTCCGTTGACTGACATCTTTTTCACCCTGAATATTTCACGGAAGTGCATGGAGGGTACACAGAGACATATCAAGATTACGTGAAATTAAGAATGAATCGTGCCTCGCGGAAGGCTGCCGCGCAGGTTATTAGAGCGCAGTTATAACGCTGTATGCCGATCTCAACTATAGAAATTTCAGTTGTGCAATGAAAAGAAAGTGCAAGAAGAAGAATGGTGACAACTATACTCCTGGTGGCTTCTAGCATCATTATTGCGCTGATTTACACCTTTTTCAGTTGAATATAAATGCTCACCATGTTCCTGAACTTCTTTTCTCGTTTTCTCAAAACAACACTTGTAATCACGTCCAAGGCCATTGCCTTCAGTATTTTTTGATCTAGCGGTTGGATTTTGATTGTTCTTGCAGCATTGGAAAGTTTCTAAATTTTTTAGTGCAAGAAGTCCATAAGATTATGATAATTTTATTCAGTACAGTAATTTAGTAACAGTTAAATTAAGCAAGCTTAAAATTTCTGATGAGTCTACTTAAGGCCATTACTCTTGAGCCAATGAAGCTAAAAATAAATTTATAGTTTCCTTGCACTCCCTGGTCTTTATAGAACGCTGTCATATCAAATTTGTGGCAGTCTTATAATGTGAAAGCAGTCTTTGTGTAGGCAGAATGTAAGTTTATGAAACAGCCAATATTTTAAAGTCTCGAAGTGACAGCCAAAAACTACTTGCATATTCGTTTTCAGCTGTGAAAATGCATACTGTATATATAAAAAAAAAATTGTGGACCATGTTTCCCCTTAAGGGTTGTGAACTCAGCGCACCAGCACATATTCGAGCGTGCGTGCATGAAAGTTAGCTGGGAAGTGGGGTTACACTCAGAGAAATATTACAATCGTGCGCATTGTGTAATGCCTACAAGGGGTGCGCGAAGTTGCTGTTTTCTCAGGTGCACTCATTTAAAACAGGCCAGTTCTCATTTAATTATAACAAAAGTTTAAAAATAAAGAGCAAAGGATATGACAATCTTTAAAGTGGTGATGATTCACCCCCATGCTTGGTAACGAAACACATACAGCAGAAAGCGGACACTGTTGTCAACAGCCCAGCCACATCTTACAGTCATGTGCAGCAAGAAGAGTTTATAAATGGAGCGCGAAGTAGCCACCTTCTTTCCCAAGTGCCTCATTTGCATCCATCAGCCTGTATTCAAGTTCATCCGAAGGCCATCATAGAGCCAATTTTGTGTTTCACAAAAGACAGCTGACATAAAGCAAGAGCAATGTTTGGATCAGTTGCACTTCTTGCCGTGAGGTGCTGCCACACGTCAAGGTCTACAGTGTGCAAAAGTGACGTAGCAGTCATGCTTGCACATGCCGAAGTAACTTAGAGAGAAGTTGCCACAGTGTGGATCACTTGCAAGGGTGCTTGGCTGCTGACTCGAAGGTCGCAGGTTCCGTTCCGGTTAAGGCGGTCGCATTTGAATATAGGCTATACGGCAGAGGCCCGTGTACTGTGTGATGTCAGTGCATGTTAAACAACACTAGATGGTCAAAATATACAGAGCCCTTCACTGCGGTGTCCCTCATAATCATTTTGTGATATTGGGATGTAAAACCCCATATAATATTAACCATGGAGAGAGTGATTGTGTTTTAAGTACATGCACTTTTAAAGGAACATTAAAACGATAAGTGTTTTTTCTCATACTAGTGAATTACTCTTTCACTTAGTAAGCAAGAAAAGGAGCAAGCAGAATATGAGATGACGGCGCCACTTTAAAGTCAATGCATTGTTTGCTGTGTCGTCATGGATTTTATGCCATCTACTCAAGCCTTTCGTATTTCTTATTGGGTAAAAATGAAGTACACTGTCTTCAGAGAGAGCCAGAGGTTCCGCATGCCAAGTTTCAGAAAGTTTCATTGAGCGAATGTGGCCAAAATATGAGATATAAAAAACATTTGGAATTGGGGACATCGCCATCAGAAGTTCCTGCGGGAAATCTAAAATTGATACTTTTGATGTTGATTTTCTCATCTGGCAATAAAGTTGTGACAGTGAAGTTAGTGACACTAGAGCTTTCTCAGTATAATTTATTGTTCAAGACTAATTTACTGTTTCACTGAGTGCCCCTTTATGATTATGGCGCATGTGTGACGTAGCTTTGTTGCCCCTCGTCATCCCTCCTTGTGTAGCTACCTTGCACGCTCGCCAATATAAAAGAAGAGAGATAGGGCTTACAGCATGTGACAAATTCTCGCAGCTCGGCTTGTTTCTTCCTACCTGACAGATAAGGAAGAGTGCCGCCATATCCACGAAGTGAATGATGATGAGTGGGCCAGTGCTCCTTTTAGAGGAGCACTGGCTCAAAAGTGTTGCACCTTGTTTTGTTTTTATTGTTGCAATAGGTGACTAGTGACCCACTTATGATGGCTGTAAACCTCATTTGGGCGAGTCCATGACGGTTACTTATATACAGATATTTTTAGAGTGCCAAGTCTCGGTTTCGGTTTCAAAGAGCCCTAAGGTAGCCAGGAGCAGTTATGGGGGCGATGTAAACACAGGTGGCCGTGTGACCACGCAAAACTGTGACGTAGGCGTTGCTCGTGGGGGCATGCACGAGCGGTTACTGCCCTGACAGCTAGCACATGTGAAGCCGCTGGCAGGTAGGAAGAAACCACAGGTAGTGCAAATGCGAAGCTTTTTGCCAGCAATTAGTTGACAAAAAATTTGTGACTAGGTGTGCTTACATTGGCCCTGCATTGATGTTGGCATCGGGAGAGGCTCTGCATCTCATTCAGTCGTGCAGCATGCACTTTAAAATTGATTTCAGATACAATCAAATCTGAATATAACAAACTTGTACCTTACACCATAATAAGTTCATTGTATCAGAAAATTCATTATAAAGGCATATATGTAACACTGTTGCAAAACTTTGTATTTACTTTGTTATATCGGATGTCTCGTTATATCCAGGTTCGCTATATTGACGTTTGAATGTATGTGCTAGGCTATACAGTAGACTCTAAGCAAACGACAATCTGTGAAACAGATTCGCTGCGTAAATAGAAGAATTCATGCTTCTGACAAGATTGGTTTGCAGCGTGTATTCTGCAGCCATGTTCACCTTTCAGTAAAATGCAACTCCTGTTAAATAGAACATATTTTTCTGGTCCCGTCAGGTTTTGTTTTATGAGAGTCCACTGTATTTGACCTTGATACCTCGTACATGTTGTGTATGTGTCTACATAAATCTATCTTGCTCATTATCTCGCCTTTGAAATTTTGTGTCAGTGCTCCTTTAAGGCATGCTTAATGAAGCCACATATGCAATGGCATTTTGTAGAATTCACAGAATTATTTGCTATTCTTACTTAGGTTAAAGATAAAATGTGCTGCAGACGAGCCACCTCACAGATAATTGCAGCTCATCAAACTGGTAGTTAAAGAACCAGATACAATTTACCATTGGTATTTCATTTGTAAGAGCTGCATACTGTTAGCATCATTTCATAGTAAATTGCTGCTAAGTTTTTCGTCAGATCATAAAAAAAATGTTAGCTCAAATATGTGAGACCTTAGGAACGGTAGAAATGAGAGTATTGTTTAAAAGCATAGCACATAACTTCATAGAAATCTCTCACTTAAATAAAAATTTCTTTGCATTTTACAGTAATTTTCTTGCCCCCATCAGCACAAGCCATTTCACAAGCAAGTTCTCTTCCTCATGGCTCTCGCCATCGTCACACGAGTGCACATTATATCCTCCATAAATCCAGTGCCACTACATTCGATGAGGACGCCGATTCTGGCACCTTCTCCACTCTCTTCTCAACATTTTTATCACTTGTGCACCTATTGGTGCACCGAGCCACCGTATTGTTGATGGATGAAATTACGGAGATGACTAGAGCCATCTAGGGATGTGTAATGACATAATATTGTGCTTGCACCAAATTTCTATGGATGTGTCAAGTTCATCATAGTCTAAGAAGGCACCGTGAAGGCACTTTGGATGAGCCTGCCGTACAAACCGGACTAAAGGTCGAGTGACAATATAGGTCGACCCCCTAAGTTCAGGTTACCGAAAAAAAAAAGAAGGAAAACAGCCCGAAATTGCGGAACGAAATTTATTTGCGAATTGAGCGCACCGCACCTTGATCGTCGAAGCTCCCCTCAAGCACCATCGCAACTGTTCCTATTTGTCAGACGAATCACGACTGTCTTCTGAAGACGAGAGTTTGTCGCTGGCCGCCTCCCATAGTGCGTTGTCTTTTGGCCATACAGCAAGTTGCTGATGGAAAATTTCTTAAAAGTATTTTTCACCCTGAAATTTGGCAAGGAACACTAGGGGGAAAGCACCCAGTCACAAACAGTCGCAAGCGGAGGCCTTTGTAGGCGGCCCGTCGGTGTCTTTGGGTTGTCGCCAGACATCCACTTTTTGTACTCCAGCCGCACTCGGTCCTTGAACGGCTTGTTTAGCACAACGTCGATCGGTTGGAGGATGGACCTGGTATCACACGACGAGGTCTGTTTTCTATGGCTCAGTGCACGCTTGACAGCGTCGGTTAAGTGACCACAAAACGCATCTAACACCAGCATGCTGCAAAGATGCAGCAGTGCACCTGGCTGACGGTTCCAGACTACTCGTATCCATTCGAGCATCATGGCCTCGTCCATGTGTCCCTTTTTGTTGATGCGAACGACAACACCGGGCAGGAACACTTCCTTGGGCATTGTCTTACGTTTGAAAATGATGAAGGGTGGAAGCTTTCTACCATCTGCCATGCATGCATGATGGTGAAGCGCGAGTGCTCTTTGCCAGTGGGCTACAGCTTCATATTCTTGGCTCCACCCGGCATGATCCTGGTCGATGAAGGCATGTCAAGCCACACGGGGGGTCTCATCGGCATTGTCAATCTGCCCCATCATGTAGTTGTTCCGCTCCCGAAGCCGGTTCACGAAACCCTGAAAAGTTTATAAGCTTGTCCTCAAATTCGTCTGGAAACTTCTGGCAGATGGATGTGCGCCACCGGAAAGAAAATTTTTTGCATCTCATGAATTGACACACCCAAGAGATTGGTGCACGAAACTCTTCTTTCGTGAGCCCAGCTTCTCGAGTGAATTCCACAGCTTTCTTGCGAATGGTATCCTCGGTGATGGTATCCACAGAATGGTATCCACTGGCAGTGAGCACGCATGAACTTCCCACACAAAGTTCCTTAGCGTATTCTCCAGCTGCGGATGAACCGCACTTCGCCCACGAAATGACATTTTCCAAGGATTGCACATCTGCAGCTTCCCTTTCTACAACCTCTAATAGCGCACGCTTTTTTCTGATACACCAAAGCGGCGCTGAGCAGCTCCTTCCTCTATGTGAACAGCCATATTCTTATTCGCTTCTGCAAACTCAGCAACTTCTAGTTCAAACGCAGCTGAGTACTGCCTTCTCGTACCGCTACTCATATTCAGTGAACGAAAAAAGACCACTACAAATGAAACACAATGTTAAGCGGAGCGAGAACTTAGAACAGATTGGAGGCAAATGATGAACACAAAAAAAAGCAGACAAGAGAGAAAAAGAAAACCTGCTATTGGATTTGAATGCGAATATGGCTGTGTCTAGCTTCTCATGCATGGAGGCACGGAGAAAGAATTGCCTTTCCTTCCTCTATACATGGAGGAGTTTTTGCTTCCTCCATGTTCTCATGCACATGCAAGCCACATGTTGCCAGACAGTGGTGCACTGTCGGCTAGACACCGCAATATAAGACGAGGGGCGACTTTAGCTTGTTGTTTTATTAAAAATATCTCGACATATATTTCGGTTTATACAACAGCTCATCAGCGTGTTCCTGGTAAACACTGCTTAGGTAAGCTCAACTTGTGTAAAGGCTCATTATTCTTGTTAATATTTGCATTGTCTAAACAATTTGTACAAACGGATGATATTTACTTGAGTTTCTTCCACTGCATGGTTGTAGCGCTTGCACCCAATAGTCAAAATTATACGTTCTTTGTACATCACTTGAAGTGCGAATAGCAGTAGATCACTTTCATTACTCAAGAACTTTGCTTGTTTGGCTTTTTCATTCAGCTGTATGAATGGCAGTGCTTTTTCAGCTCTTGCAGACTGTACTTTTTGAAATTGCACAAACATTAGCAGAAACATTACTGCAAAGATAAAAAAAAAACATTACTGTTAATTGGTTCATTAGCATGATTTAGTAGTGTTCTGAAAAAAGGAACATTTGAAAATGTGGTGTACAGACAGAACTGAAATTGGGTCACTTTGGCATAGTGAAGTAAAATATACATTACCTTTTAGCATTCATCAAGCAGTGCCTAAAAAGGCAGAACTACAAACATCTACAAACAGTAGTTACCTAATATGATGTAGGTCTGAAAATGCTTCGTTCGCGATGTTTCAATATCCGTTACCTCAGAGGCCATGGCAACGTGCTTCGAGTTCTATGTTAAATGCTAGTGGATTCATTGTCTTGTGTTGTTACCTCCAAATGGTGGTGGCAGCATTTCTCTTTGTTTTTCAGCTTTGTTGCAGAAAGTGACGCTTTTTGCAACTTTTGATTTGTTCTAGAAGCATTGCGATCTTTATGCAACTAGAAACTATGTATTTTTTATGGTCTACAATTTTCTCACAGTTGGCCCTTTGGGTGGTATTATAGAGTGATTCCACGAGAGATCGACACGGGTCCAAAAGTTGATATTTTAGATTTCATTGATTATTTTATATTTCGTGCACCTCTCACCAGGTAGCCCGAAAGTCAACTTCGTTTTATTATTAACGGCATAACTTACGAGAAAAAAAATATCAAACTTCATCAACACGAAGGCACCAATTTCATCACCTGTCATTTTCAAAAACTGCAGTTGCTATAAAAGACAAATATTTTTGTTTCAAGGAAGATATTTTTTACCTGAAATGTATGTCTAATGAAGAATAAATTTATATTTTTGTTTCAAGGAAGATATTTTTTACCTGAAATGTATGTCTAATGAAGAATAAATTTATATTTTTGTTTCAAGGAAGATATTTTTTACCTGAAATGTATGTCTAATGAAGAATAAATTTATACGGTTTCAAGTTTGCAGACCTTAAGAAAATAGCTTTTAAAAATGTCAAATTTTGCAACAGTTTAAAATAAGTTACGTATTCCCCATTTTTTTTCTCCGAAAGTAATCCAAGCAGCATTTTCAAACTTGACACGTTTTAAGGATATAGTGTGTTCATTAGGTACATAAATTATTGCTGCCGTAGGGCAAATGTAAACTTTTATATATTGCCTCAAAGTTCTCATATTGGCAAAAGTGTACTCCACTGAAATTTGGATAATAAAAGACCCCCATCTTCGATTTTTCTTAAAATCTCGTAAATAGACAACCGAAGGCCATCACACAGTAATATAGAAAAACATGTTGCATTATTTTGTTTTTAGCGACAATATTCGTGGTACAAATCAGAGCTTTTCGAGAATGCGCTGATAAGTTTAGAAATCTAGAAATCCGAACAGAAAAGTGACAATGAGCTTCAAACGCGAGTAAACGTGACCGCATTTGGTGAAGAAAGGCTGTTTTAGCAGATAGGAGTAACTATTTTGAACGCAATATACAGTATCTGAATTCACTCTTATACGTAGAGCACTGAAACTTTAATATGTGGTGCCTCTCCATTACTGACACAGATGGAGCTGCTCTGGCGGCCATGTGTTTGCAACACGTTGGGCAAGAGAATTGAATGTTGAATGAGTTCATAAACGACTCATAACAAATTTTTATCATTTGGGGCACGAAGACTGCCACATTAGACTGAAGAACACGCTTTAGGGCAAGTTGTTATCCGTCGTCTGCTCTACAGATGAATTGCTGTGCGCCGCATCTTGGAGGCAATGCTTTAGATCATATGGTTTCTAAGTAGGGACAAAGATTACGCCTCCCGTAATTTATCGACAAAAACATTGTGAAATTCATTTTAACGTACTATACTTCAGTTTTGCATTCGCACTGCGGATACTTGCGCAAGCTGTTTTACGTCTGCTCTCATTAAAGGTGAGAGACATAGGAACAGACGACAGATAGATCACTTTCGTGCTGCTGGTTTCACGCATAGTTGCATTGCCAGTAATTTGAGCCTCAAGGAGCGTGGCGATGGCTGACCACTTCAGCCGGGATAGAGTTTGTTGTTCAGATTACCTCATGTTGCATGAAAAGAAAATACCTTATCAAAGAAATTTCCGCAAGGTCGAAGACATAGGCCTGTTTGCCCTCCAGAAGCTTTTGCCGAAAGCTGCCCTCCATGCACATAACAACGACCACGTCTGCCAGAACTGCTTCAGACGCCTGTCTTCGTCTAATGGCTTCTCAGCTGAAACGGCTGAGTTTTTGCTGGAAGAAGAAAAAGGCAGATGTCAAGAATGGTGCGTAAACACGCGTGAAGCATTGTCACATATGTGACTGGAGAAGCTGCATGCACAAAATAGCAAAGTTCATGCAGAGCCAAGACAACTTAGCAGCAATTCTACAGTAACCGTGAAATGCCACCGTAACGTGTATAACCGCCACTTTCAACCATCAGATCTAAAATGCAGTGTGTGTGCCCAGTGTTCAAGAACTTCAAGCAAGCCTATGAAGCCGAAAACTCCAAGCGCTTATACCAAACTTGTGAGCTTACATGATATACAGATCCCGACGCTGGCGCGCAAAACACAGGATATGGTTAGCACCAAATGCGGTAAAAAGGACACGGCTGATCCCAATGGACGTCCAGGCATCTATGGCTTACTACTCCAAAGATGAGTATAGCTTCTCTCGGCAGAGTCCCAACAAAAAAGATGTAGTATCTGTTATTATTGACGGAAAAAAGGAGCTTGTTTGGAAAACGTTTATGACCCGTTCGATGCGAGAGGCTTATCGTCTCTTTAGAGAAGCTAATCCGAACACGTCTATTGGGCTCTCAAAGTTTTATTTACTGAGGCTGAAGTGGGTTCTTCTTGCACCACACCAAGAAGTGTGCCCTTGTATATACTGTGCTAATGACACGGAGTGTGTTTCTACAAGACGTCACCGATGGTGCCCACACGGCCGACTTCTTGAAAGAACTATGTCTTTGCAGCTCCCCTACAAGTGATTGTTTTTTAGTTCATTGTGACTATTGTGCTAAGGAGGACGCTCTAATAGCCACATGTTTAGGAATCCCTGAAGATATTGAGGCAGCCTATGCAGTATGGGAAAATGGCAATCTAGTGAAAAAAACAGCCCAGGCAAGCGCTTTTCTGCGAGAGCTAAGTCTATGGTTCGTGAAGTGGATTACCCATGATTACATAAGATACATTCAAGAATCAGCAGTACGCCAGGCGAAAGAGAACCAAGAAAAAGAATCTTGCATATTTCACTTTGATTTCGCCGAAAATTGGACAGCCATTTTACCGAATGAAGTACAGTCGTATCACTGGCACAAAAGACGTGTCTATGTTCACGTGTGTCGTCACAAGGAAGCAATCAATTCAAAGTTTTGCCGCCATCAGTGATGACACATGCCATGATGCTGCACATGCCTGTTTTGCTCTACAAATTATCCACAACTATATGAAGGAACAACTTAAGCCTGACACGCATGTTACTTATGTTTCTGATGGTGCATGCAGTCACTTCAAAAACAAGTACCAGTTGTTCGAGTTATATCAGAAAGATCATATATCAACAAAGTGAATTTTTTCGGCCTCAGGACATGGCAAGAACTCTTGTGACGGCGTTGGTGGCCTACTAAAGCATCAGGCTACGCTCTACAATCTCAGAGTGGCAAGCTCAGCTGTGATTATGTCAGCATCCCAAATGGTGGCGCAAATGAGCGCGAAGCTCAAGAATATCAAGCTGCTGTGTGCGAATGCAGACGAGCTAGAAACATTCCGTCAATTTAAAAAGTGCCATTGGAAATCGTTGCCACGTGTTCCTGGCATACGTTCTTGGCATGTTTGGCTAAGCACATCTGAGGGCACTGATCGTGGTCGTGATTTGTTAGCGTCACATACTGCTAAATGTGATCTGCAAAAAAATGCAGCCATTTTGAGCGAATCTCTTGTTTCACGCAGTCAGCACCAAAATACCAGTGAGGGTACTTCAAGCGCATATGCTTGAAGTACTAACTAAGAGCCGGCACTAACTACTAACTAAGAGCCGGCACAGGCGTCCGGCTCTTAGTTTTACCACAAAAACTGAAGCATCTCAGTTTGTAAAAGTTCTACGAAGATGTTTCTGTAGTGTTTTACACATTGCCTTCGTCATACTAGGCAATGAGTCAGTATGCTTTCAGATGCACAAAGGAATAAGTCGAGCTTTGAAAGGGATTGATTGGGTACATTCGGCTCACCTATGCTGCTTTCACTTCAGTTGGCTTTCCTCAAAGTCTTTTTCCACTCATGAGACCCCCACTATCTCTGTTTCAGATCAATCTTCTAGAGCACAAGTGTTTCAAACTAGAGGTGATGTCCAAGAATTTCTGCCTTGAAACACTCAAGACTCTGGACAAGTGGTGTGAGTTCATCTAGTCACCAACAACTGTGCTGAGATATAGTTTTTTCTGAGAACTTTACGGTTATATGATGTGTGAATGTGACAGACTGCACGGTGTGGGGCAAAGTTCAATGCCTTCATTGCCATTTCATTGGCAAGGAACTTGCTTTCTTGCTGCCAGTAGTGGTACTGAGTGATTGCACTGGTCAGGAACGTACTCAGGATATTTCATTGTTACATGTCTTGGTAACAATAAATCATGTTCATGTTTCATTTGCTGCTTCCATCTGAACTGTTCTGGAAACAACATAAGAGCCACTTTCAAAAAACACTTTTGCTAACGAGCTCTCGCATTTAGTTCGAAGCCACATACTGTGAACCAAGTGTTAAGTAGCGTAGCCTTAAAGTAACTCTAGTGTTAACAATTCGTTGCAACCTCATTACTTTAATGCCTGTAAAGAATCAAGCACAGCCACAAGGTGCACCATTAAAAAAAAACGCACCTCATTTCTTTGATGTCTATGTTGCAGTATATTACTTTTTGAGAGCCCCTCAGGAGGCCCTTAAAAAAGTTTTTTTGAAGGGTTAAATTTTTTGTAAAATCAATGGAAATCGGATGTACTTAGTCCAAGGGGAACAATTGTAGCTGCTAGTTATTCTACGTATTATCGAACAAATCATGGCTGGCCGGCCTCTTGAAGTTCTTTCGAAATTTCTTATGTTGTGGCCTTATAAATGGAAAGAGAGACCTGCGCTTGGTCTTGCTGAAAACATTTTTCGTAGAAAAGTAAATAAATAGTGACGAAGAAGTGGAGTGCCACGCTCACCTGCTGTGCTGTTTTGAATGCGAAGTATTTCTTAGTGAATTACGGTAACTTTGACCGTATCCATCTGTCTACTTATTTAGCCGCCTACGACTTTTTGCTCTCCTGACCGTTTCGATAGTGGGATCTATACAAAAATTGGTATGGCATAACATGACTGTATGACGAGAATGAGTGACTAGTCATAACACAAAAATTATGACATGTATGCCACAAAAGTCACGATTTACATATCATGGTCTTGCAGCTCTTGTGGGGTTTCGTTGACATAACATATTGCTAAACTGTATGGTATAACATGACTACTTGGCGAACATAAGTGACAGGGCTTAACGTGGAAATCATGTAATAACATGACTACATGCTACACTCGTAGTGCGCTCGCAGCCATTTCGCTAGCTATCACATTTACCAAATTTGGTGTTACGTGATTTGAATGGATGACGAAGGTAAGTGACATGTCCAAACATGATAATCATGACATGCGTGGCAATAAAAAACATGATTACATGCCACACTCATGATGCGCTCATGGCCGTATCGCTAGCTTCGCATATACCACATTTGGTATTACGTGACGCGAACGGATGACGAAGGTAGATGATACGTCCAAACATGATGATTAGAGGCTGGATTTTCAGGCACTAATTAGTGTGTTTTAGGTGCCAAAGACAAGCATCAAAAACACCATTTCAGGCCTCAAGAACCATAAATATAGGCACGATAAATTTCTACAAAAATTATAATAATTTAAAACAAAGATGCTGGTGACTTGTATCTATGACAAAAAGGCAAGAAATGATACTGTTTAAGGTAGCACAAAGGCACCAATGGTTTATCATAGGCATGCATTTCCCACACGATTCGCAGATTACGGACTTTCGTTTTATTGTCAAACATTGTGAGTCAAGTGTCCATCACCCATTCAGCACTCTCCTGGTCCCTCTCGTTTCGTCGTGGCTGGGAAGGGCAGCAAAGGAGCAAATAACCAGACCAGTGATACCCCAGAAGGAAGGGATGCCAGGTCTAATCGCGTAATTTCTCTCCCGTCGGTGAACACCTACGAGAACCCCTCACTAGCTTTGGGCATCTCGAGCTGACTAGCGTCATAGATGCACTAGGAACTTAGAATCATGCCTGTGAAGATTTTCAGTGCTACGTGTCCCGTAAAGATGCCAAATTTCTACTGATTGTCACTTGTCTTTCTCCCGAGCGCGCGCCCCAAGATGGAGGGAGGGACATACAGCAGGGAATGGTCCTGCTTTTACTTCACTCCTGTACATGGACATTGGGGCTTTGACGTCACTCACTGTACACTCTTCATCAGATATTGGTGAAATTCTGGCTATATCTGAAAAAGAGACAAAAAATGTCCAGCCTTTTTTTTATATCCTGTGTTTCAAATGGTACCTCATAAAGAGCGTTGTAGGTGAATTATTGTAGTTGGCTTGTGTAATTTGTGTGTTCTGTTGTGACTCATGAATGAGAAATACTGTACTTTGGGCTAGCTGCGTCTCATCATTTTGAAAGGAAAACGCGAAGACAAAGAAAAAAAAAACAGCGATTTTTCTCTATGTCTTTCTTTTCTATGCATCTTCACGCTCTCCTTTCAAAAAAGAGTACAATGTATGAAAGTCGAGGAAAATAATAAAATATGCAAGCAGAAGGTCAATTTCTTATTATTTCTATTTTTGTTTTCATTGACAGCACAATGCTATACACTAATCGGCCCTCGTTTTGCGTCTACCTAGGGGACCAGTTTCTAGGGGGCTCAGCTGTTGACGCGAATGTCACGGGTTTTATTCCAGCCGCGGCGGTTGCGTGGATGGAGGCAAAAAGGTAGATACCCACGTACTGCGCGATGTCAGTGCTCGTTAAAGAACACCAGATGATAAAAATTTATAGAGACCTCTACTACAACATACCTCATAGTCATAACTTGGTTTTTGCACATAAAAGTGCACATACTACCGCTACTACTTGTACTCTTATTTACTAATGCTACTGCCCCATTTCGTTTGCATTCATCTTGTTGTTCCTGCATCATGCCTTCGCCAACCCATGACAACGCTTAGCTTATGTTTGGTGCGTTGTCTTTGACTGCAGTTTCAGAAGAGCGGCGTCGTGTATCGCGGTTACAATACATGATCCATGCCAGCCTCTCCACTAGTATGTGCACTAACTGACCCATCCCACAGAAACGAGTAATACACCACAGAGAACGACGAAATGACACAACATTGAAGTTGTACGTGCACAAGTGGGCTGGGGAACGTCATCCACGCGTGACCTTGCTTACGCATGGTGTTCTTGGTGCATATTGTTATGCCAGCGAGTCCTCGTCAAACGTCCGTGCCTCTGAAAAAGGCAATCTGGGTCAAGGCCAGCCCGCAGTCTGCCTGGCGCGAACAACTCAACGGCGTAAACACGCGCGGCGCTTCTCTGGCCCACGTGCATTGAGTCAGCGGCGCACGTGACAGCGAGCCGGCGTCCTCGTGTCTGGTGGTCTGACGCATGGCGCGGCGCCCCATTGGAGGAATCTGCCCTGACGACCAGCGGCGCTTCTGATTGGACATTTTGGTTGGACCCGGTGTAAATAAAAGAAGCCCTGCGGCGCGTCGCGATCGGCGGTCCTATGAGAGAGGAGGTCCCGTGTCGGAGAGCCGACATGTGTGCGAGTCGGCGGTTTTAGGCGAAAAGCTGACCTATGTGTTAGAGAGGAGAGCTCGGCTCTTCGAGTCTCTGTCGGCCCCAGTGCCGAAATTGTAACGCCTCTGTATATATGCTGTACATAAACCTTGTTTAACTCACCGTCGTCTCGTCCGCTCGTCTTATCAGCTCTGCGCAGAAGCAGTCGCGAGCTGAGAAACATACGCTACCAAACGGCTGGTGACCTTCCCGGCGGAGTTGAAAGCAGTGGCGCCTGTGGGACCGGGTCGGCGTCGCCGTCTTTCGCAACAGTGGAGGTCAGCGGTGGGATTTCGGAGGTGGCTTCGCAACAGTGGTGGCTTCGGCGGGATCGGCCCGTCGTTCGCAACAGTGGTTGGCAGCTGCGGGATCGGCCGGCGTCAGCGACATCGATGCGGTGAGTGCCTGATGTTTTCCCCTCAGTTCACCAGACTACTCTAGCTCAGGTTGTAGTAGTTTAGAGAAGGGCTGTGTGAAGCATTGTAGTGAGCTTTGATCGTTTCAAGCAAAGTCGAAGTGCTTTGAAACCGAAGTTAATGCGGAGGGGGTAAACACGGGAGTGTGAAATATTGCTTGCGCGTCGTGCTAGTAGGCTTATAGTGGGTACGGCAAGTAAATTGTTAACAGGGGCAAATAGCAAGAGGCTAGTGTGAACGATGGAGAACCTTAAAGTGAAGGAACTCATCGAAATTTGTGAGGAACTCGGCATTACTTTAGGCCGTGCGAAACGAAAGCAAGCGATCCTTGAGATCATGAAGGATGAGGGAGTGTCGGCTGAGGAAGTCGATGAGGCCTGGGTGGATATTAAAGCACGCCGTGAGGAGGCTGAAAGGCGGGAAGTAGAAGCTCGCGAACGTGAGGAGGCTGAAAGGCGAGAAGCTCGCGAACGTGAGGAGGCTGAAAGGCGTGAAGCTCGTGAACGTGAGGAGGCTGAAAGGCGTGAAGCTCGCGAACGTGAGGAGGCTGAAAGGCGCGAACGTCGCGAGGAGGTCGAGAGACAGGAACGCCTCGAGATGAAACGAATAGAATTGGCAATACTACAGTGTTCACAGGCGCCTAGCGTAGCTTCTCCAACAGTTCAGGTCAGCGGTTTTAGAATTAGGGACCAATTGCCACCGTTCGTAGTAGGCGAGGACATGGCGAAATATCTCGTCAAGTTTGAACACGTCTGTGAGCGAAACGCTTTGGAGCGGTCTCTTTCGGGCGCGGAACCTGCTAGCTCTTCTTCCCGGCGAAGTGTCCGACGCGATAACTTGCTTATCGAGGGAAGCGTTTGAGAGCTATGACAAGGTTAAGGAAGTGCTCTTGAGACGTTATAAGTTGTCACCCGAGGCTTTCAGGCAAAGGTTTCGGTATGCTAAAAAGGGGAATGAGTCACACGTTGACTTCGCGTTTCGTCTTAAAGCCGATTTGATTGAATGGCTCAAGGGCGAAGGTGTTTATGACGACCGCGATAAAGTGGTGGAATGCGTTGCATTGGAGCAATTCTACCGCTGCATCGAGGAGGATGTCAAACTTTGGCTGCAGGACAGACTTGGGGAAGTACAGTTAAACAAGGCAGCTGAATTAGCTGAGGAGTATTATACTCGCCGAAAGTTGCATAGCAGGGCAGTGCGCGTTGAAAAGGATGAAAGGAAAGAGGGCTTTTCAAGGAAACCTGATCAACGGAAACCCGTTCCGCACCGTAATTTCAAGAAGGACCCGTCTCTTACGAATGACACTGTAGGGGAAGGGCAAAAGGAAGCGGAGAAATCGAGTGAGGTTTCTACCACACAGGCATTTGAATCGGAAAGCAAACGGAAGCCGCTAATCTGCTACAACTGTAAAAAGGAAGGGCACATCGCGAGAAACTGTCAGGAAAAGTTTGCCTTCGCAACGATCCGAGAATCAGAAAAAAACATGCGGTTGTTGGAGCCGTATCTCCAAGAAATTAGGGTGAATGAGAAAACGTGCCGAGCACTTAGAGACTCAGCGGCAACCATGGACGTTGTCCATCCTTCATTGGTGTCTCCGGATGACTTCACAGGAGAATGCGCGTGGATCAGGCAAGTCGCCGAGAAGCAGAGTGTTCGCTTACCAATCGCCACGGTTGGCATTGAAGGCCCGTTCGGTGAACTTCGCACCGAAGCAGCTGTGTCTGCCGCGCTAAACGATCGTTTTCCTTATCTTTTCTCCAACAACTCGGAGCAGCTTCTCAAAGAGCAGGGCAAATCGTTCTTCCCCAACTTTGCGTGCATGGCCCTCACGCGATCGCAAGCGCGGAAGCTATCGCGGCAGCTTGATCTGGTTCAATGCAGTGAACTCTCAAGTGACCTTGTCGGCGGGTCGACGGAACCCCAGAAAGGAAATTTTCCGCATGAGTCATGTGAGCAGTCCCGCGAGCGGCCCGTCGCGAGAGCGGTCAGGCGCGGCCGGCGCGGTAGGGGGGAGACGACATGGCGCCATTGAGTCAGAGCGAGAGGGTTGCAACGCTCTCGCCTGTAGCGGAAAGTTGGAGCGAGCTGCCGAGAGTTGATCGAGAGACGCTCATTCGAGAGCAGCGTGAGGATCTCTCGATTGAAGCGCTAGTGGAAAGCCAAAAAAACGCGGAAAAAGTGCTGTCGAAGGAGCACTACGAGGAATCGGTGAAGAAGCGCGCTTTTGAAGTTGATAATCAGGTAATGCTGCTGCAGCCATCCAAAAGGAACAAGCTTGAGGTTGATTGGGAAGGGCCCGCCAAAGTATTATCGAAGCCTTGCGATACAAATTATGAAGTGAAATTAGGAAGGCGGCCGGACAAAATTTACAACTTGATGAAACCATACGTTCAACATCAAGCGGTCGTAAATCTGTTGTTGAATGCTTCAGAGGAAGAGGAAGCAGAAATTTTGAGTTCTAGTGAGGTAATTGAAGGGGGATCGAAAGTAATCCGGGAGCAGATAAACCTAGAGCCTAGCTTAAGTGAAGGAGGACCTGAGAAAGAGGACATGAGAAAGATTGTTTCCGAGTTTGGAGACGTGTTTTCGGACCGCCCCGGAAACACGAGAGTGATCGAACACGATATCGAGCTAAGCGGTGAGGAGTCAATCCGTAGCAAGCCGTATCGTTGTTCCCCTGTGCAACGTCGAAAGTGTGAGCCGCTCTTGGTGCCGCATAGGTATCGTCGCCTAAAAGTGGCCGGTTACTGAAGTGGAGCATGTTGCTCCACAGCGCAACTTTGACGTTCGCTATCAAAAAAAAAAAAAATGAAGAAAGGTAAACGCTAATGCAGGTGCATTGAGCAGTGCGTTCCAGCTAGTAACTTCTCAACCTTTCGGTTTCTCGCTGGCGATTCGGGGCAAAATTTTGACCTCATCACGACCTGGGCCGAGCGCTCTCGTCCAGAGTGAGCTCAAGGAGCCAATTGTATGTTGTATTCTAATTCGTTACGTTGTTGTACGTGGAAAAAAAATTGAGTTGTCATTTTAAGGTCTTTTGTCCCACATGTGCCTCTTGATGTAGAGGGAACAAAATTCCGATAGACACGTAGATAGGTATATGTTGTACTATACTTTAGTCTGGTGTTCTGTCGGGTGACCGAAGGCACTTGCGTGTGTCGTGTGTTGTCTGTTGTCGATCCGTTCTTGGCAAGTTGCAGAACCATCGACAAGTGCTGAAACCGAAGATGGTCAGAAGAAGACGAGTGAAGCTGGTCGACAAGTTGTGGCGACAAGCCAGTGGAGCTGGGATCTGTCGTCAAAAATGGGATGTGTTCCCGGAACAGTTCGGAGCTGTATTCTCCTCATGGCCCTGGAGGCGAACCTGGAGGGACCTGGCGAACGAGCGCACCTGACATCCGAGCCCCGTGGAAGCAGCTCGTCTTTCCGGTGCATTGTCTGGCGGCGGGGGTGCTGTTATGCCAGCGAGTCCTCGTCAAACGTCCGTGCCTCTGAAAAAGGCAATCTGGGTCAAGGCCAGCCCGCAGTCTGCCTGGCGCGAACAACTCAACGGCGTAACACGCGCGGCGCTTCTCTGGCCCACGTGCATTGAGTCAGCGGCGCACGTGACAGCGAGCCGGCGTCCTCGTGTCTGGTGGTCTGACGCTTGGCGCGGCGCCCCATTGGAGGAATCTGCCCTGACGACCAGCGGCGCTTCTGATTGGACATTTTGGTTGGACCCGGTGTAAATAAAGAAGCCCTGCGGCGCGTCGCGATCGGCGGTCCTATGAGAGAGGAGGTCCCGTGTCGGAGAGCCGACATGTGTGCGAGTCGGCGTTTTAGGCGAAAAGCTGACCTATGTGTTAGAGAGGAGAGCTCGGCTCTTCGAGTCTCTGTCGGCCCCAGTGCCGAAATTGTAACGCCTCTGTATATATGCTGCACATAAACCTTGTTTAACTCACCGTCGTCTCGTCCGCTCGTCTTATCAGCTCTGCGCAGAAGCAGTCGCGAGCTGAGAAACATACGCTACCAAACGGCTGGTGACCTTCCCGGCGGAGTTGAAAGCAGTGGCGCCTGTGGGACCGGGTCGGCGTCGCCGTCTTTCGCAACAGTGGAGGTCAGCGGTGGGATTTCGGAGGTGGCTTCGCAACAGTGGTGGCTTCGGCGGGATCGGCCCGTCGTTCGCAACAATATGGATCATGGGATCCTCCAGCCCTGATAC